>CM041293.1:62242724-62755224 GCA_023052935.1 Piezodorus guildinii
ATTAAATGGTGTCAGATTTTCAGATTCAGTCTGAAAAAATAAGGACATAACAAAGTAGTGCTACCGAATTATCCGCATCAAACATTTTACATACATAAAAAAAATAGCACCTTTTTACGATTTTCTCAAAAACGGCTCTAATGATTCTGATTAAACACAATTCATTATGATTAAAATAATCTGGCAGGGTTTAAATACCGAATTTGTGAATTTTCTTCTTCTAAAGTACTTTTATTTTTGTAGGTTTCAATCAATTTCCTACATCATATGATTAGCATTCCTAAAAAAATATTTAAATAAACAAGTAGAACGAATTTGATTACTAAATAAAAGTGGAAAGTACAACAATATTTTTTAATGAATTTTCGTGTTTTTTTATTTTTATTTTTATTTCGGGTTTTTGAATTTTCATTTATTTTCATGTGTAAAGATTGTACAGGTGTATAATAAACCGTTGATTTTAGAAAAATTATTATCTTCAACGCAAAGTTGTTAAAGCTGACGGAGAGTGATGAAAAGCCGATAAGACTAACTGATTGTTCTAGATAATAATATAATACAACACATGTTTCTATAGAAATTCCATTTGGATAATTTTTATTTGTTTCACTTATTTTCATCTTTAACTGTATCTGAGAATTATTTAATCGATTTTGACAACGAAGATTAGTGAAAATCGAGTACCACATTTTTTTATTTAACACTTCCTAAAAACAAAATAAATATAGTTAAAATAATTAAATATTTACTGTAGTAGTCTTCTCATGATCTGATTCACAGTAAGAATTATACTTAATACATAGAATTTTACTTAAATTTTAAAAAATTATCTTTTTCATATTTATATTTATAAGTTATTTTCTGTTTGCCGTGTAGCATCTTATTGGATACTAGTGACCTGTTCCTGATCGAATGTACTCTTAATTTGTACGATAATAATTATTTCAACATAGTTATCTAATTTTTTAACATAACTATTTTGAATAATTATGTTTAAAAAAAAAAACATTGTTTGACCGATATTGTGTTTATCGCATTGGGATAATTAGTTTATTGGAGAAGTAGAGATATAAAATTTACACCTACAACATATACTAGTTACATGGCCAGCGGTGTAAATCGACAGAAATTCAGATCTTTTAAAAACGTAAGTACGATAACTCGGACTATGTTCGGATGAAAGACAGAAATAGCACATAAATACGGAATTAAAGTGACAAAAACTAATGAGACGTTTTAATAAACTTTCACTTCTATTGAATTACAGATCATCACTAAATTTATGAAATAGTACTTCAGGGTTCAGCAAAACATGTACACACAAGCGAAATAAAAATTTCATAGGAAAATCGTTCACCCACACAATATTACACGTTTCATTCTTCGATACACAATCACCCAAATCAACTTGATTCTTCATTTTCTTCCTCCCTGTTACCAAGCCGACCTTAGAGATGACTTCAAAAATAAAGGAGCAGGGATCTACTCAATTAATTGTCACTTGAATTACTTACGAAATTTATTTGCAGAATCCTAATCAGGAAAAACTTCATTTATCACATTTGCTAGATACGCAGTAACGCAGGTGTGAATACAACTAATAACTTGTATTACATGTACTGTATAAGCTGCCTAAAGGGAGCTCCATCTTCACATGGGAACCCATTGCTATACTGAGGGCTCTGATATGTATTGCCAACTCTTAAAAAAGTTCTTGGATTATTGGGACGGACTCTTGGAGTGTGTCATCGACAGACAAATACAATCCAACGCGATAATCCGGGAAATAATGAACTAGAGTTGGTTAATACAATTCTGATCTATATACATGTTGTTTTGTTCTGGGTACTAGCTCATCGTAGAATTCCGGCCAATGAAAAAGCTGACCAAGCAGTCAATACGGCCAGAATAGGAGAAGAAAGTGGTATTTTTTTTTTTTTTTTTTTTCAAGGATCCTGCCTTTCGCCAACTTTATTTGATGTATATATATCTGATTTTCCAAACCACCCGCACGTATAAGGTCTCTTTACGCTGATGATGCAGCCCTATATACATCATCCTATCGCATCGATACCATAGTTAACAGATTGCAGCTTAACTTCAAAAAAATAAATAAATATTGCAATATGTGGAAATTAAAAATAAATGCAAACAAGTCAGAAGCCATAAACTTTACTAAGCGCAGACCGAACATAAACTATCATCTTTCATTAAACTCAGTCCACATTAACAGGTCTAAATCAGTTAAATACTTAGGCATAACTTTAGACAAATCGTTAACATATACTGAAAATATCAATAGAAAATCCGAAAAAACAAAAAAATGTATTTATAAAATGTTCCCATATTTTAATAAAAAATCCAGTTTAAGCACTCAGAACAAACTACTACTATATAAAACAGTCATACGTGCCCAGATCTGTTATGCATCGCCCGTCTGGAGCTCGACTTGCATAACCAATTATAAAAAAATAGAAACAATACAAAATACATGTATGCGAATCATCAATAACTATCCACGATATACTAAAATTTCAAAAATGCTCTCTGAACTAAATCTCCCAACATTAAAACAGTATATCTACACAGTAACCAAAAACTATTTTGATAAAACCACAACTTCTGAAAATCCATTAAAACTAGAAATTGGTAATTACAACAAAACATCACTAAAGCGCTACACGCACAAAAGAACCAAACATGTACTTTTAAACTAATATTGTAATTTATATTGTGTAGGTTTTTTCGTGTTACTTTTCCTACTATCTTAAACAAAATATTGTATGATAATTAGTAAATTCAAAGGATGATTGAAACTCTGTTATCATGAAAAAAGGTCCACTGAAAATATGAAACCAAACATATTTGTATTGAGTGTACATTGTAAATATCATGTAAATAAATAAAGTTTCTTCTTCTCTTCTCTTCTGGTATTTTTTTCAAATTAATGAAGATTGGATGTTCCAAAAAGGGATTGCTATCGGATAGAATGGAAAAAGGAGAAGAGGGCAAACAAAGTTAGGAGCAGTCAAGCATAATTGTAGCAAATGGAAAACTAGCTTCAAAGAAAGAGATCATAAGGAAGAAATCATACTGTGTGGATTGAGAATTGGCCATTGCCAATTTACGCATGGATACCTCCTAAAACGGCAGGCAGCACCCAATTGCACAAAACGAGAAAACGTCATAAAAACAGTGAAACATTTGCTGATAGAATTTAACAACATGAGAATTTAAGAAAAAAGATTGGAATGCCACACACCCTGAGCAAAATAGTCGGCGACGAAGAGAAACCGATAAAGATTGTAGGGTACTACAACAGGGTATAATTTATTATAACGCCAATGACCCTGTAGGGTAAAGCGGATAAAAAACAAAAAATTAAAATAAAATTATTAGAAACAAAAAATCAGAATATTTAACAAAGGATCGAATTAAGGAGGTTTGAATGTGAAAGGTTAGAGGGAGGGACTTGCGATGGAGCAATAAGATATGTTGATGTTGATGGTAGCTTGCCGTGCTCCCTGTCATTTGTCACCCCCAGGAGCCAGCTCATGCCACGGCAAATAACTCACCGCCACTCCACCTTCCCAACTTATTATCTTTCCTAACAGAGTTTTCACGATTTTCCGGCAGAGGATCTTATCTCTATTTAGGTTTTTGTAATAAGCTTCCAGTGATTTAGTATGCTAAAAATTTTGAGAGACTTTTAGAAAGAATACATAAATAAAATGAATTAATACATATAAACTTATGTTCTTAGGTATTGAGTTACAAATGTTTTGCAATGTAGTTTTACAGAAAAATCTAGGATGCTGTACATAAGCATTGGCAGATTAATGTCCGTACCTGTAAATCTTCATCACGTGATGAAATAAGGGCAGTTCTGTAATATATTTTTCGTGTGGTTCAACTATAGATCAAGATAGAAAATATGAAGCTTGCATTGAAAAATGATTTTTCACATCATAGAAATTTAATCTGGTGGTGCACAGAATTTGAAAAGGGCAATCTCTCTGGAGAACGCTGAGATAAAAGGTCTCTGTCTCCTTTAACGAAACTGTTAGATAAAGACCGGCGAAAAAAAAACAGATAGAGAAGACATTGTACCTTAATTTATTTGACAATTCATTCGTTTCTGAGAGACATACTAAAGGTAAAGAAATATTGTTGTCTATTTGTGCCCCATAGTCTTACCGAAGAGTGAATTTCTCATCTTGTGACTTGATGCCGAAACTATGAAAGGTAGCGTTACTATTAAATTATGCCGACCAAAGCTCAAAACTAAGTAAAGGTCTGTGACGATTAGGATACACCTAAAACTGTCGGAAAGAATTTAAACAGAAAGATATCCGAAATGTAAAAAGGACGTTAATACTGTATAACATTGTATAATTGTCAGGATGAACATAAACAGTAGGAAAAGTAAGGCCCCTTCAACTCTTTACATAATATGTGATAGGTATTCAATGTGTTTCACAAAAAAAAAAAAAAAATATAAAATAAAAAAAAATGCTTAAAGCAGTTGAATAATCGTTTGTTTGGCCTCATGATTCCCTCAAGACACAGCCGTATAAAGGAATATATTCAATAGACATATGAATCGGACTAGCCAATAGATATTTACACTATAAAAACCTTAAGATGGGACTTTATTTCATTTTTATTTATTGAAATTTACAACTGTGTTATTTAATAAACCACGAAAATTAGCTAAGAGAGAAGATATATGAAAATGCCAATTGGCAGCGCTCCACTAGGTAATCTAGACGAGAACGTCTCGAGGCCATCTTCTTTTCAGACGCCTCAGAGGATTGCCAGGAATGGACGGATTGAAACTAGTGGGTTAGAGTGGGAATGGAGTTTGACATGGAAGGATTGATACCTGGTTTGGGATATATCAGCCACATATAGCATATTAAGGTCTACATGGATGAGCTTATTCGTGACGAAGTAAGGAACATTGAGGATTTCCGAAGAAATTCGGATCGTAAGAATTGAATACGGGAAGAATTTGACGGTTTAGTAGAGCACAAAAGCTGAACTCCGTAAGTCGAAAATAGCCTTGTGCTGGTGAATAGATGAGCCTTTTGTAGATAAGTGAAAGGTTAGTCCAGTAAGTGTTTATGTGAGCGAAAACGACGGGCAGTTTCTTGTCGTTTCAGTCTTGTGTGCGGATTCCATGTTAGACGTATGTAAAGTAGGAGGCCTAGATATAAATAGCGAATCTATTCAACCGGGATAAGCGGGATATTATTAAAAGGCACTGTAGGGCAGGATAAAGAGGGGACTTAAAATAAAATAAACGTCTGGAGAGAAAACAAAGCTTAGAATAAAGAAAAACATTGTATTTGATTCCTTTGGCCCAAATCCAATTAATAATATGAACGGTCAAAAATTGCAAATAATAAATAATACAACAACGTATGACCTTTCCGTCGCACTATATTACATTAAAATGCTTCATAAGATTTTTTTATTAATATTTTTTTAAGAATCTTTAAATACTGCACCGTATATTATACACCAATATAACTTTCTCATTTTCTCGTTTTCATGCAGAGAAAATATATTTCATTTTACTATCGAATTCTTTCATAGTTCCTATTTATCATTTTTTTTTCATTATTGGTGAGATAAAGAGACTGTATCTTTTCAAAAATTGAAAATTTGTATGTAGTTTACAGAAACTTTCTTTCTTTGTTCATACATCATAACAGAAGAGACAGCTCAATAATTTTTCATATTTTTATTGAGGCATATATATAATATTTATTATTGAGGAAGGTTTAGAAACTTTTCACTGTTTTCCAAACGCTAATTCCCAGATGATGGATCTTTCCAGAGACCACACCCCACTCCCCCACACCTAGATTTATTTCCCGGTGAGATTATCATTCCTGACTGATTTACGAGATTTCCATTTTCCAATAACTGCTACTTTTTCCAGCCTTCCTGCCCCTGAGGGCTTAAATTATTTTCTACAGGTGATCACTTCTCTCTCGTCCAACGTGTTATTTTTTATTCTGAAATAAATAATACAAATATTTTTCTGCGACCTTTTGTTTACAAAAATATTTATGTGAAATACTAAGAAAAAAATCTAAACATTTTTGCTAGGAAGGCTTTAAAATTTCTAAGAACATTTTCGATATAATTTATATGGTTGTATATATTTATTTAGCAGTATAGCAGTATAATTCCGTTTTATGCTTTTTTAAGATTGCCTGCAAGATTAATTATGTACGCTGTGTATTCATAGAAACTCGGCAAAGCTGTGCAACCGATCCAATTGGCAATTTTTCTCTGATATGCAGATATTTTGCAGATACTCTGCTCTCTCCCACATTTCCCAAGATCTTCACAAGGCCATAGATCAGCACAAAATAACAATCCTTGTTTTGCTTGATTTTTCCAAAGCCTTCGATTCTGTGGACCATAATATCCTCTTAACCAAACTCCATAGACTCCCAGTATCCACAGGCGCTCTTCAATGGTTTCAATCATTCCTTACCGGCCGTTCCCAGTATGATGTAGTTCCCAATAAACCCCGCTCCGACTCACTGCCACTAACAAAAGGTGTACCTCAAGGTTCCTCGTTATCTCCTACCCTTTTCTCCATATTCATAAATGATCTTCCGCTCTCCATCAAGCACTCCCAATACCACCACTATGCCGACGATATTCAGATTTATATTTCCTTTACCCCAAATGAATTTCCTGATGCTATCTCTAAACTTCAGGAGGACATAAATAATATAAGTGCTTGGTCAAACAGCAACAAACTCCTGCTAAGCGCTGAAAAAACAAAAGCCATCCTGATAGCATCACCTGCTCTCCTTAAATCCTTTCCCAGCTCCCCCAACCTTTTCCTAAACAATACTCCTATCTCTTTTCATTCATCTGTCAAGAACTTAGGTATTACTCTTGATCAAACTCTCTCTTGGAAACCGCACATCTCCCAAATATCCCGCCGAACCATAACAACCCTAAAGCAATTCCGTCGCCTCCATCACCTCCTACCATTCAATATTCGTAAACTCCTTGTTTCTTCCCTTGTCTTTCCCCACTTTGACTACGGATGCGAGGTGTACAGCGGACATTCAGGTGAGCTCGAAGCAAAACTTAAGCGTATTATGAACTGTGCAATACGGTTTGTATTCGGAATCACCAGAGACACGCATATAACCCAGTATTACACCGAGTTAAAGTGGCTTTATCCTCGTTACAGATGCCAGTATTTCCTAGCCTCCTTCCTCAACCAGGTTATCAGAACTCATCGTCCCAGCTACATCTTCCAATCCCTTCAATTTAAATCATCAAATCAGTCCCGTTCAACTAGATCCCGCCTTTCTGACCTCTACCCTCCTCCTCACCGTACTGCTGCCTTTGACAAGTCCTTTCTAGCCAAAGCAACCACTCTTTGGAATTCTATTCCTCCTGAGATCCGTCATGTAAGTACTGCTTCCTCCTTCAAATCGCTACTTTTCAACCGCCTTCTCCTTACCCAGTCAAACAGACAATAACTTCAAACTGCAGATGCTATAAATACCAATTATTATCATTATTCTTTTTTGTGTGTTTATATTACTCAAATTATCATTGATGAACCAGCTATTTCTGTTTTTTTTTTGTTTTTCATATTCCGAAAGTCTGACTTGTAAAGATGTACATATATTACTACCTTAATTATTTTTTAGTTTAGTATTTTGTTATTCTAAGCCATGACCACACTGTTCCGGTCATCAATTATGTATGTTATTTTATTCTTAAGGGACTTTAGTCCCAGGATAATAAAGAAGTTTTTTCATTTCATTTTCATCTCATATTTTAGGCTCACTTAAGGATAACAAGATGCATGGAGAATATGTTTGCACCATAAACAACAAGCTTAAAGTGGAAAAAAAAACAAAAACCATCGATAGGGGTTATAGAGGGGGTTGATGCGAAAAACCCTAACGGTTTTTTCTCTTTCAAAACAGCTTGCCTTAACAGTTTTTTTTTAAATTATACAAAACAGAAAACATCAAAATATGTACAATATAAGATCTATGTTTTTACCAGAAAATTATAAAAAGAATCTGATGTATACCAAGAAGTTATATAAAGGAAAAGAAAAATATAGAGCAAATAAAACATAATGTTATACAAGCAAGTTAAAGAAAATAATACAATAAAATAAAAAGGTTACAATTTGAGGAGGTTGAAAATGTTGGAATTTGATGGAGATATTATTTCTCTGCCTGTTTTATGGTTAACGGGCACTAAATATTAATCCGCATAGAAGTATATAGATAGCTTCGGAGAGGAATCGTTTTTATAGATAGGTTCAGTGGATAGGATGTCATAGTTGTCAAACTCCAAATTATGGTCGAGGGATATTCAGACAATTTTGAGAAAAACGGGTTATGGGTAGAGATGGTATATTTGTGTTGATAAATTATTTTTTAAATAACTTTTTGTTTCAACTATACAGCAGAAATTACAATTTGGGGAGGAGCAGGAAATTCGGTGAGCTAAATTTGATTTTTGTAAAACAAGGAGGGATCTTTAAGTTTGGAATATAAATTATTTTATTTACACCCATTTTTATAAGCTAGAGGATAAGGTTTTTTAGTTATTTTATATAATAATATGCGCTAAACCAACCAGTAGGATTCCAATAGGTTGTCGGATGCGTAGCGGGAGCTGTGTGAAGTCTGATTCAGCTTGGACGGTGGTCATTGAACAAATATGTGTAGACAACATTTAGTCGTATCGGCATCTGTTAGTTAAGCCTAATAACATTTTTATTTATACTTTGTAATATATGTATATATATGTATATATATATATATATATATATATATATATATATATATATATATATATATATCATATATATTTTATTTAAACTTCATAACATATATATATATATATATATATATATATATATATATATAATGGTATTTTCTGTTGAATTTCTCATGGTGGTTTCTTAAGACTTCTATGATTCACCGAGGATGGTATAGTACACTTTTATCTTAAAATGTTACGGTCTCATAAACCATTTCTATTTATACAGTAACTTGTATTATTGAGGAAATTCCATGTTATCCCTAATTATAAGGGAATTCCTCGGGCCATAAATACGCGCCTTTAAGTAGCCAGGAAACACTCCCACAGTATTAAGGGGCCAACAGGGTTTGCCTTGTGCCAAATTAATACCGCGCTCACCTCACGCAGATTACTTGCCATTGTAAATAACTGTAATTGTTAAATTATTGTTGGATTATTATTATTATTGCTGGATACTATCAATGTATTCTTCATGTCCATTGATGGTGTTCTTGTATTATTGTATTTATTATCGTGATTGGGGAAACATGAAACCTTTAAACAGGCTCTCGAATAAAACAAAATGGCTTATAGTAATTTTAAGAACCAATTATAAAAATAAAGTAATAAGTGACCTACTTACAAAGATTATACTGGAAAGTTTCTTTTCTATTTTATAGTTCGATAATTTGATATTTTATAAGTATATCTCCCTGAGATGTTACAGCAACTTTTTCAACAAAATTAGCAGACCATAAGAGATATTGGATTGTGAAATAAGCTTGTAGTGTTTTTTAATGGTGATAAAAACTTCAGATTCACTTGCATGCATGATGGGTTTTCAGTGACCAATGCTTGAATCGGTTTTGAACCGAGCAATCCACCTAGAACGGTGCTTTCTCCAAAGTCATCATCACTATACACGTTGCTAATTTTGTTAACCGTCTCTGCAGCGGATTTTCGTTTTCGCAAATTGAGGATTGATATTGGTTATTAAGGGCTGATACCTGGTCCGGGCCAAATCAGTAGCATATGAAAAATTAGGTATTTATGAATAAGTTTATTCGTGAAAAAGTAATTGAGGAGCATTGAGGATCTTACAAAGGATTTTTAATTCAAAGGAATGATACAGGTGGAATTCTATGGTTTGGTACAGCCCGATAGCTCTACTTCGTAAGTCCAGATTGGTCATATAACAGTTATTTAGATGAGGCTTATGTAGTTAAAAGGAAGGTTTGACGGGTTTTCTATCAAGTGTCAAAGAAGCCGAAAACGGCAAACAGTTTCTTATCATTTTATATGCTCGTCTCATACAAGACTTTCAAGTTAGGCGTTTGTAAATATGGAGGCTTAGGGATCTGATCTGTTCAACAAGAACTATTTGAGTGTTATTAAAGGATATTGTAGGGCAGGAAGTCGTAGGTTCACGACGTAGGGTAAAGCTTATTTGATGGGATTTGTTGGAATTTATTTTTATTATCCAGTTCTGACACCATACTTCAAGGTCTCTGAGTGGACTTGAAGGGTATGAGAGGCAATAAATGAATCTTTATGAACTGATAACAAGGGAGCGGCGTGGTCTAGTGGGTAGAGCGCTAGTCTACTGTGCTTCGGGTCCTGAGTTCGAATCCCGGCTGTGGCGGAATATTATTTATTCTGTTAGATCGGCCGGGGGGCGATCCTGGGATATGGAGAACCTCCTGGGGCACACCCAGCCTCTATAAAGTGGGTACCCAAAATGGGGAAAAAAACCTGGCGGCTGAGCGTGATCTCGGCCGGATTACCTCATTGCACATCACCGTTGGCTTAGAAACAGTACGAATCTCTACATGTACTGAACCCAAAACTCTTCATGGGCCGTAGTGGTACATTTTTTTTATATTTTTTATGAACTGATAACACGCAGGTGTCATCCGTATAGGTCTTAAAATTAAAAAAAAAAAACGTATAACATAAATACGATGTTGCAGAAGGTGAGTGACGAAAATAAAATCAACTTATATGATAGTTGAACATAATAATTTATATTCTTTTATAATTAATATAAAATAAATGTTTCTATCGAACAAAAATTTTTTTCAACATTTTATTTAGAATTTGATTTCAATATCTAAGGTAAGAAAAAGTTGTGTTGCGCGCTCAATACATTTTAAGTATTACTGATAAACGTTCTGACGAATTAACTGTCCAGTGCGTAAAAAAAAAATATTGTAAATTTCTACTGGCTGCTCATTGTGAGAGGAGTTCTGAAAATTGTATTATTGGCCATGAATTGTGAAATATTTATTTTGTGAAATTTGTCCTGAAACTTTATCCTAGAAATTCATAAATCTTTAAGTAACATAAAAAAGTGATTAAGTCTCTTTTGTTTTTCTCAACTTTTTATATTTTCAAAGTTCGAAACGATCCGAATAATTCTTGGGGAAGTTATAAACGGGGAAAACGGAGAGGGGCGTTCTATAAATGAAGCGTACGAAGAGTTAAGATGCCATAGTTTCAGGACACCATATTAGTAACCACCCACTTTTATATCGGCAATAAAGAAGCTGCTGAGGGGGCCTTCCCGCCAAAAATATATCCCCTGAAAGATTGCCCGCTCAAAATAGTGATACTGCGCTGTTTACTTATACCCTCGGTCTATCCCGGCCTCCAATCCAGATACCTTATCCCTTACTCACCCATTTTATCTACTGAAAATCTGGTGCGGACGACACACGACTTTCAATATAAAGTAGAAACAAGTTTAAAGAAAAGTTGTTTAAGATTTAATTAAATTAAATTAAAAAATAGACAGAAACTGAATACATACACTTACCTACATAAGCCAATATGAACTTACGCTTCACAGATTTTTGGTTCAGCAAAAAAGACACACATACAAAAACTGAAATCATTTCAATCCAAAATTTTAAGACCCATAACGACAGCTCCTTGGTACGTAAACAACAGAACCCTACATACGGACTTACAACAAAAAACAGTTGACCAACATAAACGAACACTCTATTCTCGCTTTCACAGTAAACTTAACGCAAAAGACAATAGACTGATTAATGGCATGTCAGTAGCTAAAATGCCGGTCAGAAGAAGACTGAGAAGCTGGATGATAGACTCCCTCTGTTAAATTAAAGCTTTCGAAGGGGTAATGTTGGACACTTTCCTTCTCCATGCCTACCATGCCTGATCTCAATTTGTACAGCAAATTTGCTGATTGTCAGATACATTCTGACAGGCGGGAATATAGATATGAAAAGAGAGAAAAGAAAAAAGATTTAATAATATAACAATAAAATTATTATCTTAAATGATCACTTGTGTATGGTTTATGTATTCATCTCACTGCTTTGTATAGAAGATAAAAAAAATCCTAAGGTCTTTAGCTTTCCAAGGATATATTATACATCTATATTACAATTCTTATATAAAAAAAAATTGCAAAAAATATATTTTTGCTCTTTTCTCCTTTAGTTGGTTTTGAAATTCGTTTAATTTTTGCAATACTAAAAAGATGGTATGGTTACTTTTGTGAATCTACAAAATTAAACATAGCTTAGAGGAAGATAATTAAACATATCGGCTTTTAATTCCTATCAGACTATTTCAATCAGAATGAAACATATATTAATCACATTAAAAAGTGTTGAATTTTATATCGATTTAGCAAGTTTAATCGAAATCGTTGGAGCCGTTTTCGAAAAAGAAAGGTGCAAAATGCATGGTACAAGATGGCTCTTCCGGAAGGTCAATTTCTGTAAAAACGTTGGTGTAACATCTCAGGTGATTAGTTATCTGAAATATGAAATTTCAGTTTCATACGACTTTTCGTTTTCCTGCTAGAGTTACTACAGACACACACAGACCACAGAATGTTTCGCGTGACTTGGTTATTTAGACTTAGGAGACTCTAAAATGTGCATTTCCGGTGAAAACTCGAATTAGGAAATTTTCACGATCCCTTCCGCATGTCTGGGGTTACCTGCAGTGTGGTGGCTAGCCTCCTATGCCAAAGGTCCCGGGTTCAAACCCGCAGGTGGCCCTAGGATTTCGAAAAGTTCGCACGCGAATTTTTTTCAAAATTTAATACATCTGGTTCTAGAGAAGGTAGAAAGATACATTTGGTGTCTAAATTATCCTATTTCAAAGTGTAATAATTTAATAAAATCAGCCATTATAGTATTTAATTTATATTAATATTTTGAACAATGAACTAGATTATTGTATTTTATATTAAATATAAAAGTAAAATACTTTATATTTTACGAGATAAATATATTTTTATTAATACACGATGTTATTTCTTGATTCATAATTTCAATTTAATGATTTATTTATATTAACAATCTCAGGTAGGATATTTTTCGACAGGTTTCAAATGGTGAACTAAAACATTTGCAATGCTAATGTTGGAAAATGTAAATAACAAAACCGGACCTAGTTGAATTATTCTTCAGGTTCGCTAGTTTTAGTTGATTTTAGCTCTTATTTAAATTTATGGGATTTAAGGAAACTTTGAAAAGGAAATAACCCATCTCCCTCTTTGAAGGAATAATTATATTATATTTGCATAATTCGTACTAATTCTTTCAAAAGTATTTTCTTTCTATGCTTTTCGAAAATGAATGAACTCAGATTGCCTAAATACAAAATATATTCTACACATATTTTAAAAAAGTAAATCATTCTACAATAGTTTATTATTTTAAAATAATTATTATTATTATATTATAGGATTAAAAGTCTTATAGCTGAATCGGCAACTAAATTATATGCATGGTTATCAATTAATTACTTAATTAAGAACTAACTACATTTTAAAATTACATTCAAAGAAAATAGGCATTCACGAATAATGATTCTAAAACTTAATATCTCCTGAATTTCTAAACCGATATCAATACTTTTTTTTGTTGTTGCTATAACTGGTAATTATAAATTCTTTTTTTATCTATCCTTAAAAATAGCTTAGTAATGCTATCGTGGTGTCCTGTCCTGAAAATCTAAACATTTTTTTTTTTCTATGCGTCAGTGGAAGTTCTAAATTGTGCTCGGGACCACTTTTTTGCGCCCACTCCAAAGGACGGTATAACCTAGGAATTTTGATACCCACTAAAAAAATATAGGGCCATCATGCTTTGATTGAGGTGTTTTTCCCAAGAAAGTGTTGAAAAAGGAGAGATTTGAATAAAGATTGGGAAGGAGCGTGACGGATGTTTGATGGGAGAGTATTCGGAAAGCGTGTAGATGTCTGAAGGACGGGATTTGGTTTCCTGGGTATGGATTGTGGATTTTAATAGCAGGAGGCTATAGACGTAAGATGGGCGGTAGGGACGAATGACTTGATAGAGAAAGGAACCAAGGTAATATAGCCTTCGAATCGAGAGAAATAGCCATTTTGACTCATCATAGTGGTGTGATATGGAATACATGCGACCGTCTAGAGGTAGCAAAGACAAATCTTAAGAAACCGTAAAGACTTGCTGTATATGGTCATGTAAATGAGCCATTTGAAATTAAGCACATGTCTATAAGGGTTGAAGTAGTCGAAAATGCCGTTTAGTTCCTTGTCTTTTTCGTCTTGGATGAGGATTCTGTGTGAGATGGAGTCCTAGGTATTGTATCTGTTCAACAGCGACTAGCGGAGTTTAGCTAATGGTTAATGTTAATTTGATTTTAAATTAATATTTCTTTTTAATAAAATTAAGCTTTGAATATTGCAAATTTCTGTCTGTGAACTAAGTTAAACCAGTCGTTAAGACCTTTAGATAAGCACACTTTATTAGTAGTAGAGTAAAGATTGAGCTGTATACAAGTATACTTTCTTTAGTGTAGACGGATACTATGTTTTTAAGACCCAATCCTCTTGAGAGTTTGCTATTGACATGGTTTCATGGAATAAAACTTGTTAACTACAGGACTGCGAGAGGCGGATGACTCCCCAGATACGACTCCTCACTACCATTTCCACAATTGTGCCTTCCTTTCATTTCCTTTATTGTACCTTCCGACCTTGTCCCCATTCCTTTTCTGTCTTGTATCCTTCTTCTTTATCACACTTTTATTGGGGTTAGGGCAATTAGCGAGAATATAAAGTGTACGCCAGCTGCGGTGGTATTTATTTTATTCCTTGTTATTCAGAATAACAACGTTTATATAATAAACTCCAGCACTTTCTTTTATTAAGAACTAAAATTAAATATAATGAACACATGTAAAATTTGTAAACAAGTTTATTATTAAATACTTAAACTGGGCAAAAGAGGTCCGAAACATCGCAAATAAATACTACGAATGCTATATATATTTTGGGAAAAATTTTAAAAAATATGTAAAATTAATAAAACCCTTAAAAATGAAGGACCTCTCAAGGATAAAGCTTTGTTTGAATTCCTTCTGCGCTTTCGTTCTTTCTCGAAACATATTATTTTTTCGTTGTGGATGTAATTAGTTGACCGTTGAGAATTACGGGAAGGAATTAGTCCGGGTGGCGGTCATTAAATGAAACAACTAATAGTTTCAACTATTTTATTGTTTGCCAACGTTTCGACCCCCTTTGTGGGTCATCATCAGGGCACATGGTGGGAGAATGGAAACTCAGTTTTAATGACCGCCACCCGGACTAATTCCTTGCAGATATTATTTTTTCGTTTGTTTTTCCGTAATATGTTTTCTTTTTACGTTCACAAGAACATTGATTTTATAAATTTTTATTACGTTTTATTTTTATATCTAACTTATTTCATCATTTCTTTACTTTTTACACACATAAACGATACAGGAATTTTATGCTTATGTTACATTTTCTTATTTCCTGTATTTCATTTAAATTAATCTTTACTTGTTCCATATTTGTCGGCATTAGAGATGTTCTTTCAATTGTATTACCCTTAAAATATTGTATAATAAAAAAGGTGCACTCAATTGAAAAACATGTTACCCAACTTAATTGGGCTGATTTTGCAAAACATGCTAATTTTCTTGTAAGGACTATTAAAAAAATCACACCAAAAAAAATTAAAAATAATATATATAAAATTACCAAATATTAAAATTATGAAATACTATCAATATAAAATAGTCCTAATTTTATTTTCATTAGTACGTTTTTTACCACACTCTTTACTATTTAGGTGATGTGTTGTAAAAACGAAAAAAAAAGTAAAGCACTTTCTTGTATTTTTAGTTCTTGTTTTGGTTTGATATCTACAAAATGACTACAACTAGAAAGATTTTCCCAACAGACGTTTTCAGGAAAACCTAAATTTATAACAATAAATTGACCTACAAAGAAATTATTTTTATTCAACTGCTTTTAGGTCTTGTATGCAGCGTTTGTAATTTCATTTTAACCAGATAAATGACAACTAAAAGTTTCATAAGTAAACTGCAATATATTGATCTCTATTGAGTTCGACCATAGTTAACTTTCTAGTTTAGTCCTATAACATCACTGAAAATAAAATATTCAATAGTGAAAAACATCATATTTTTATTAGAAGTGAGGCATTTAGTCAATTTTATTTAGTCGTATTATTTATCAATTTTGTCGTAGTATTTAGTCATTTTTTTTATTCCTATTTTTTTTTTCACACCTGTCATGAAGTTGACAAACAGTGAATTTGATGCGGTAAGGGTTCGACCTTAGTAGGGAGCCCGTGGCTGAGTGGTTAGCGCGCTAGCCTCTCATGCCACAGGTTGCGAGTTCGTATCCCAGTCCCAGCGGGGCTTTTATAAGGATGTAATTAAATGGGGATTCACTTACAGCCTCTTCCCCGGGTATGTGAGACCCGTCCAGATGGTGGCCACTCACAAAATTAGCTGTAGGTAGTGATGACCCTACACTACGAATCGCATCGTGAAACGCGAGTGTAACCTCCCAGAAGATCTGGGCCTGCACGGCCTGTCGCACCACTGAAAAAAAAAAAAAGGGTTCGACCTTGTGGTGTAGAAGAGTATGATGGATAGAGTAATACCCAGTGGCATCTCTTCCTGGCTTCATTCCTATTCCCTATTAATTTCAGGAAGTCTCACATCAAACTTCTTTTCAATCTCCTTTGAATATTGTGATCATGTCGGTAGTGGCTATGTTTTGTATTAATGTGTTGCCATGTTCGTGATAGTGAGCCCCAATCTGCTCGTTAACACTTAAAGTATGAAGGTCTCTGTGTAGAGTAATGTTGCTAACGCACAATAGAGAATTTGTAATACAATATTTCTGAAAATTTTAGACTGGAGAATCTGAATTTTACGTAAGCGTGTTTTTTGACTGTCCCGTATGTCTGTAACGCGTGAGTCCAAATGGGTTTTAGTGGGTACGTGTAAGAGTTTAATTTCTTTTAAAATATTAATATTGAAGGTCTTGAAGGTAGTGGGTATAAATGTTTAGAATTTTCTTCTAAGTTCTTTTGTTTAGAATTATCTGTATGTTCTTGATGTGTGGGCCCCTTATCAGATTACAGATTACTTTAGATCTTTATCATACATTAATTTTTAGTTGACAATAAAATATGTTTAAATAAAAAAAACATAGTACTGATTCATTATTGTGTATATATTTTATTGTAATTTTATACTGTGTAAATATTGTATGAATGTAGTTTGAATGATATTTTTCAGCACTACTATTAATGTCCAAATTGGGACAGATTGTAATTTTACTCAATAAAAATTGTAAAAAAATAAAAACACAAATATATGAACTTACTTTTATTAAATTATTTCTATGTTTCTTAGTTATACACTTTCTGATAATTAAAAAATAATAATATATATAAATAGGTAGCTTTTTTCATGATTATAACTTGTGGGAGTATATTGTAAAAAGGCGACTTTACTAAAAAAATATTGAATGATTACAATTAAATTAAATAGTGCTTGAAGAAGCTCATTGGCATATTTTTTCTTTTATAATGGAGTAATTTATTGGAATGGGGAGCTCGTGGCTAAGTGGTTAGCGCGCTAGCCTGCCACGCTGAAGTTGTGAGTTCGAATCCCAGTCCCAGGAGGACTTTTTTCAAGCATATAAATAAATGGGGATTCACTCACAATCTCCCCCGGGTATGTGGGACCCGTCAGCTAATTGACAGCCACCCACAAAAATAGGCGTAGGGAGTGATGACTCTACCCTATAAAATATCATCGAGTATCGCGGTGTGGACTATAAACCATACCGCGCGGCCAAGGGCCTCCAAGGCCTGTCGCGTCAACCGAAGAAGAAGAAGAATTTATTGGAATGGAAAAACATTATTGATTGATAAGAGGTTTAATAATTCATTTTCAAAATGTTGTTTAATAATTAATTTAGAAAATGTATCCTTATAGCATATTTCCATTTTCTAATAAGAGCTTTGATATGGGAAAACTTTTATGCTTTTCACATTTTTAAAACAAATAAACGACAAAGTGGAAGGTAACACAGCCTCATCGATAGATAATTTTCATTTTCTTGAGTGAAATTTTCCTTTGATGGAACGACACCGCTACTTTGGGGACAAGCTGCTTGGGGCGCGGTGAAGTGTAGCCGAACTCCGACAGATCGCAGCAGGGAAGCCCGCCTAATGCTTTCAATTTTATGATCTCAATTTTATTACTTTGTCATTAAATATTTATGTCATTTACCCATGTTTATGAGTGTCTGTCTTAGAACATTTAATTTGTATCTTGACCTCGATGCATTATTTATTAAAATTAAAGTAGCGCTGTTATTTATTTGAGTGCTAAACTTTAATTAATTAGTATTACTTTAATAAAAATATCATATCTATTGCCATTGGTATGTCACATTTATTTTTATGTTTTTTAAGACTTATAATGCTATAAAAAATATTGTAAAATGATTTTATTCCTTAAATACTCCTTATAACTATATAACCATTAACTCCAAGCACCCTCCATACTTCCACTGCCTTTTGCAATTTAAATTGTCAGTCCACTCTCTTGAAACAAGATTGCGCCATTTAGACCTTTAGATTCTAACACATACAACTACAACTTTAGAACATTCCTTTCTTTTCAGCTCTACTACTCTCAAGAATTCCCTACCTATTCATATCCGCCATGCTTCTTCTATATCATTATTCTGATATATCAAATATGGAACTTTGAGTGAAAGAAATTAACTATTTATAGCTCAATTACAAGTTAATAAATCGTTTAATTTGTTTATAGTTTGGTTCAAAAGAAATATTTACCTACCCTTCTCACCATTGTAAATACCAATAAAATACGATCGTTTAATCTTTATTTTGACAATCCTGACACATTGTATATTATAATGAACAAAAAAAAAAAAAAACAAAAAAAAAAAAAGTGAGAACTATATAAGGTACGGAAGAAGTAAGAATATATCAGATGTTCACAGACCAACTTTCGGAAGAATCGGCCGTGCTCTTGATTTTGAAAAGCCACTTACAGTCCTGCACGCCGCTAAATCCACCAAGGAAGCAGAGTTTTTCGTTTTTTTTTTTTTTGTTTTTTTCACTTCTCCGTAGAAATCTAAAAATCTATTCTCACTTGCACCGCCTTTCTGACCTTTGATTGTAATAACAAATTTCAATTGTCCAAAGTAAACGAGTTAAAATAAAACTTTAAAAAGAGGACAGATTAAAACTGTATGGATAGAATGGCATTAAACATGGAAGGCATAAGCCAACTAACTGGCTTATAAAATGGCGAGGCGGGCTAAAGAAAGGTTACGTATCGAATTATAGGTGGAATAGTCAGGAATCAGACATTTTTTTGAAATTTTGCCAACATTTCGGCTCAAGCTTGTGAGCCGAAACGTTGGCAAAAAAATTTCAAAAAATGACTGATTCCTGACTATTCCACCTAAAATAGTTTCTACAGTCGACTGTACATCCTCAATATAGTTACGTACCGAAGTTCTAAATTAACAATTTTCTGCGAGCTAGGAATAGTAAAGTACATTGCAGGGTGATCTAGTAGAAAAACTAATAAAACGAAAGTTAACGCTGATAATCATAGAGTCTAAACAATCCTATTCACCATAATAACATAGGAGACGAAGTCCATATACATCTTTGTATAATTAACAAATATAAATCATTTTATTGAGGATGTATAGTCGACTGTAGGAACTATTATAGGCGGAATAGTCAGGAATCAGTCATTTTTTGAAAAATGTTGTTAAATCTTTAGTTATTCACGTCATTTGGGTCTTAGAAAGAGGTACTATTAGTAAACATTTTTTAAAATATGTTATGCATAATTATTAATGTAATCCTCTCACGTAAATAGTAAATGAAACTTACAAACCATAAGCAAAAATCTTTAGTTGATAAGAGCAAAAAATCTCAAATGTTGTTAATAATAATAGACTTAATAAACCTGAAGATCATATGTCGATGCCAAAACCTGTTGGCTGTCCAAATCCATCCAATGGTCACATTCCAAGACCAAGCACTCCAGATCAGACTTAACAATCAACACAATCCTCCCACCAACGCCTCGGCCTATCTCTTGAACGCCTACCGATCAATATAGCCATTTTACTAAAACTTCTTTTATACTGGAGGGATAAGCTTTGTACTTCTGGCTTGTGTTACCTTCTAAATTCTGATGAGGCTTCAGCTATCTTTGAAGAAAACATTAGGGTATTGTTTATTTTCTTTAAAATTAGCAAACACGTTTTACACCCTTATAGAAAGAAATTAATTCTGTTAAACACCTCCATTACACTGTTCTAAAAACCTCGACACAATAAAACTCCAAGAAGATTAAGAAGGTATTTATTCCATATAATTGAGCTGATTGCATCGCGGAGACTCAAATGGGCGAGTAAAGTTGTTGGGCTCGATGACGAGCGGATTCCGAGAAAGTTGGTATTTGCTGATCCGACTGGTAGGCGTCCGAAAGGTAGGCCGAAGCGGAGATGGGAGGATTGCGTTAAGGCTGATCTCGGGGGCTTGGGCTTGAATGGTGAACATTGGACGAGTCTGTGTAGGCGGAACTTGGTGGTATCGGCATCGAACCTTCGGGTTCGCTAAGCCTATTATTATTATTATTATTTATATTATTATTATTATTTATTCCATGTACCCCAATAATACCAATGCGCCTTATCAGCACGTTATACCATTCCGCACAACAAGAAAGAATCGTAGTATATTGTAGATTTCTATTCTTATCTATGAGAGCGGAAACGGCGTGGTCTAGTGGATACAGCGCTGGTCTACTGTTCTCTTTGTCCTGGGTTCGAATCCCGGCTATGACAGAATATTATCTATTCTATTAATTCAGACGGGAGGTGGCCCTAGGGTATGGTGCCCCTTATGGGGCAGACCCAGCCTCTATAAAGTAGGCACCTAAATTGAGGAAAAGCCTTGATCAGATTAATCAGCTCATCGCACGACCGTTGGGATGGATACAGTACGAATCTCCATATGTACTGTGCCCAAGTAGCACAGGTTTTTTTTTATGTATGAGAGTATTTCCTATTCCTATGTGGGTTTAAATCGCCCACAACCATGTCATTCCAATCAATATCTTCGAGTAATTTCGTGGAGTAATATTTGTAGATCCACAATTATACTTTTTTTTTTATTTATATTTTTAAGATATCTTGTAGGGGTTCATTTGTTATCTTTTCCCTTAAGAGAAATAAAATAAAAAGGTGGAAAATATTACTAAATATAAGGAAAAAGGTTTGGAAGAGAGTGGATTTGAAAGAAATTGAAGATTGCCTCGACTACAGAACGCCTCATGCATAAAGGCTCCATACATAGGTAATGCCTTAGTGATTTCATCTTCCCTTCCGTAGTCTCAAGGGAGGGCTGAACTTGATTCAATTCATCTGATATTTATTGTAGGATATTTTGTGTATTTAGAGTAAACAAAGTGTTACCTACTTTAATATTTACTTCTTTTTCCAATAAAAGAATAAAAATATTAAAGATTTCAATAATGAAATCTTCATTTAACTTCATTAAAAAAGAACAATGTATACTTATGTTTCCACATATTAAACAATAAAATATTTATAATGATAAGCCAGTTGAGCATTCAATCATTTGAAGCACAAACATTTCAATCAAGTAAGCTTAATGTATTTTGTTAATGTTTTGACCTGAATTTTATACCATAATAAAGGCTATAAATACTCCGTAGGCACTATCTTCTCTTAAAATTTCTAGGTCGCTTAAAAACAACGCCGGACTTCTTTGATTTTCACGATGTAACTTACCCTCCCGCCTTTTAAACTACCTTTCACTATCTGACACACATCCTTTACCAAAATTTTACGTTTCCAAACTTTTTTATAGTTTCGTTTTCATTAATTTATTTCAATCTTTAAATTAATTGGGTCCAAGAAAGAAGGTAAGAGAAAGTTAAATTAAATATTTAAATGCATATAAGTGTTCTATTTAATATAGCAGGAGTTAAACTGTCACTTTGTTCATTTTAGACGGTAATTCATATACGTATTACACCCATATTACGTATTTAAATGTACGTAGTATGCCAATGAACCGATAATAATATACAAGATAACAACCAATGTAATTATAGACTTAATAATGTGTTAGGTATATAATAATAATTTTAGCCCTGATGAAGGCCCACATTGTACGGCCGAAACGTCGGCACATAATTAAAATAGCACTTATTTTAAATGTGTGTATCTAATTTATGACCGCACCCCCAACCATCTTCCTCATCTAATTTCTCAACGGTCAACAAAACCCCATCATTATGATAATAATATACGAATCAATAGAAATAAATAAAAAGCCAAACAATCATATCGTACCAAATATTATAGGTATTGAGATAAAAACGACATAAAAATCAGTTAGATGTATAAAAACTAAAAAACAAATAATATAAAGCGATAAAGAAAAATTCTATAAATTATATTCAAACATTTTTTTTAAGAAATTACTCTGATGCAACTTGCCAGGACGAACTTGGAAACAACTGTTACATGCCTGCAACATCGGTTGTTAATTTTAAAGTTAATCCTACAAAGTCTATAATTGTTGGAGTATCGTGACCGGTGAGGGTTGGACAGCCGGATGGACAGACACGCTAGCTAGCACTTTGCACAAGTTGTATTATTAGAACCAGGAACAGCACGGTTACAGATACTAGCTCAAGATTAGCCAGACTTATCTGTTATTAGATAAAGAAATTTGTAATTCAAAATTGGGTTCATTACTTTTTTTTTTAAGTAAAACATGTTTTGGCATGACTAAGGGGTAACTGAATGCTTTAGATGACGTCAATGCAACGGAAACGGGTACTCCGTATGAATGGTAGCTAAGAATATAGAGAAGTTTTCTGGCTCTAAGGGCTCGTTTATACTGCAAGTGTTTTGTGGACTGGAGCGGTTGCGGGTTCCTAGAATTATTTAGAACTTAACGCATCACAGTATAAACGAGCGTATAACACACCCAAAGGGATTGTAACAAAACCTCCAAGTAGGGATCTTCGGTAATGAGGATAAAAAAAATAATAATATAAACGCCTGTGTCACTACAACTTATAAAGGGTCTTGGGCTCAGTACATGTAGAGATTCGTACTATTTCTAGACCAGCGACCGTCCAAGAAAGTGATTAGGCATTGATCAGGCACAGCCTCCAGGTTTTCCCCTTTAATTTGGGGACCCACTTTAAAGAGGCGTATCTATCCCCGGAGGGTCTTCATACACTAGGGTCGCCCCCGCCGAATTAACAGAATAAAAAATATTCAGTCATAACTGGGATTCGAACCTAGGACCGGAGAACTATAGAGTAGTGCTCTATCCACTAGGCCACACCACTCCATAAATAGGATGAAGGTACCCTTAATTTGAATACCTCGTTCATAATATTAGTTCATAACTATGCAACGGGGCTATAAAGTCATAAAACTATCAACTGATGCACCTTGCAAAGCAATTCCTTTTGACAAAAGATATACAGTGCATTCCAGATTAGGAATTTCAATGGGTACTGGCCAAGATCCTCAATCCCACCCAAACCACATCATTCAGTTTCCTCCTACCTGTTGGGCCAATTCCTGCACTAGGAATTTAATCGTTTTCTAGAGGATTCGTACCATCTCCTAAGGATTTCAGCATTTATTATTTATGTTTGCATAGAAAGATACGCTTTTTAGCCCACAACACTTCATACATTCAGACAGTCTAGGTGATTATTTAATGACGATCCGATTAAAACAGTTTAAAGCATATTCATTAAAGTGTGCAGTAGAAAATTAAACACAATGTTTCCCTTAAAAATAACTCTTACTTGTTACCGTTCATAGTTAATAATTGAAAACCCTATTGTGAATAATTTTGGAAAACATGGCTTTCTCAATTAAAGAAAGGATTTAAAATTACTTAAAGATTCTCAATAATATTTCAAAGTAAAGCCACCTAACCTGTGAAACCCGAGAGACTCACATAGATATATCTTTAAAGATGCGAACGTTTTTGTACCATAAATTTATAGCAGCGATAGCCTGAAAGGTAATCTCATGTTGCTGCGAGCCAGAGTATCCGTAGCTCTGTAATCGCTCCCTTTGGGGCCAATTATTCCTTTCCACCGAATAACTCGAGTTCAGGGATAGTGAAAACTGACCTAGATCCATAGCAAGCAAGCAAACGAAAACCAAGCCTTCCTTGCGATTCTGAGATACGTCTTTGAAACACCATAACGATAAATTAAATTAATAATAATAGTACAGGAAATGAAGCTCAAAAAATGACAAAACCACTCAATTTTCTCGTCCAACATCGATTTGAATAAAAATTTAAAATTAGGCTCATTCTATCTTCTAGTTCATTTTCTACATCATGTCGTTGGACGCTTTTTGTTTTTTTAAGGGTGAAAACTACCCCTAATTGTAAAAAATATAAAATAACATTTTAAACATTAATATGGTTACAATTCGGTTGGGTATAGCTGAATATGGATCACTTTATACTTTAGAATACAATTTCATAATTTTTCAAACCTTAAAAATTAACCCTCGTTGGAGTTTAATGTATAAAAAAGTTCTTGTTTTCTTCTCTGACAAAAAGTGGAACATGTTAGGTATTGCTGTCTAAAATAATTGTTATGTAGATCATTACTCACTGTGCTATTCGTTTGTATCGAGAAAAAAATGTATTAGTTTTTTAATCATAGCTCCTTCATTTTTAGTTATAGAAAAAATATTTTTTCAAAAACAATTTTGTAGGGCTTTTCAAGAGCTATAAGACTATGTGAATTAAATTCCTTAGTTTTTTAGTAGGGTGAGTTTAAAAACACAAACACATATCTTTTTGCGGGACTTGGTCATTTGGACCAAGGAGACCCTAAAGCGTGTATTTCTAGTGAATTTAAAGAGTTTCTTGATCGCTGATATTTCATATAGGTAAGCGAAAGTAAAAATCGTCTGTAAACTACAAGCAGTTAAGGTATCCAGTTTTCAGCTTATCCGCCTTAGGGATATATATTTTAAATAATTTTAACCCTGTTCCATTTTCGAAAGTTGGTCATACGGTTCGTATTAAGTTATTACCACATACCGTTTCGAGATTGGTCACATCAGGAGGGTTCTATAAACATTTTGGCTTACTTCCCGAAATGAAATTCCCATTACAGAAGATGAGGTATATTTAGGGATTAGTATCTGGCAAAGGTTGTCAAAATGTATTAGTTTATGCAGTTCTGGATCGAATTAATCCACTTTAGAAAACTAGATTTTTAAAATATACGTTTCAAATATGTCTTTTTCAAACAATATCTATTTATGGATGAAAATAATTAAGTTATTATTGGCTTGAAATATATATATATATATATATATATATATATATATATATATATATATATATATATATATATTTTAACCACTTCATTAATAAAGACACAATTTACTTTAATTTAGTTTTTACTTTAATATATTTAGAATAGAATAGAATAGAAAATAAACTTTATTCTGGGACAATGTCCCTTCAGAATAACATTAATGGTCAAAATAATAATTTATATCTGGCCTAAAACAATATATAACTACTTTTAAATAACAAAAAAAAAAGAAGAAAAAAATAAATAAAAGGTCATTGTGACATCTCTATGTACATATTCAAAAATAAATAAATAATAATCAACCTAAAATATATCTTTTACATCTCATTAAAGTATATAAACAAATCACCTCACATAAATAGGCATAATAAAAATTAAAAATTAGCTTACATCGGACTGGAGAGAAAGTAAATATTGAAAGAGGAGGGATTTGAATGATGGTAGGGAAGGAGCATGTCGGATGTTTGAAGGGAGAGTATTCCATAAGGCAGTGGAACGGGCTAAAAAGGAGCAATCGTATTTTTTGGTTCTGTGGAAAGGAGTTTGGAGGTCAGACAGACGGGATCTTGTTTCCTGGTGATGGGTTGAGGATTTAAATACCAGAAGGCTGTAGACGTAAAATGGGTGGTGGGAGTTAATGATTTGATAAAGGAATGATCCAAGGAAATATTGTCTTCGAAGGTTTGGGGTTAACCACTTTAACTCGTCGTAGAGGTGGGATACATGAGACCGTCTCGAGGTGCCGAACACAAATCTTAAAAAGCAATTCATAATTCTTTTCAATCTGTCCTCAAGCACCTTCGAGAGGCCGCCATATGCCACACAACTATAGTCAAAGTGGGGGAAAATGAGTGATGAGACTAGGAGTTTACGGGTAGATAGTGGGAGGAGGTGGCGGGATCGGTGGAATAATTTTAAGGTACTAATCGATCGACGGGAAATTTGGGCAATTTGGGGTTTCCAGGACAGGTTTTGGTCGATGATGATGCCAAGATTTTTAACAGAGGAACTAAAAACAATAGGATGATCATTTAGCAAAAGCGGAGGAAGGGTGGTGATAGATCGGAGGAGGTATTTGGAACCAACAAGGATGGCCTGAGTTTTTGTAGGATTAAGCCTTAAGTTATTCAGGTTTGCCCAGGCACTGATCCCATCTAGGTCTTCCTGAATACTGGCAAATGCTACAGATAACTCGGAAGGAGGGAAGGAAAAATAGATTTGGAGGTCATCAGCATATAGGTGGTAGGAAGAGTAATGGATTGAATCAGGAAGGTCATTGATGTAGGTATTGAACAAAAAGGGAGAAATACTCGAGCCTTGGGCCACGCCTGAGGACAGGGCAAGGAAATTAGATGGGGGTTGATTAGGAATGACAACCGCTTGAGTGCGGTTGGAAAGAAAGGATTGAAACCATTGAACAGAACTGTTGGAAAAGGATAATGATTTTAATTTAGAGAAAAGGATCGAATGGTTAAGGGAGTCAAAAGCTTTGCTAAAATCTAAAAGTACCAGGACAGTTAATTTTTTTTCATCTATAGCAGTATAAATATCATTTGTGATTTTGGTCAGGGCGGATTGCGTAGAGTAGCCAGGTCGGAAGCCGGATTGGTAAGGGTTAAGTTGGTTGGTTTTTTCAAGAAAACTGGATACCTGGGATTGTACAATCCGTTCAAGAGGTTTAGAAAGGTTCGATAGGATGGATATAGGTCGGTAGTCTTTAGGGGAAGATGGATTAGAGATTTTGTTTATAGGATGGACCAAAGCTTGTTTCCAGGAAGCAGGGAAAACTGAATTTTGGAGGGAAAAATTGTAGATGAAAAGAAGGACTGGCAGGATTTCTGGAAGGCATAATTTTAGCAATTTTACTGGAATTCCATCGAAACCTAAGGAAGTAGTACGGGATTTCATTATGGAAGATATGAGGTCTGTGGGTGAAATGTAGGAGAAATAAAAATTGTCAGAATCGAATGATGATGAAAGGGATAAGTTATGAGAAAAGGATGGCGAAATGTTGGAGGAGTCGTTTAAGAAATAAGAATTTAGTTCATTGGGTGATACAGGAAAGACTGAAGAGGTAAATGATTTACAGAGGGAAAGTTTACTAAGAAGTTGCCACTTGGATTTAGGATCAGGAGCAGAGGACAGGGATTCTTGAAAATAGTTGGACTTCGCTCGCCTAACTGTTGCTTGTGTCAAGTTCCGGAGGATCCTAAACGCTTCGTAGTCATCTGCTTGTCTTGTGCGCCTAAAGCGCCTACGGGCAGCCTCACGCTTTCTTTGTAGTTCTCTTATTTCTTGACACATCCAAGGAGCAGGTGGGCGGCGGAAGGTACGGGTTTTGAGGGGAGCATGTTTGTCAAGGACGGTGATCAGGTTGGAAGTGAGGATGTCGACCATGGCGTCAATGGAGGAACAGGAATAGATATCATCCCAATTCAGGGTTTCAAGATCGGGTAGGATGTCTTCACGGGTGAGGGAATGGATTTTACGGAAAGTTATGATTTTTGGAAGGATTTCTGGAGTAGGGATATTGTATGATATCTGAATTAAGTCATGGGAGGATAGGAATGGTACTGGTAATTGAGAGAAGGAGAGAAGGTTCTGTGCTGAATCTATGATGTGAACATCTAACCAAGTGTCGGAACATCGTGTATGATGTGTCGGGGAAAAAGGAACAATGTAGAGGTTGAGGGAAAATAAAAGGTTTTCTAGGTACTGTTTATCATTGGAATCGGAAAGAATATTGGTATTAAGGTCGCCGGAAATTATGATATTGTTGTAGAGAGGGATATAATTGTAGAGGGTTGTTTCAAATAGAGTGTCGAAAGGAACGAGAGGAGGGCGGTACACAACTGCGATGAGGAGAGGATGGGTGTTACATGTGATTTCCAAGAAAAGAAATTCGATATGTGGTAGTTCGGATGGGGATGAGACCTCTAATATGCGGGATTTTAAGCTATTATGGACGTAAATACCGACGCCTCCACCTGTACGCCCTATTCGGTCATGACGTATGAAGGAATATTCAGGTAGGGAGACAGCAGAGGATGGGATATAGGGTTTCAACCAGGTTTCAGAGACTGCGATGATATGATAAAAATTGCTTGTAAAATATTGGAGGAATTCATCATAATGAGCGGGCAAGGATTGGGAATTAACGTGACAGATGTTTAGGATACTAGACATAGGAATGGGAGGGGAAGGAATACAGATTGTAGGAAAACGATGTAGCTAAGACAATAGTGAATTTCAAAATATCTGAAAAATAAATGTTAAGTGAAATTAATAGAATTAGAATGTGAGGAATAGCTGAGAAAAAAAGTGACAATTTAACATTGAAACAAAATGAAAATAAAAAAATAAAAAGATATGTTATAATAAATAAGATATACAGCGGAAGATAAGAGATGGAGATCAAAGAGAAAAGCCATTCATAGCCAGGGGGTTGACGGAAGCCTAGATGTCAGTCGAAGACCTCCAGATCTTGCGCTCGATCGATGCAGACCACTGGATGTCCATCGTCTTTACGGCAACGCACTCTGCCGGCCGCAAACCAAACATATTTCAATTTACCAGGTGCCCTCTTCTGTCTGGCGAGCCAGTAAAGGTGTTTATTGGTTGCAGACATTTCTTCACCGAGATATATTCGGTGGCTATCATTAGCTTCCCATCCTATATCAAGCGTGGTGAAGTCCCGCCTCACCTTTCGTTGTTTTACCAACTCGTCTCTAGTAGTTTGCCTTGCAAAGCGGACGATGAGAGGAGGTGGCCTTTGGTCACCCGGCTTAGGTCGGCGCCGTTCCACGATGTCGAGATCTTCCGGGGAAATCTTCATTGCTAGGCCGGCCGCTACACTAGTCACCAGAGCCGCCGGGGTTTCCCCCGGGCGAACTGGGATGCCTCGAATTTCTAAGGACTTGCACAGAAGTCCCTGCTCAGTCTTATTAAGTCTTATCTCAAGTTCACTCACTTTCTTTTTTAAGGCTTTATTCTCCGAAGTAAGTTCTTCTATATATTTAGATTGGCCTTCGAGATGGTTTTCAATTTTTGAGAGCCTCTCATTTAGTTCGAAGCTTAGCTCCCCGTACTTTTCTAGTGAATCCTTGATGCCTTTTATTTCTTCTTTTACTTGAGAACCTAGGCCGGAAACAGCTATCATAATATCAGCCATGGTTGGCTCTTTCGCTTCCTCTTGACAACTTTTAGGCGTTGGTTTTTCACTGACCGACTGAGCTTTTTTTCCTTCGTCGCATTTCGGGCAAAACCAGGGCTTTTTATTACTTTTAATAGACTCAATTTCTCTTTCTAATAACTTGCAACATTTGCCGTGAAAAACGACCCGACACTTGCTGCAAATTAAATTGTGTTTATCATCACGTGTGATGGCATAATCACATAATGTGCAGAGAACCATTTTTAAATTATATAATAAAAAAAACGAAATAATATAAAATAACTGGTACTCACAGCGTGAATATTGATAAACAGTTCCGTATGTTTACGTAGTTAATTCCTACCGCGGTAGGATTAGTCGACGCACCAATACAACATTCGTCTATCTTAATTGTTTTTTACGAAGTAAATGTTTGTCGTGCGTGTTTACTTCTAAAATGTTATATATATAAATATATATATATATAACGATTAACAAAAATTAAAGAACAGAATGAGTGAGAAAAAAACAAAAAAACAAGCACTGAAATGGATCTGACTGGTTGAAAGAGGTACAGAGAAGAGATGTTCACTCGTTGCCGTCACTGGCCAGACTCTGATTTATACATGATATATTGAGTAAGAGATATTGAAATCGAGAAAATATTCGAATTTGAGTTGAAAAATGACCAAGACCCTTAAGTCCAAATGACCAAGCCCCGCAAAAAGGTCTGTATAGATGTGTAAAAGGTAAGTCCACCTCAAAAATCATAAGTTGTATACAATTGTAATTTCATATTTTAGAAGGGTATATGCTTAATGTTATATGGTATTCAGTAGACTATACAACACATTTTTCAACAAAATCGGCGAACCAATTGCATAAGCCGTAGGCCTAAAGACAGATCGAATCTTCATACGTACTGAGACTAAGACCCTTTATGGGTAGTTGAGCTATATTTTCATTATTTATTTTTATTTTGTTTTTTTATTGTTGACGTTAATAAAAAAAAAAATTGGCAAATACACAACTTGAACGAATTTGAAAGGAGAAAAGTTCATACATATATTTTACTCTCACTTACTATATATAGTAAGGGGAAGTATTGCGATCGTGAAAATTTTCGAATTCCAGTTTTCAACGGAAATACACGTTTTAGGGTCCCCTGAGTCCAAATAACCAAGTCCCGCAAAAAGGTCTGTGTGTGTGTGAGTGTGTGGTAACTCCCGGGCGGAAACGGTAAGTCCTATGAAACTGAAATTTCATATTTAAGACAACTATACGCCCGAGACGCGACAAAACTTTTTTCATCAAAATGAGCTTACCAGAAGAGGCACTTTATACTATGCATTTTGCACTTTTTTTCGATTTTCTCAAAAACGGTTCCGACGATTTTGATTAAACTCGCTATATCGATGTAAAATTTAATGGGCTTTAATATCATGTAGGTTTTATTTAGATAAAAATGGTCTGACAGGGCTTAAATGCCGATATTTTAAATTATTTTAAAAAAGAGAGTGATGAAAAGAAGATAAAACTTACTGGTTATTTAAGATAATAATATAATTGATTTTTTTAATAAAACACATGTTTCTATATAAATTCAATTTGATTAATTCCATAATAATTTCACGTATTTTTATCTCTAACTGTATTTGAAAATTCTTTCATTGATTTTAAAAATGGAGGTAAGTGAAAGTCGTCTGTTGCCCGCACAAGATTTTTTAGATATTTTTTACCATAAGGATTGTAATATGGATGTATAATATCACGTTGGAAAGCTAAAGATTTTGGAAAAAAAAATGTATTTTATACAAACTTGTATAAGGTAATGGAGAGTGACAAAAAGCAGATAAAACACTAAGTGATAGTTGTAGATAACAATATAATAGATCATTTAATCAGAAACACGTGTATCTATAGAAAGTAAATGTATTTTTTTCCCTATTTTTCATCTCTAACTATATTAATAGTTGTTAAATTGATTTTAAAAACGAAGGTAAGTGTTATGTTAGTATTGCGTTGCGCGCACTTTTTTTTTTTTTATTATTTTTTTTTTTATTTCTTTAGCTAACTTTATGTATAATTTAAATTAATAAAGATAATACTTTTTTGATTTATTTTATTGCTGTAAAACCCTTATCATCGAAGTCACATAATTTTCATAGTGTCATAAGTAATTATTTAAGTAAATATTTATCAATTTACAACGTGTTGTATTACGATTATACCATTCAATCAAAATAGAGCAACGATTAATTTAATTTTTTTTTTCAATTTATAATTTATTGAAGTTTCGAGTTCACTAATGTTCGTTTAGCAAGCTCTAGTCTGGTAGAACACACTGCAGTGGATGTTCACTGGAAAGGAAAAAATTCCAGAAACATAAACGGAGAATGGAATTGTAATTGGCTTTGAAAACTAAACGAATCGTTTCCCGAGCAAATGGATGAGGCTTGGACCATTCTGTTGTTTCAGAGAAATGTAAATGAGTGAACTCTACAAACAGCTCTCTCAATTTCTTCTATGCCAGCTAACATTCACTATAAATCCACATCTCTCATGTTATCAATCATCCCTTGTTTTTTCATTTCATTTCTTCCTTTTTAAACGTTTTTCATTTCGGATCGATTAAACAAATAAAAATGGTCCTCGTATAATGTAGAATTTGTAAACTCTGGTATTGTGACATTACAATATTAAATCTCCAACACAAATAAAATCCTAGAGACTTAAAAAATAACTACAAATTATATGAAATATAACTTTTTCTACTACCAAAAAAAAAAAAAAAAAAAAAATATATATATATATATAAAAATATTGAATATCGATACTGAGATGACTGCTACTGCATTAAGCAGGCTTTAACTTACCGAAAAAAAATTGTACTGCGAACTTACAAAAAAAAAAAAAAAAAAGGTTTCTTAGTAAAAAGAAAAAAGTATATTAGCTCTCTGCTCTCTGCTCCGTTAACGTGAACAAATAAATATGAATAAAGAACTACACAAAGTGCTGTGTTTGTCTTAATTTAAAAACAATTAAAAACTTTCTTGTGGTAGTTTATCTGTAAGTAGATTTGTACTAAGAGATAAATTACCACGGACTAGAACTAGGAGAATGAAACATTTCTGAAGAGAGAATGAGAGAGAATCTACTTTAATCACTGGATGATTTTAAATCCATCACTAAGAGAAGGATTTGTTTTTTTATAGAACGCCAAACTCCACAAAATACTCAAAATTAATTTTTATGTTTAAACTAACTGCCAATGTAATACGCTGATTACTGTTTCAGTCATTTTTTGAAATAATTTATTAATTTTAATTAATTTGTAACATATTATGTCGACAAAAAAAAAAAACAAAAAAACAGAGACCATGGTAGAGGAATGTTAAGGTGTCACATTAGCAACATCGGCTCCAAGAAATAAATTTTCACCTTTCCACACAGTTTAAAATATGATCCTAACCCGCAGGATAACACGAATTATTTGTTATAATAGAAGCTCGTAAAGACGTTTAACACAAAACAGTAAAAAAAAAATACCCTTACAGACTTTTTTTTTTTTTTTTGATCACCCTCGCCTTTGAAGGCTATACGGGGTTCTCTCGGGTCAGTGGGTGAGGGCGGGGGATATATGCCGAGATAAAATCACCCATCACGAGAGTCGAACTCGTAATTATTTGGTTTGCAAATTTTGGTTATCTGTTGCTAGGCAACGCGTGCTCACAGCGACGAGCGCTAACACGCTCGGCCACCCCGTCCCCTACTCTTCCAGACTGTCAGATAAGGTTTCGTCATTATACTTAAGTTGAAGTCATAATTGATGATGAAATAGGTTGTCAGAGTTAACCTATTTATCTCTCACACACTGATTTATTTTCATTTCAAGGTTTTACGAAAACAGTGGAATGTGGTATAACCATGATTATAATCTTGCCTATCAGATATTTTAGTTATTATAGCCTAAAGATACAAACATAAAATAATTCAGTTTCTTACTGACTATATCTAGCATTTGAAATACCCACAAATAACATCTTATAATTTTAAAATCGGAAATAGTAGCTATCGCATAACTTCATTTTATAACCATGCCTAAACTTGAATGAAATTGGACCAATAATTTGTAAAATACCTTTTTAATAGGTAGGTGTTCCGGTAGGATTGAGGCGCACTGTATCCTGATTGGTTGAATGACCGCGGCTTTAACCAATGGCGTGGCAGCTAAGGGGATTTCACGCCCTAGAGAACGCCCCCTTTCGCCTCAGCTTCCTCACCCATATTGCCGGCTTACAGTTCAAGTTCTATCCATCATTTCCTCTCCTTTATTGCTTCGATGCCAATTTTATATGTGGAAATGTTCAATAACTCAGGAAGATGGGAAAAATGTGGGAGGGAAGCAACAAATAGAAAAAGTCTTGCTTCGCAGATATAAGAATTTGTGATGTATTGATTGAATAACAAGCCATGAATAGGAGGAAAATATAATAAATTAAAAAAAAAAAAGTTATTCAAATAAATCAATCATTTATCAATTCACAAGTTAATAAATTAATAATCGTATATCAGTGATATATATATATATATATATATATATATATATATATATATATTATATATATATATAATATATATATATATAATATATATATATCTTGGTTTAGTTTGATAAAAACAAAATAATAATAATAATAAAATATCCTTCGCCTTGGTAGGGAAAACTTAATGTAAAAGAGAATCAAAATTTAATGTTTATTACAGTCCCGAGGATACGTGGCCTTCCTTGCTGGGCTAATCACTAGTAAGAGAGAACTTTTGATTCAGAGTGAACAGCGCACAGCCTCGGAGCAATGGCTCAGACGTTTTGAGCAAGGGATAGAGATGCCTGGAGAAGGTGGCTGAATACAACTGCATGTTAATAGGAGGCAGAGTAGAAAAGAGAAAGAAGAACAATGTATATTATAATAAATACTGTTTTATATATATCGAGCTTAATCGCTTAATAAAAAAAAAAAAAAATACGTATGGACATATAGTAGATATGAGTGTGATGTAAAAAAATTTATTAATAAAAAAATAAAACATCTTCCTTTAAATTAGTTTATGAAATATTTTTTTAAACTTCTTAATTGTATTAATTTTTACATAAAACACTAATTCTGTTTTGTTTTTCTTTTTACAGGTAAGTGTCTGAACTTTGCTTATTACAGTATTTACCTCCAAATGGTAAGTTGCTTTGTAAATCTTTATGATTGTAAAACCGGAAAATCCCTTATTTAATTATATTTAATTTCCTATGTTATAATTAATGGCTATTTGATATTTTCACGTATTTAATGAATACAATTTTACCTTTTAATTAAAATATTTATAAATACATTATAACTAAGCACAACCCCTGAATTTCAGAAATTACTATAATACTTTTTTTTTTTTTTTTTGACATATATTTATTATAATCGATTAGTTTTATTGAATTCTGCCGTATAATTATATCTGAAAAAAGCACAAGTCCTTCAAAAATAACAGTTGTTTTGAAAATGTAATAAATAAATTTTTAATTTCATTTGAAATCATACGAAAACATTTATTACCATAGCGAAAAATATATAATTAAATAATTTTTTTAAAAAACATTAAAGATTTCCATGTTAAAAAACAAAAAAAATGTCCCATGGAGCTCATTCGCGAAATATAAATGTTTAGAACTGTAAAATATTGTTCTATTTGAGAGTGTAGCAGAAAAAAAAAATACATATATATTTATCACGCAGTCTTTATTTTTTTACTTTAAAAGCCCATATAATATTTAATTTAAATTGATTTTTTTTTAGGATACCAACTATAGCATCTTCATATTACTTCCTTTGTTTATTGATTTATTGATCACTAATAAAAAATGACAGATAATCCATCTTAGATAATTTAGCTTTTTTTCGTCCATCTGTGCCACACTGTTAAAATTATATGGGGTTTGAATCCAATTTTCAATAATAATCTAAATTATTTATTTATCAAGGATTATTACAACGGGTCAATATTGCAATGAAAGATAAATAGTAAATGTCGTACAGCGTAACTACATAAATAATTGCTTATACGTAAAAGTAAAATCACTTCTTTAAAATAGCAGTAGTTCAAAAACGAGTATTTCCGTTTTGTCTTTAAATCAAATTTAGTCAAGATCAGCTGGAGGGTATTCAAGAAGAGTGCACTATCGACAGCGGAGTAAGTTTGCAGTCGGATACGATCGGCAAGTTTCGGCTCTCTCCGGCCGTACTCGGCGGTGGTCGGCACACTGCGGCAGGTACCTGTTGATGCCACGCCCACTAGGTCAAGGCTCTGACGTCACCGCTCCATTCAGCCACTACCTGTCGGATACTTCTCCCAGCTGTTCCTTCTTACTTCCTCACTACCATTTAAATTTATTTCTAAAATTTCTGCCCAAACTTCACAAAAATTTAATATTATTCATATTAAATATTCAACATTTATTTTATTGTTTACCAAAAGGGATCAGACAGATATTTCAGAGAACTGGGAACAAGAAATGACCATACTACAAAAAGAAAAACTGTAAATTGAAACCAAACATCTGACACTCCCAAAAAGATCTGGGCTGATGATCTAATTGTTGAGTCCTTTTCTAAATTATTCTGTATACCGTTTCTTTGTTATATTCTAACGATATACTCTTTTAATCATGTTGATGGAAGAATAGTTGACTGTAGATATAATATATGAAGTTGGTTGGTACAGCAGACATTGAAACAGTACAATTAAGAAACCTTAATTTATTGTCCCTACGTTTCGGCCCACATTTTCGGCCATTTTCAGGACTATAAAATAATTTATAGTTTGGCTGTACATATACAATACAATTTACGTTGCGCAAAAGAAATATTCAATCAATAATCAACAGATATATATGGTACTACCTTCAACAAATATAACATACTTTGTTAGTAGTGAAATAAAAGATTCAAATAGGACTAATCAAAATAAAACTACTTTGCAGTAGTAAGGTATTAAGATAGAAAAACGTAGCCCTGAAGACAGCCTAAAATTTCGTCCGAAAATTGGGGAAAAAAAGGTAACGTTTCTTAATTGAAGCATATCTATGACTTCACCCCCAACAAACTTCTCCCTATATTATTTTAATCCCTAGACATTATCCATTAAATACTTAAAACCTTATGATTCTAGTAAATTCACTTTTTAAGTAAGTATTCATAAGTAAATAAGATGAAGGACTAAATCTTTAAAAATCTTCTTTTGCACATCACATTCATCGGCTTACTAAAGCTCAAGATGTATCAAATTGTTTTACGAACTTCATTATTTTGTTTTCTACATATATGTGTGAAGATATTTGAAACATGTTTATGTTTTTGTTCTTTTAATATTTATTTGAAGCTGATTTATTTTCTGTATTTTATTATTGTAGAAAGATTATTTTATTTTACTGTGGCTAATCCATTGTAACCTCTCACTGTTGTCTTTTATCTCTGTTTTTTATGTGTGCTACTCATTTTGTCTCTGTTCCTTTAATTCGTCAATTTTGTCATCCTCATATAACCAACCATCTCTGTCTCTGCAAAATAACAAAAGTATTTTTTCTTTCATTCTCAATCTACTGGCTACCTATTTATTATTTTTCACCTCCTCTAAATATGCTTCTTCCATTTCCACGTTTGTCCTTGTCATGTAAAATTTATATTATTAAAAATTTAACTAAACCATAAGTGTAGATTCTTTTTCCTTTTTCCAGTCTTCATTAATGCAATACACTTAGCTTGTTTCTATTTTTATATATTCGAAAATCTCCTAATATTTTCCTCTTAACTATAATTTGCCTAACAATATATCTCTAACAGAGTAAAACAAGAAGTTTTATAATTAGAATAAATTCAAATTAACCTCGGCATCACGTTTACTCTGTCAATGATATACATCAGTTAGAACAGGATAGACTTATTTAGCTTTAAAATGCTACCCTCATTAAACATAAGATATTGATGCTAAACCTTCGCTGTATTATAAAAATATAATATCTTAAATTTTACCTTCAGATCATTTATTAAATACGTTGAAACAAAATCTCATCCAATTCCTTCTAGTAAGCGACTTCTAAAAAAAAAACTTTTTTAATATAATCAACAAACCATTTACTAGATTCAAAGGTTTATGAGTTGTCAATTGAAATAACTCAGGTCATCAATATATTACTAATATTGAAGTAAATGCCATCAAAACAAAAATAACCCATTGGAAATTACCTTACAGTCTATTTAGGATTTCAATTTTTTTTAAAAAGAGATGCTGACATGGTTTAAGGCATGTTTACAAACAAAATTCGGGAAACTTTCTTAAATTCTTGAAAATAATATGTAAAATATTATATCTTTTAAAATTTATATATGAAATTATCTATTTATAAAGAGGTTACTACTTAATTAATGTTACTAACTGCTTAATTCATTTATAGAACAACCCACAACTTTTACTACGCAATATATCACAAGGATCTTTAAACACAAATAGAGAATTTTCCTTTGCAAAATTATTATTTTTTTTTTGTTTTATAATAATTGCAAAAATCTTGTGTGTAATGGAATTAAAAAAAAGATAAAAATGTGTGAACCCTCCTCCTCCCCCTAAAAAAAAAGCTACTATTACAGATTTACAATAAAAAATATTTTTCCTTCATTACATCCCTGCTATTTTAACAAAGCTAATAGACTTAAAAACTATGAAATATTTTCATTCCAATTAAGAAATAAGTAATATAATGGGTAATGAATTGATGTTATTAAATACATCACAGAAAGCGTTTATGAGACCCGTGGTGTTCTAAGGATTAATTCAAAGACATATATATATATATATATATATATATATATATATATATATATATATATATATATATATATATATATACATATTTATATAATAGTTGCATGAATGAAGGTTATTAGAACCAGGGTTGATAACTAATAATACCGATGGTATAATGGTCCTATACCTGTGGGAGTGAGAGTGGCAGGTGTATGGTTTGTCTTGGCCACAGACCAAATAATTATCAATTATAAAATCTCAACGGTATGTGGTTCTCTGAGGTCTATGGTTTATATTAGTGGTAGCTAAACAAAAAATGTGATTTTTCTTTTTTAGTTTTTCAATATTGCCAATAGCCCGGCAAGGCTGGTCTTGCTTAACTTTTTTTAAGTTATTGTTTTTTTCCCACATCTGGTTATTATTTAATTACTTTCTATACATGAAATGCGATATTATCATCAAGTAATGTCCTCCAAAGCTTCAACTAAAAGATCTAGATCTAGTGGTTCAATCACGTCACCTACAAAACAAAGACCCCGCCGTGATACTAATAAAAGATTAAATCTACAAGCAACCCCTTCCGGTACTAATTCAGAATCTGAACCAAAACCTGGCACATCGTCACAAGGGATGACTGACGAATCGCCGTTTTTCACCCCAAATCCTTTTCAGATTTTACATAATGAAAAAGAAAACATGGAATCTACTCCTATACCTAGTGAACCACGGCCTCCTCCAATATTTGTCAAAAATATTAGAAATTTCCAGTTGTTGTGTGCGCAATTGAACAAAATTACCGAATCTACCAGCTACTACTGTATGAGTAGAATCAATGATACCAAAATATCTCCTACTACTGCCGAGACATATAGAAAAATAGTGAAATACCAAACTGAAACCAAAGCAGATTTCCATACCTATCAGCTACGCCAAGAGAGAGCTTTAAGGGTTGTAATCAGAAACTTACACCCCTCGACACCAGTTGAAGCTATTAAAGAAGAACTAACGGAGATGGGCTATAAAGTGCAGAAAGTCACTAATGTCCTAAAGGATAAAATTCCTCTACCTCTTTTTTTTGTGGATTTGGAACCAGCTGAAGGAGTTGAAAAAATCTATGACCTCAATAGATTGTACTATTCCAGTGTAAGAGTTGAAAAACCTTACACAAAGAGAGAGATAATTCAGTGCCATAATTGTCAAGCATATGGTCATACTAAAAGTTATTGTCATCACATACCTCGATGCGTGAAATGCGGTGAACAGCACAAGTCTGTGGAGTGTACAAAATCAAAATCAACACCAGCTGTATGTGCTCACTGCCTCAAGGACCACCCGGCCAACTATAAAGGATGCCAAATCTATAAGGAACTCAGGACCAGGTTTCAAAAACCTCAAGTACTGGATAAACAACAAGACATGCAAGCACCAGAAGAGAACCCTCAAAACTTATTGATGCCAATGTATCATTTGCCCACCTACTTGGAGGTGGGAATCAAAGTACCGAAGCCGTGGCCCTGCCGGAACTAATAAATATATCTCAATCCATTCCACATATACCTCTTTCTCAAAATGTAACCAATCCTAAGAATCCTAATCCACCACAAATCTCTCATATTCCTCCTCCTTCAAACGCCACAGACCTTACCAGTTTGATGACATCCTTTATCTCCGAAATGAAATCCCATGTTATGCCTCTAATATCACTCCTTACGAACCTTGTATCAAATCTCATTCCTGCCTTACAAAAACCATAAATGACCTCACCTAATTCCTTATCCATTCTCCTTTGGAACGCAAATGGTGTTAGAACTCACACTGACGAACTAACAGCCGTACTGCAAGACAAAAACGTTGATGTTGCACTCATTACTGAAACTAGACTAACCACTAAACAGTACTTCAAAATACTAGAATACATAACATACCGGACAGACCATCCAGACGGCAAAGCCCATGCCGGTACTGCTGTCATTGTCCGCCGATCCCTCTCCCATCACTTACACCCACTTCCCGCCCACGATTACCTACAAGCAACCTCCATTGTAATCAAAACCTTTTCCTTTCCGCTTATCATCGCATCAGCATACTGCCCTCCTAAACATCCCATTTCCTCTGCCCAATTTGGATCCTTCCTCAACTCCTTGGGAAATCACTTCATTTCGGGTGCCGACTTAAACGCAAAGAATCAACAGTGGGGTTCTAGAACCACCAATTCTCGTGGACGGACGTTGCAATCTGCACTCAACACCCGACGCTTTCATCTCCTACCTCCCGATTCTCCTACCTACTGGCCGACAGATCCTAACCGTAATCCTGACATCCTCGACTTCTTCATCCACAGCGGATTAGGCTCCCTGAACTATTCCGTAACTCGCCTTGATGAACTATCCTCTGATCATAGTCCATTAATCCTAAATGTATCCATAACTCCTATTCCGAAACCTTTCCCACCGTCATTCATTAGAGGCCCTGTCAACTGGAACCTCTTCCGCGAAATCCTCACCAATGGTATTGACCTCAGAGTACCTCTCAAAACCCAAACTGACCTTGATGATGCCGTATATTCCTTTACAACCACGATTCAACAAGCTGCCTGGACTGCCTCCTCTCCCAAACAATCCCAAAGAATTCCTAACAAAAGCCATTTACCACAACACCTGAAGGACCTCATCAACGCCAAACGCCGAGCCAGATCATTATGGCAACGCACCCGCCACCCAGAAGATCGCCGCTCTTACAACTTTCTTTGTAGAAAATTAAAGCGGGAGTTGGCGATATTCCGTTCCCAATCCTACAATTCCTACCTCTCCTCTCTCTCGACTCGTGACAATTCCCTATGGAATGTCACGAAGAGAATTCTAAAATCCCACACCATTTCCCACCCTCTCCGGCGCTGTGATAGTTCCTGGGCTGCTTCCGACAAGGATAAAGCCGAGGAATTCGCACAGCACCTTTCCAAAGTTTTCACTCCTCATCCTGAGCTCAATCCAACCCATACTGCAACAGTTGAAGAGTTCCTTATGTCACCAATACCACTATCCTTACCACCTAAAGCAGTAAATCCATCTGAGGTTAAATATCTTCTTAAAAAGCTTCCTCTCCGTAAATCCCCAGGATACGACCTCCTTACTCCTCAGATCTTAAGACAACTTCCTCCCAAAGCCATTACATTTCTTGCATATCTCTATAACTGTATCCTACGCACTACCTATTTCCCTCTCATATGGAAACATTCAACTATCATCCTTTTCCTAAAACTAGGCAAACCTTCCCACAGCATTTCATCTTACAGACCTATTAGCCTGCTCCCGATCCTCTCCAAAATCTTCGAAAAACTCCTATTAAAACGAATCCTAGCCAAATTTCACAATTTTCCTTCACATCAGTTTGGATTTCGTCCTCAACATTCCACGGTTCACCAAGGCCTCCGAGTTGTAGACCACATTTCCTCCGCCCTTGAGTGCAAGGAGTATTGTTCGGGTCACCCGGGGGGTCACCCGGGACTGCTCTTTAAGCTCAAAACCCATTTACCTCAATCCTTATACCTAATCATCCGATCCTATTTATCAAACCGCTCCTTCCGAGTTCGCAGTGGTTCCGAATTTTCCAAACATTATATTGTTGAGGCCGGTGTTCCTCAAGGCAGCGTCTTAGGACCCGTCCTCTACATCCTCTACACCGCCGATATCCCTACCGATCCCGATACCTTTCTGGCAACATTTGCTGATGATACCGCCATTTTGTCATCCAATTCCGATCCTGAAGCAGCATCGCTAAATCTCCAAAAGCACCTTTCCCTTGTCGAAGACTGGTGCAATGCTTGGCGCATTAAGGTGAACGAAAGCAAATGCACTCACGTCACATTCACCCTTCGACGCAAATCCTGTCCAAGAAGCCAAAATAAAGTAAATATGTTTGATAAAGTAATTAAAGAATTTCTTAATTTGGACATTAGACAAAGTTTTTGGTTAAAAAATGACATTATAAAAAATATTAATAAAAATGTGGAAAAATTTAAAACTCAATATCCTCATTACAAAGACAATATAGAAAAATTTATCAATGATAATAGGAAAAAACTAATGGATGAATATAAAATTAAACTAATGAATAAATTAAAAAGAAATATAAAAGTAAAGATTAATAAGCCATATAATAGAGAAAATAGTAATAGAGAATTAAACAAAACCTTTGTCTCTAGTAATAATATTGATCCAAAGTTTAGATTCTGTTTGAAATCTACTGAGTTTGAAATTGTTAACAGATACGAAAATTTGTATAAAATGAATTTAGTAGAAAATCTAACTAATGTAAAAATTCCAAATAATATCATTAATATTTTGAGTTTAGGTGAAAATGTGAATATATTTCCCAAAGACATTAGGAAGGACATTATTATTTTAATAACTGATTTAGAAACAATTCTCAGAAATATGGATACATGTGATAATCATAAAAATAGTTTAAGGAATAATATAATCAGAAAAATAGGTAATTATATAGATAACCTAAAAAACAAAAGTAATAAAGAAAATAAAGTATTTAAAAAGTGGAAAGAGGATTTAGAAGCATTGATAAAATTTAAAAAGAAAAATTCTGATCTATTAATAATAAAATCTGATAAAACTAAAAGAGTGGCAATAATAAAACATGAAGATTATGATAATAAAATGAAACATATTCTCCATGAAGAAAACACATATAGAAGGATTAGAACAGATCCACTACCCGAAATTGGTAAACAAATAAAGCAATATGTAGAAAAATTAAAAAAGAATAAGTTCATAGAAGACAATCAAACAAAAAAGTTAATAAATAAACATTGTTACCATCCCAGAATATTTGGATTGTTAAAACTTCATAAAGAGGACAGAGCATTAAGACCAATAGTAAATGGAATAAATGGACCAATTTACAATTTATCAAAGTATTTTAAAAATAGTTTCAAAAATTCTTACAAAAGTAAAGAGTATGATGTAGCAAACGCTATGGAGGTAAAAAGCAAAATTAATAATATAAAAATTGATAATGATGAAATTATGGTCAGCTATGATGTAATATCTTTGTTTACAAATATTCCATTAAAATTAATGTATAAAATAATAGAAGATAAATGGGAAGAAATAAAATTGGATACTGATATAAAAAACAAAAAAATATTTCTGGAAGGGATAAAACTTTGCTGCGAAAATGGAATTTTCAAATATAAAGGTGAAATATATAGGCAATTATTTGGTTTACCAATGGGTGGGGTTTTATCAGTATATTTGTCAGGTATGGTATTGAATGAATTAATTAATAATGCTTTAAAAAATTCAGGTATAAAAGTAAAGTTATTAGTAAAATATGTTGATGACATATTTTGCATAATAAAAAAGAATGTAGTAGGGGATTTCCTAAAAGCTCTTAATAATTACCATGAAAGATTGAAGTTTACTATGGAAATAGAAAAAGAAGGCAAATTAAGATTTCTAGATATGATGTTGATTAGAAAAAAGGAAAGAATCAGCACAGAATGGGCCAAAAAAGAAACTTGTAGTAACACAATTCTTAACTATTTTTCATGTCATCCGTATCATATGAAGTACAATATAGTAAACAATTTTTGCAAAAAAGTTATCACAATTACAGATAATGAAAGATTAAATAAGGTCAAAGAAAAGGTTTTTCAAATTTTTTCAGAAAATTTTTACCCCAAAAAAATAGTAAAAACCATATGGGAATTGAATATTAGAACTAAAAATAAAAATAATAGCAATGGTGAAAAAATAAACAAATTAAAGACAACCCAAAAATTCCAAAGCTGCAATTATATAAAGGGACTTTCTGAAGAAATAAAAAAATCCTTCAAATTATATGATATGGAAGAATATACTTTTGCCTTCAAACCAAGAAACAAAATAAAAAATTATTATAGTGAGCTAAAAGATAAAATAGAAAAAAACTCCCAATCTGGAATGGTATATAAAATACCATGTGTAAATTGTCCTGCAGTATATATTGGTGAAACAAAACAGTTCTTGAAGGATAGGATGTATCAACACCAAAATGATGTTAAAAATAAAGAAAAAGATAGTAATAAGACTGCTTTAGTACAACATGTAATAAATAAAAAACACCAATTTGACTTTGAAAATACTATAGTAATACATAAAGAAAGTAATGATTTTAGAAGAAAAATTTTAGAGGCAATATATATATCAGAAAACATTAACTACAGTATAAATTACAAAACAGACACAAAGAATTTGAATGACCATTATGCTGAGATTTTGAGCAAAATTAATAAGTAGTATAATTTAAATAAATGGAATTTCTGGAATAAAGTTTAAATAACAATATAATAGAATAATATTTGGAATTTTATGGTTAGGTAAATTATCTTGTTTTTAATTGGATATTAATATATTTGTTTATGTGTTTATGTATATATATATATATATATATATATATATATATGTATGTGTATGTGGGTGTGTATGTGTGTGTGTGTGTGTGTGTGTGTGTGTGTGTGTGTGTGTGTGTGTGTGTGTGTGTGTGTGTATGTATATGTTTATGTATGGTAATAATTTATTAAAGAATTTTAAAAGAAAAAATTTTTGGCTGTGAAAATAAATGTAGACTTGACTGAGGAGGAGATAATAAAACAATATATGTGTGTATATTAGTTTTGATATCAATGGTTAAGAGTGAGGGAATAGATTTCTTTAATCCAGTAGATGATAACAACCAGGACAGGGCTGGTCAGCCTATAATAGTTTTAATTTTTATTTTACTCAATTATGACAAAATATATATCTATATATTGTATAGAGTGTATAAAGGAGTATAAAGAGGTATGTAAATTGATTTATAAGAATTTTAAAAAATAATGTTGTGTATCTTTTAATTTTAAAATAAATGTTTTTTGTAGATCCCTTGAGAATGGCAAAGAGCCGAAACGTAGGGACAAAAAAATAAGAAAATAAAATAAGTTGAATGAAAAGGATCATTTTAATTAAAGGAACCTAATAATTTTATTTTTAATTAATAGCTAAATTAATTACAGCGGAATCATAGAATGGAAAGTATAATTTACCATTTATAAACATGTATAAACTATGTCACATAACAGTTTCAGTTTTTTTACGTAAATGTTATTCTTAGGGGACTCAAATTCCCTGAGTAAAATTTCCTTTTCTTTCATTATAAGACTAAGATATATTATAAAATAATAATAATAATAAATACTACACTTTGTTTATAAACTACAATTAATCGTTACCATGTATAATAGTTATGTTTCCGTTCATAATTATTCACCAACAGTTGTGAATTAATATTTTTTTTAAATAAAGTGAGCTAAAAAAAAAAAAAAAATAATAAATAATAATAATAATAAAAACATAATAAACTGCTTTTTACTTTCACTTCTATATATAGTAAGGGAAAGTATTGCGATCGTGAAAATTTTCGAATTCAAGTTTTCAACGGAAATACACATTTTAGGGTCCCCAGAGTCCAAATAACCTAGTCACGCAAAAAGGTCTGTCTGTGTCTGTGTGTGGTAACTCCCGGGCGGAAACGGTAAGTCATATGAAACTGAAATTTCATATTTAAGACTAATATACGCCCGAGACGTTATAAAACCTTTTTCATCAAAATGAGCATACCAGAAGAGCCACTTTATACTATGTATGCATTTTGCACCTTTTTTCGATTTTCTCAAAAACCGTCCAGACGATTTTGATTAAACTCCCTATATCAATGTAAAATTTTATGTGCTTTAATATCATGTAGGTTTCATTCTAATTAAAATGGTCTGACTGGGTTTAAATGCCGATATTTTAAATTTTCCTTCTCTAAAGTACCTTTAATTTTGTTTATTCTATAAAAATAACTATATTATCTTGTTACCACTGATGAAAAACAGGTAAATATATAAATTGAATGAATTCGATACCCAACTAAAGGAGAAAACCGAAAAAATATTTGTTTAATGCAATTTTTTTGTTTTTGAACATAAGAGCAGTAATATACATGTATGATATACCGTTGGAAAGCTAAAGATTTAAAAAAAAATATTATCTAGATTTTAAAAGTTAATAGAGAGTTATGAAAAGAAGATAAAACTAACTGATTATTTTAGATAATAATACAGTAGATTTTTTAATAAAACACATGTTTCTATATAAATTCATTTTAATTAATTCTTTAACGCAGTTAACAATATTAGTTGAAACTGAGTAGGAGGTCTAAGGTACTAAAGCATGTCTCTAACGTTATTGTTCATCTCTGATGTTTCTTAAACGATTTCGGTGATTAGTAAATAATTAATCACGGTGTTCTGACCCTAAACCCTGACTCTAGATAAATTTTTATCTATCTTCAAATTTTGAAACTACGTGTAATAGGCTGGAATTAACTGTGTTAAGATCAGGATAACTTTTTTTGATCCATTACGAAGGATTATAATTACCTAAAAGCAACAGTAATTAGTACGATATATCATCCATTACCTACTGGGAATTTTCCTTCTGTTTTTTCTAAAGCATTCCTTTGGCTGTGAGTAAATCCAATGACAATTTCGATTGCTATTAAGATATTATCCACTTAAGAAATATTTAACTATTCACTCATCAATCTATCACTCACCAATAATTAATATAGACATCGGAAAATGCTTTTCAATCAAACTTTAACGCGAGACTGTTGACCGAAGTTACCCCGTCGATGCGGTAAAATATAAATGAAGCAGCAACAGGTGAAGCATTGTGTCGGCAACATTGTCTTTCCAACTCCGTCATTTATTAATACCATAGACCTTACGAGCGTTTTTAACTCAGGCTATCAACTGTCATTGTATTGTTTTAATTTTTGATCGCCGTGCTATAAGTAAGTTACTTTATATGAATTTCAACTTTTGTAAAATTTGTTAAAATGTCCGAATAGTACTGCTCGAAATTAATATAATATGTGGGCGAGTTTAGAAAATGTCCAAATAAAAAAGGGTGAAATATTTCTCCGCGTATATCAGAACCAAATTATACCAACGAATTCAAACACGTATTCCATCGATTCACATCTATTAACCTTTTGCAAATTTTTAGCCCCTTAATCCTTATGGTTTATAAGAATTTATGGAGGGTGAAAGAAAAAAACAAAAAAGAAATTGTTTTCTCCTGAACAGCTAACCAGATGTTTATGAAAAAATAAGGGGTTAATAAAAAAAAGTTTTAAAAAATATTTAAAATTTATTTTTTTTTTCATGAAACCTCCAGGTTATTTCATTGGAATATCCTCTGTAATATATTTTTTTATTTTATCGCAAGTGTACCCCATTATAAAAAAAAAAAAAAAAAATACAATTTTTTCTCTTAAACGGATTAACCGACTTTCCCGGAAAAATATATTTTAATAGTTTTCTAAAGAGTTCCTGAAAACATTTTTTTTTTTTTTTTTTTTTTTCTATTTCGAATACATGAGACGAAGTTTTTATATTTAATTTTTAAAAATACATTTTAGGTTATGTTGCATGGGCGTACCTACAATTTTTTAGGCTGCTATATTTCATTGGAAAAAACCTCCAATGAAATAAAGTAGCAAATAATTGAAGGTGTACTAAACCATCATAACCTAAAAAAATTATGGGCTAACATTTTCGTGGGAAAAAAATTAAAAAAATATTTTTTTAAACTTTTTTTTTTTTAAATCCCAGACATTCATTTTTTCCCGTAAAAATCGGTTGAACTGTTCAGGGGAAAGCATTTTTTTTTTTTTTTTCCCTCTCTAACTTCCCTCCCATAAGGATTAAGGGGTTAAACATTTGGAAAAGATTGTTTCTTATAGATGTGAATCAATGGTATAAATTTGATTTTGATATGAGCGGGGGCAGATTTCATATGGTTATTCTTCTTGACCCTTTACAATGATGGAAGAATGGTTGACCGTAGGTACAAATGTCGAAATTGGTTGGGGATGCAGTCATATAATGTTACAAGTGCTTTCCTCTAATTTATTACGGACTTGCATATAATAACTCCCATCACATTTATTAGAGTCTTAATTTATTTATAAACCAATTAGGTTCGCTTATTGAAGCGTTTTACGAGTAAAATCTTAACCACCTAATTTATGCTTTAAAATATATAATTCTGGCTTAATAGAATGTATATAAGCCTTTAATATTTTTTTTCCATAGCTCAAAACAATACAAAGATACAATTATACATATAAGATGATTCATATTGACAAAGTATTTTTTGGACATGTCTAATTTTTCTGATTCATAGTCTTAAGGATATTTTGTAATTTAAAATTATTTGCGATACATGTCAATGACAATTAGTCTATCCTTATTTTTAAAAATGACGATTACCTTTTTTTTATTTTTGGTCCTGATAAATGGGGCAATTCAGGATTTTTCCCATTAAATGCATATCATTGCATATCTTGTAAGTGTATTGTCTCAACGTACATATACATGTTTACAAACCTATCAGGAATCATTAGAAAAAACACCGATAGCAATAAAAAAAAAAATTAAATTAAGCGCCGCTAAAATTGGAGAGAAGTCATAATTTATGGTTTAAGAATAAAAGAAACAATACCAAAGCAATTCCTTTCTTGTGTTTTTTTTTTTTCTATGCCCGTTTTTCCATATGTGGATCCTATCGTTATTATTGTTCTCAATAAATGTTAAATTTTTGTACACTAATAAATTTTTCTATGCAACAAAAACATCTTGGACCTTTGGAATCTAACTTTAGAGATCGACTATGGATAAATTACACAAAGATGAATAAAATTCTCTGGTAAATTTTGAATGCACCCCATTAAGATTGGAAATAAAATTGGCCTATATTTGCTAAGGTACCTTCTAAACATTAATGTAGATTTTAATTGAAAGTAAAATATAAAGGAATTTTTTTATGCCTTAAAGCTTAAATAAACAAACAGAGGCAAGTGATACTAGAACGTATTGCATAAATTTGTGCATAAATAATTAAATAGATTTGTTTTATTTTTTTCTAAAAGAGAATGTGTTAATGTAAAGAATTTCTTTAATGGCATTTTAATAAGCTATCATCTCATCTTTTTTTGAATTTTTAAATCATAATTAACATTTATTTTGAATACATTTCTTACGTTACTAACAAATTTATGGCAATATTCGAACTTAAAATTCTTCTCTTTGGTAATTTTTATTTCAGAAGGTATAGCTGAAAACATCAATCTATGATCAATAGGTTTTGCCAAATAAGTTAAATTAAATCGTTATTAGAAAACTTTATTATTTGAACCATTGACAATAACTTTTTACTTTCACTTACTATATATAGTAAGGGAATGTATTGCTATCATGAAAATTTTCGAAGTCCCACAAAAAGATCTGTTATGTCTGTGTGTGTGTCCGTTTGTGTTAACTCCCGGGTGGAAACGAAAATTCCTGTGAAACTTATTTTTTTTTAAGACACCTATACGCCCGTGATGTTACAGCAACTTTTTTCTCAAAAATGACTCTAACGATTTTGATTAAACTCGCTATATGTAAAATTAAATGGGCTTTAATATGATGTAGGTTTCATTTTGATTAATATAGTATGACAGTATTAATTCTATAGATTCTATAAAAATAACTATATTATCTTGACACCATTGATAATTAACAGCTAAATATGCACGTTGAGCGAATTTGATAACCAAATACGGGAGAAAACTGAACACATATTTTTGTATGCATTTTTTGTGTTTTTGAACACAATAATAGTAATATAGATGTATAATATACCGTTGGATCGTTAAAGATTTTAGAAAAAATATTATCTGATACACAGAATTGTAAATTGTAATGGAGAGTGATGAAAATCAGATAAAACTAACTGTTTTTTGGTTTCCCGACAAGGAAAATTTATGTTGGTCGTGCTGCAACCTGGCGGCATGTCAATGAAGCAGAGCGCGCCAATTTTAATTTTGAACATAAGATCAGTAATATAGACGTATAATATACCGTTTGAAAGAGAAATACTTAAGAAAATATATTATTTTATACACAAGCTTGTAAAATTGAATAAAGAGTGATCAAAAACTAACTGATTATTTTAGATAATAATATAATAGAGTTTTTAATATAACACATGTTTCTGTATTAATTCTTTAATGGTTTCACTCATTTTTATCTCTAACTGTATTTGGAAATTCTTTTATCGATTTTAAAAACGGAGGTAAATGAAAGTCGTGTGTTGCTCCCAACAGACTTTCAATTATAGTAATTGCATTTGTGGATAACAGTATTATGATTGGATAATATCTAATGGTTTAGGACATAGAATACATTATTTAAAAGTTAGGTCAACTCTCGCTTCGCGTCGTGGAATGATATGAAGTCATTTTTTCTGTGTGGAAAGAAGACAGAGAATATCCAGACAAGGAGGGAATGTAATTTCATTCTACCTTTCGATGAGTATCCGCCAGAATCCAACACATACTTAAGCTACTTTGTTAGACTTTTACAAGGTAGAAAAGACTTGAGCATACTTACAACAAAAAAGTTGAAAGGAGACTGAGGTTAGGTTACTGACCAGTAGTCATACAGTTAACAGGTTCGTTGTGTCAGTAGTACAAGCCCATCACAATCCCCCACTTTAATACTTAAACATCCTTTTTCATACTTATAACAGTGAACAATAACTCTAAATATTCAAATTGGCGATACCCTATAAACGCGCAATCAGTCAACGTCATAAATCAACCGAAGAGGAAAGGACGCTACCAAATTGGTTCGAACTCGAAGATCGAACCACGCCCAGGCTTCCCAACAAGGGCTGATTAAAGCTTAATAAAAAAAAAATTAATATCCTTTTGAATAATTAAGTTTGGTTATTTCATTTACTTACTTATACTTATACAGGCGGTCCAACTAGGGTTGCCTTGTCAAGTCAGTGCTAAGCTACAAAGGTCACGGTCAAGCCAATCCCCTTTTAGGAAGCTCTTCCCGCCATCTCTTCCACTCCGCATTGTTATTTCGTATAAATGGTCTTATTACAGCTTACAGTGATGAATTAACTCAATTAAAAACTAATTAAAGTCAAGATTATCTCGTATAGCCACGTAGGGAATATTCCTAGACAAACCAGCTATTAGCTAATTAAAATTTAAGCAATAAACTAATTAGTAAAAATTAATTGAAATTTTTAAGATTAATCACTTGGGGATTTATACCTTACGAGTATAGAAATTAGGTGGGGGAAACAAACAGAAGTACGGCTTTCTATTTCGGATATTGAGTTTTAGTGTTATTCCTTTGTCTAATCTAGTAACGCATTAATGAAACGTATTATTTTTAATTTTCAAAAGTTATTAGAGATATTTGACGCTTTGTGATAGGTATCTTTGTAATTTAAACTAAAACTTTATTCATAGCCCTTTCCCCCCTCCCACTACAATATATCAAGTAAAGAAGAAAAAAAAAAATAAAAAGAAAAAAACCTGTACCACTACAACCCATGAAGGGTTGTACATATAGAGATTCGTACTGTTTCTATGCCAATGGCAGTGCAATGAGGTAATTAGGCTTAAATCACGCTTAGCCGCCAGGTTTTTCCCCGATTATTTTGGGTACCCACTTTATAGAGGCTGTGTTGCCCCAGAAGGGTCTCCATACCTTATGGCCGCCCCCCGACTGAATTAACAGAATCTTTTTTTTTTTTTTTTTTGTCCACCCCTACCTCGCCTTTGAAGGCTAAAGGGGGGTTCTCTCGGGCCAGGGGGTGAGGGCGGAGGATATATGCCGAGATAAAATCCCCCAACACGAGAGTCGAACTCGTAATTATTCGGTTTTAACTTTTTTCGGTTATCTGTTGCTAGGCAACGCGTGCTCACAGCAACGCGCGCTAAGATGCTCGGCCACCCCGCCCCCAAATTAACAGAATCAATAATATTTTGCCACAACCAGGATTCGCACCCAGGACCCGGGGCACAGCAGACTAGCGCTCTATCCACTAGACCACGCCGCCCCCTAAGTAAAGAAAAACATTAAATTTTTAAAAACCGAGTAAATATTACGTTTTTCTGGATGGTAACAATCATAAACTATTTATGTATTTTTCAAATACTGAGTTTTACCATGCAGCCGAACATTTCTGAATTGATTCATTTTTTTTTTTTTTTTTTTTTTTTTTATGTATATCTTTCATCTAACACCTTTCTAATATCTTCGTTGTATGTCATGTTGGAGTATTTATTATGAATCTTAATGTTAGGATTTTTTGGTACTGGATCTTTTAGCTATATTTTAATATAAGCACTACTTCCATTAGGGCTCAAGAAAGAATATGTGTACGCAATTAAGTCTGTCATGGTTTCATTTATGAAGATTCGGATTAATGTGAACAGATTTATTGCATATTAAAGTGTGGACCTCCTATCATTATTATTACAAGGGAAGCCAAGATATAGCATGTTGGCAGTTATTTATTATATTTTGCCTGTCTTTCGACAATATTTTTTAGAGAGCAGTCAAAACTATATGACCTAGAGCCTTACTTGGCTCAGTTTTCCGCAAACGTCAAGAACTGCCACTTAAAATGAACAGGAAAAGTTTATTTTTGAACTGTTTATAAATACTTATTTACTACTCACTGACGGGTTGTCTATTTAGCTTTCGTAAATATTTATCCTTATTAGACAAGTGACTAAGGGTCTAACGTTTATTCTTCGTACGGGAATCTTCACCCGGTATTCATTTGTTTCTAAGACCACTTTTTTATTTATTTTCGAATATAAATAGCAAGCAAATAATACGGTAAAATCTAGCTACTTATCCGACTTGAAATAAGACAGCATATATAATATTTTTAAGGAGTCTTCGACGTTATTAAAGGTTGTTAATTTATCCATCCGCCAGATTCTTTGAAGGTAGCAAAGTTTTGGTCTTGTACCTCATTTACAAAAATATTTACTCATGAAACCCATGCTGTCATAAAAATAATTTCACTTCTTCCTACTCTGATTTCATTCTACCCTAAACTCAAGAGTCATCTAAACTAGATAAGGCATAACTAAGGTTGGTACCAAAGCCCACATTAAAACGTCATTAATATTTAGCAACAAACTTTAAGACACTAGTATGTACACTAAAGCTGCAAAAAACATTACTGAATCTACGTATCGATGACTATAAATTAATTCATTGGTGGATCCCATTTGATGAATTTAATTAAATAAATTTCAGTTTATTTGCAAATAATTTAAACCTTTAAATATAAATATACCTAAGGTTCCTTAAGCCTACTATTGTTATTATAAAACAATGTCTCTGATAAAAGAATTATATTTTACTTTAGTACCTAATCTATATTTATAAAATAAAGTGCCTTTCACTCGATTTTCTGGTCATCGCAGTTTCTAAAAAACTACTATGGTTGTGAAGTTGAAATTAATCCTGGAGGTACTTCTTATCGTATAGATGTGCAAAAAGACTCGGTTTGAGAAATTTCTTCCTCCAAGTGGTTTAAAAAAATATTTTTCTAAAAAGTAAAGCAAAATTGGTTTTCGAATAACAAAAAATATACGCATCCTCAAAAACTATAAGTACTCATTTGAATAATATGGTCTTAATCTGATCTGTAATAGCATAGATACTAAAATATTTATGACAAATATATTTAGGTATATTTGTAATGATGGAGTTTTGTTGACCGTAGAGAAATTAGATAAGGAAGATGGTTGGGGGGTGCGGTCATAAATTAAAAACACACAATTAAAAATAAGCGTTATTTTAATTATGTGCCGACGTTTCGGCCTACAATGTGGGCCTTCATCATGGCTAAAAGAAACAAGATAACAACCAATGTAATTATAGACTTAATAATGCGTTAGGTATATAATAATAATATGATAGTAATAAATTATGGGAACATAAATAATATTAAATGTAAAATGATAATAAGATGACAATTATAAAGTATGGAAATAAGGTGACAGTTATAAAGTATGGAAATAAACAAAATTAAGATGATAGTTATAAAGTATGGAAGTAGACATAATTGAGATGATAATATTGTAATGAGAATATATAAATAGAGACTAAGTAAATGAAAAAAAAAAAAAAAAAAAAAAAGATAAAGGAAAAATATGTGAACAATTAAAATTTTAAATATTAACAATTTTGAGTTGATATATGACGGTAATATATTAAAAACATAGTTAAGAGTATAGGTAATATATAAAAAAAAAATATAGTCATTACAAAAGGGAAACAGTATGAATAAAAAATAATAATTTAAATTTTAAAATAATGTAATAATAAACTAATAATTATATGTCAGGATATGTAACGGAGAAAGATATGAGTATGGAAAGGGGGAGAATGAAATGGGCGATGAAAAAAGACCCTTATCAATAAGAAAAAATACTTACGTGACTCCGTAAAAGCTTTGCCTACAGAAGTGATGTTTCCCAGTTTAAAAAACGCTCATTGCGTGGAACGGAAAATATGAGAACTAGAATGTCCGTTAGGAAAATTCCAAGAAGCTAAGTTATGTTTACTGATTCGATTGTTAAAAAATAGCCAAAAGTCATTACTTGAGAGTACTTGAGTTATTACTTATGAGTATTTGATAAAATTGTAAGAAATAGTGACAAGGTAAAGATTAAAAGATTTTAAGTAATAACGGATGACGATGATAAATGATGAATGATGATAAGGTAATAACGAATGACGATAAGGAGCTGTCGAAGGAAATGATAAATAAACAGTAATCTAGTAGGTAAACAAATAAATAAATAAAAAAGGGGAGTACGAAAATTAAATAAATATATAAATAAAAAATTGATAATAAATAAATAAAAATAAAATTATGAAGAGATGATCAGATGGTTGTTTGAAAAATGAGCTAGGGATGCTTTATTAAATTTAATATTTGGGAATAAGCTAGTGACAAGTTATGTTTGTCAGTCTTTTGATTAACAGGAAGGGGTTCTAGTTGTATGTAAATGCATTCTGTAATGAGTCGTTTGTCATGGTTGGGAACAGTGGCAAGAATGGATGTTTTATCAAAATCAAAGGAATGGTTAAGGGTTAAGGAATGTTTTGAAAGTTTTGAAGCGGTAGTATTTTTGGAGGAAATTGTATATTTGTGTCGGGTGATGCGATCTTTGAGAAGGTTTTTGGTTTCACCAATATAGGCAGAGTTGCAATTAGGAGTTCCGCAAGGGACTCTATAAACAATTTTTGAACGGTGGTCTGTTGGTATACTGTCTTTAAGTCGGCTGTAAATATTGGAGAGTTTGTAGTGGGATTTGAAAGCAAGTCTGAGGTTTGGATAGAAGGATTTTAATGATTTTTTCTGAAAGAGAGGGAATGTAAGGTACGGATCTATATAAGGGAGATGGTGATGATGATGGAGTAGAAAGAGAGGTTAATTGAGGTTGAGACTGATTTCTGTAGTTATTTATAAGTTTGTTTATGATCACGGTAGGGAAGTTATTGGCCAGGAGAATTGTCTTTATACGGTTAATGTTGATGTCGTGGAAACGGGGATCGGAAAGGAAAAGGCTTCGGTGTATAAGATTTTTAGCAACGTTAATTTTTTGATGATGGGGATTTGGGAATAAAAGTTTAATAGTCTGCCAGAGTAAGTCGGTTTTGTGTACCGTTTAGGTATATTGTGGGATGAGTGACAATAAAACTCAATGAGAAAATGTAGACTCAATCCCGTTTCGAAATGAGCTGGTCTTGAGTACTTAATCATTCAAAAAAAATAAAAAAAAAAGGTAATATTAAATAAAAAGATAAAATTGAACGTAATGAAAATAAATAAAAGTTTAATAAAAAAAAATGAGGAAAATTTACAATATATAAAATGTGAAAACAATTTGGTTTATAAACAAATAAAAAAAAAAAGGTTCTTCTATTAAAACTTAGCTTCCGTACGACGGGTAGGCGATTCTCCATGGAAGGATGGTGATCTTCAGAAGTCAACGAAATGAAGTCCTGAACGATAAATTGGTGAAGGCGCCAATCGATAAACAGGTACTCTAAGCTAGCTGGTTCCAACGGTACTGGCTTGAGGGCAAGGGGGGACACTCTTATCAGTCTAATCCCTAACTGCACTTGAATAATATATAAACTAACAAAAAAAAAATATTTTCCTCATTAAAAACTATTTTTAATTTGATTTGATTTTTAATTATAAACAAAATATATACAGGTAAAAAAAAAAAAAAAAAAAAAAAAAAAAAATTATAATTTCCAGGCTCAAACACACCGCCCACCAAAATTTATCATATTAAATTTTCAAAATTGTGGTTAATCCACATGAGGGAATAAGGGAGCTAATTTTGAAACCGGTCTTAGGTATTCTCCAGTAGCTGTTCTGACTTTTGCTACTCTAATTACCCCATCGTCTCCAGGAAACACACCAACGATACGACCCTTTGGCCATCGATTTAATTGCATGTTTGCATCCTTCAACAATACCATGGTGCCAGTTGTTACATTAGGTGTATCTGTAGTCCATTTTCCACGTTGTTGTAGGCAGTTCAAGTAGTCGTGTCTCCATCGATTCCAGAAATCTTTGATGCTACGCTTTAAGAGTTGCCATCGAGTGAGACGATTAGATGAAATGTCATGAAGGTCTTGGTCAGGTAATGCCAGCAATGGTGCACCAATAAGAAAATGTCCTGGTGTCAATACGTCAAAGTCCTCAGGAGAGGAAGACATGGGATGTAGAGGTCTGGAATTAAGAATAGCTTCGATACGCGCTGTTATAGTTGACATTTCCTCGTAAGTTAGACTTTGATCTTTTACAACCGGGTAAGGTGAAACTTTAGCGATTTTACTCCTGCTTCCCAAATACCACCAAAATGCGGCGCTGAAGGAGGGATAAAACACCATTGAATGCCACGTGTTGTAAGATGGTCTTCAATTTTCTGCTTGGCTGGCTGAAGATTCCACCCACATATAATTCTTTTAAGCGTCGATGAGCCCCGATGAAATTGGTCCCATGATCGGACATGATTTTCTGCGGTAGACCGCGTCGAGCAATGAAGCGATCTAAACCCGCTAGGAAGGCTTCTGTTGTCAATTGAGAAATAATCTCCACATGTATTGCCTTGGTACTGAGACACACAAAGAGAGCTACATATGCTTTCTGAACTGCAGCTTTGCGCTTGAGCGAGTCTCTTAACAGAAAGGGGCCTGCGAAATCTACTCCTACTACGATGAATGGTCTTCCTTGCTGGAAACGAGACGGCGGTAAGTCAGCCATGCGATAGGTGTAATTCTTCGCCGACAACTCGTGACATCTTAAACACTGGTGAACTCGTTGTCGGACTAAACGCCGACTTGATAATATCCAAAATTTTCTTCTGAGTAGTGACTGCAAAATTTGAGGACCTGAATGTAGATATGTCGAATGGTAATAGTCTACAAGCAAATTGACAAAGTGTGATTTACGAGGGAGTAGTATTGGATATTTAGAATCTTCAGATATTGGTGCATTTCGCAATCTACCGCCCACCCTAAGGATACCCACCGAATCAACAAATGGAGACAACGATTGTAGACTTATTCTGTCGGATTTTTCAGTAGGTATGGCATTAGGGAAATGGTAAGTTTGAATAATTTTTATCAGCATAGTAGTGGTGTCTCTAACTTCATTCAACTTTAATGAACCAATTTTTCTTTCATTCTTGTGGGGTCTGACGTTATTACAGAATCTGCGAATATAGCTGAAAACTCTAATGAGTTTGGTAAATGAAGAAAACTTGTTAATTTCTTCTATGACTTCCAGAGTATTTTTACTATGTGTTAACATAACCATTACTTCTGATTTAATTTCTGGTAGTGGTGGAGTATTACAAATATCTATTTGATCTAAAGGCCATTCTGCCTTAGGAAGTCGCAGCCAATCAGGTCCTATCCACCAAGATGTATCATGAATTAGGTCTGTAGAATCGACACCACGAGAGGCGACATCAGCTGCATTATATTGGGAGCGAATATGGTGCCAGGAAGCTGACTTAGATAAATCCAGAATTTTCCCAACCCTATTAGCTACGAATGTCTTCATTTGATGGAATGGCATTTGAAGCCAAGCTAACACAGTCGCTGAATCAGACAGTAAAATTACTGGCATGTCCTGGAATTGTGATAAAAATTCTTGAAGAGCCTTTAAGGTTTTCACTAATAGTACTGCGGCGCAGAGTTCCAGCCTCGGAATGGTGACTGGTTTCAAGGGAGCCAATTTCGTTTTAGCAAAAACAAGATTTGTTGTGACATGGCCTGTTTCACTCTCACTTCTAAAATAAATGACTGCTGCATATCCAAACGACGAAGCATCCGAAAACCCAACTAGGCAGTTCCGTAATTTTCTATTTGAAATTATTCTCCTGGGAATGCTTATTTCGGCCAACTTAGGTAATTCCGTGAAAAACGTGTGCCATCGTTTCTGAATGTTCATAGGAATCGGATCGTCCCAACCAATCTTGAGCCTCCAAAGTTGTTGTAAAAGTGTCTTCGCTCTAAAAACAACAGGTGCCAAATATCCCAATGGATCATACACACGGGCTATAGTAGACATGAGACCTCTTTTTGTATAAACGATGTCTCTTGGTGTGACACGGTACGATAACCGATCATGGTTTGGTTCTCACTGCATACCCAAGATTTTAATTGCTTTGTCTTCCATGTTACTAAATGATACAGTGGAATCAATCCCTTCAGATACATTTCTTGTAAGCTGATGGTCGTTGCTAAACCACTTCTTCAGTGTGAAACCACCTTTATTTAGCAGGTCAATAAGCTCTTTTTGTAGTTTCAAGGCCTCTTCTAGTGTTTCAGCACCAGTCAACAGATCGTCGATATACATATTTCCTAATAAAGCTTGTGAAGCAAGTGGATATTTATGTCCTTCATCTACGACAAGTTGGTGGATTACCCTTATGGCTAGGAAAGGAGAACACGATAATCCAAAGGGCAAGCGATTAAATTCATATTCCTGAATGGCATCAGCATGGTTGAAACGAAAAAATAGGTGTTGGAACAATCGATCTTCGGGGTGAATCAAAATTTGTAGAAACATTTGGCATATATCGGCGGATATTACATATTGAGGTAAACGGAATTTTAACAAGATATCCTTTATATCGTGCTGTAATTTAGGCCCTGTTAGAAGATGACTGTTTAATGACCCCGATGCAGTAGTTGCAGAAGCATCAAAGACAATACGCAGATGTGTGGAAGAGCTATCCTTGTAAATTCCATGATGCGGAAGGAAGAATTTTCCTGGTCGAGATGTAGGCGAAAGGTATTGTTTGCTGAGGTACTCTTGAAATACATTATCATATTCAAGTCTCAGGTTAGGGTTCTTGGTCAACGTCTCCTCTAACTTCAAGAAACGATGGATGGCAATTAGTCTCGAAACTTGTGAATTAAACGATTTGCTTCTGAATGGTAGACTAACTATATATCTGCCATGATCATCCCTCGTGTGAGACCTTTTAAAATGTTCTTCAGCCTTAATATCTTCAGGATTCGACTGTGGAACTGTAGAGACTTCCTCGATCTCCCAAAATTTATTCATAATACACGGTAATGTTTCCTCTTCAATATCTGTTTCGGCTACAGTAAACATCGCTGTAGAGAATGAGTTTGGCGGCCCATTAGGAATTGGTCCAACTAATATCCAACCAAATACCGTATTAAGAGCATTAGGGAACCCTTCTGAGGTCTTTTGTATTTTACCCGTTAGTACATCACCAAATAAATCGGCACCCAATAAAAAATCGATAGGACCTGGTAAATGGCATATTGGATCGGCCAGTTTTAAATCTCTAAATTTATCCATCACCTGGCTGGGAATTGGATTAGAGGGCATGTTTGAACTAATTTAGTCAATTACAATAGCGCAAGTTTCCATCTCAGGACCATCTTCTGTTTCAGGTATGAGTGAACATGAAACTCGGTATTTTCCCCCCGAAATTGGTTGGTTCCCAAAACCTACTATTTGATGAGGATTTCTAAATTTTGATAGCCCCAATTTCTTCACAAGTTGTGAGGTGATAAATGACCTTTGGGACCCACTATCTATTAGTATCCTCAAACGATGATATTGTCCAAAATTGTCCTTTATTCTTGCTTGAGCTGTACCAAGTAGAACATTAAGATTTCCAGAAGTTGATGATGAAAGAATAGTGGTATTATTTGATATTGAAGGTTCATTGGAGTTAGTCTGAAGCTGAGGCAGCTGGTGGGAAATACGTGTAACTGAAGATTGATTGGTAATCTCGTTGCTTGGTCCAGGGTAATTGGTTTTCCTACTATTTTGATTATTATGAGTAGGTGTTTCGAAGGTCGAAAAATGGAGTAAGCTATGATGCCGGCGGCTACAATACTTACACGAATGTTTTGATGGACACTTAGCAAGAGAATGACCTAATCCGAAGCAATTCAAGCAACGATTTAAAATTTTCATCTGATCGAATCTTTGTTTAGGATTCATTTTTCGAAACGAAGAACAATCAACAATGCGATGAGAGCTATTACACATTGGACAAACAATATTACAATTTATATTGGACATGAGGACTCGTTTTGGAATTTTCCTGTCATCAGTGTACGACGGAGAACATCTGGAGGTCGAGGTTAAAGCTGTCGATTGCAGCTCCACTATTTGTTGAGTAATAAATTCAGAAAATTCTTGAAAAGTGGGTAATTCGGGTTTCGAACTAAATTTCATCTCGAAACGCTCTCTAGTTTTATGATCCAACAATCGAAGAATGTAAGTGTACAATATAAAACCAGATGGATCTGGGAGCTTCAATTTAAGAAATGCCGTTGCGCTCTCTAAAACAGTCGATGACAAATTTTCTAAAGAAGACAACGAATGTTTGGCCAGCGTTGGAAAATTAAAAATATTTACTAAATGATGGGTTGCCTGAATTCTTAGACTGTCAAAACGCTTAGTAAGGGCCTCCCAAGCTGTGGTATATCCTTGTTGTGATATTTGAATAGCCGATATTGTTTGTGCTGCAGCGCCTTTCAAATTCGATTTTAGGTAATGAAATTTTTGGACTTCACTAAGATCCTCATTTTCATGAATTAGAGAGACAAAAGTGTCTTTAAATGCAGGCCATTCCGATATATTTCCTGAAAACGAAGGGATATTAATTATAGGAAGTCGCAGATGAAAATTAGAATCTCGCGCATGCGTATCACGTAGAGATGCATCAGTAATGGCGGATTCCTTATTAGACCCGGGCGAAATATCAAACGATAATGCCTCATAAAATTTGTTTCTTATTTTATCTTTTAATTCTTTGTACTCTTCGGTAGGTTCCCCCATTACTTTTGATATTTTCCTAATTTCATTATATTTATCAATAAATTTCTCGTGGGTGGAATCTAGTCGAGAAATTTTTGGCCTAAATAATCCCTTTTTACTAGGATCGGAACTCGATGCGCGCCCCAATGTACATGTTTCTAATATATCATCGGCGAGATCTTTAAATTCCTCAACTAAAAGTTCTAAATCAAAATCCCCCTTAGAAGATGGTGTTTTAGGTGGCATTATAGAGCTGTTAATAAAAAAATGATATTGGAACGAATAATAAAATATTTAAGCCTGAAAATTACACAACAAAAATTTAAAGAAATATTTAAAGAAAATCTAATATTTCAATAAATAATAATTAAATAAATGGTTAAATTTATTTGGTTAATATACGATCAAACTAACAATTAAGTACTCAAAATCTGGCTGCCGGAGGACCAAACTTATGTTGGGATGAGTGACAATAAAACTCAATGAGAAAATGTAGACTCAATCCCGTTTCGAAATGAGCTGGTCTTGAGTACTTAATCATTCAAAAAAAATAAAAAAAAAAGGTAATATTAAATAAAAAGATAAAATTGAACGTAATGAAAATAAATAAAAGTTTAATAAAAAAAAATGAGGAAAATTTACAATATATAAAATGTGAAAACAATTTGGTTTATAAACAAATAAAAAAAAAAAGGTTCTTCTATTAAAACTTAGCTTCCGTACGACGGGTAGGCGATTCTCCATGGAAGGATGGTGATCTTCAGAAGTCAACGAAATGAAGTCCTGAACGATAAATTGGTGAAGGCGCCAATCGATAAACAGGTACTCTAAGCTAGCTGGTTCCAACGGTACTGGCTTGAGGGCAAGGGGGGACACTCTTATCAGTCTAATCCCTAACTGCACTTGAATAATATATAAACTAACAAAAAAAAAATATTTTCCTCATTAAAAACTATTTTTAATTTGATTTGATTTTTAATTATAAACAAAATATATACAGGTAAAAAAAAAAAAAAAAAAAAAAAAAAAAAATTATAATTTCCAGGCTCAAACATATATTTAGGTATATTTGGTTTCATAGCAATGTTTCGTGTGTTGGTTTCTATGAAATTCATATGTTTTATTGTTGTTGTTTATTTTAAATGATCAATAGGCTGAAAAACATTTAAGTTTTAAAAAGATAATAGAACTTAGTTCAGAATCCTAAAAAATATGAGCTTATTCAGTCGGAAGGGTACACCCCGGAGTGGAAAAAATAAGCATTTATGTTATATAGAAGTTACGATGGTATAGAATGATAATGTTTTAAAGCAAACATGTCAGTATTAGATAATCACGGGTATGGCTATTTCCTACTGGTATGTTATTGTAGATTAAACTGAATAAAATTAATATCTGACAATCAAAAATAATTATTTATTTGTCAGACATAGACATAGTTAAAAGTTTAACTCTCTGATATCTCAGGTATATTTAATTGTATAACCTCACCTAACTCAGTTATTATAAACAACTTTCTTAATTCGCAGCAATTAAAAAAACCATTAAATAGTCGCGTGCAAAGCCCTACCTTGCACAGCTAGTACAATAATTAATGGAAGAAGAGAAGTCCTATATGTAGAAATTTAGTTAAATAGATAATAAATTAGAAATTATATTTTATCTTGATCAAAAAGTCTTGTGGAAATATTCAGAAGTTATCATGGTGCTAAAACCAAATAAATCCTCAGACTGTTCAGCCTTCTTCCTTCGTTCTCAAAATTATTCGAAAAAATACTTCTTCACCGATTAGATTCTCTTGAAATATTAAAGTTTATACCCAATCATCAGTTCGGCTTTAGAAAACATCATTCCACTATACAACAATCTCATAGTCAAAAAACATATTGTCCAGGTGTTTTCCCTGACATTAGTCAGGCTTTCGACAAGGTTTAACTCTCTGATATCTCAGGTATATTTATATTGTATAACCTGACCTAACACAGTTATTATAAACAACTTTCTTAATGCGCGGCAATTAAAAAAAAAAGAAATAGTCGCAGGCAAAGCCGCGAGATACAGCTAGTCTATATATATATATATATATAAATGAACCCCCTTTTTTCTTTGTGGTAGCATCACGCGTGAACGGCTTGACCGATTTCACTAATTCTTTTTTTGTTTTATTTATAACAGTCAGGAGAAGGATCATGTGAAAAACTAGTTTGGTCGTTAGTTATATTTCATTTATATTATATTTTTAATTTTTCCTTGGTCATCGCATTACGAGTGAACGGCTTGACCGAATTCGCTAAGACATAGTTAGAACAGGACATCTTCTGTCGGGTCAGCTAGTTTAATATAAAATAAAACAAAAATACTAAATAAATTACAAATCAATCGATATCTTATTAACTAATCATTTTGGAACAATAAGTTTCTCCTATTGTTTCTGCAATTTATACGTGCAATTATAGCAAAATAACATTTTTAAAATGTTTCAAACGCAGAAAGGGGCCAGGGCTTTAATCTAGGTCGGACTGAAGGGACAAAGGGCGGAAAATTAATTAAATACAGTATCTCCTCTGTTTTCCTTTTTCCTTTGATAAATCCGTCTCCGGTTTCAGGCCAGTCGTCATTTAGAGGTTCCGTTCTTACTAATCCTTACTGTTGCAAGAACGTGGGAGGTCACGGTCAAAGAAAGGTGATCTGCTCCGGTAAAGAACTGTATTTTCTGAACTGTATTATATGTCGATAGTTAATGATTTTTTTTAAATAGATTTATTGTTATTTACAACTGTATAATGATAAACATCTAGTAAATGAGATACAAGACACAAACGTCATGATTTACATGTGGGGATACTACCCATTGGCAGCTCTCCAATTATGTATTTAATGTATCTTTTACTAAAATGTTTGCTTTTTTTTTATATATATATACCTTATATGGTATTTAAGAGATTTGATATATTAACAAAAATAAAAAATCTTGAGAAACGTTGCTGAAGTATTAAATTTCATTTTTTAAAAAGTATCTGAAAGTGGGATTAAAAATAAAACAGTTTGTTTTAAAACTTTTAAATGTTCAAGTGAGTCTTTAGGCTCTTTTAACCAAATCAGTCGTACCTAGAATCTGCTACCCTGTACTTGTCAAATTAAATTTAATAATAATAATAGGCTTGCCGAACCCGAAGGTTTGATGCCGAAACCACCATATTCCGTCTAAACAGACTCGCCCAATGTTCTCCGTTCAAGCCCAAGCCCCCAAGATCAGCTTTAACGCAATCCTCCCATCGACGCATCGGTCTACCTTTTGGACGCCTACCAGTCGGATCTGCAAATACCAACTTTCTCGGAATACGTTCCTCACCGAGCCCAACAATTTTACTCGCCCATTTGAGTCTCCGCGACGCTATCAACTCAATTATATTCACAGGATACAAGTTCCGCATTTCCGCGTTGTGCAACCTTCTAAACTCCCCAGTGCCCTCATCTCTCTTCGGACCAAATATTTTTCGCAGTACCTTATTCCACGTTTCACATCCGTAAAGAACAGTTGGAAGAATAATAGTTTTATAAATTCTAACCTTTAAGTTTTTAGATAGAAGCCGTGAGCTAAGTAACTTAGCAACTGAATAATAACACGCATTTCCCACCTTTCACCGGGACTTTATTTCTTCCTGGATTTCATTTTTTCTTGTTATCATTGAACCTAAATACTTGAATTTCTCTACGTGTTCAAAAGTATGCCCTAATATATTAATATCACCAAGATCGCCACCGTTTCTGCTACTTATCATATATTTCGTCTTATCGGTATTTAATTCGAGTCCTATTTCTTTACCGGTATTTATTAACACACTTGTATTTAGTTGTATGGTGTCAGTGTCTTCACCTAGCAGTACCAAATCATCGGTATACCGGAATCTTGTCGCCCATATTTAAGCCTTTCTCGGTACACATCACCTTTTCTATGACATATTCTAAAGCTATATTAAACAAAACAGGTGAAAGGGAGTCACTCGAGAATATTTTATAACATACAGGAGAAGAGAGATCCCACGATAGTTGTTACAATCCGTCCTCGATCCTTTTTTGTGAATCGGAATAAGTATTGATTCTTTCCATTCTTCGGGCATTTTTTCATTTTCCCAGATCTTTTTAACTAAAACATGTAATTTGGAAACGCCCGCTTCTCCACCCGCCTTAATTAATTCACTCGTGATATTATCATTTCCTGCAGCTTTATAACGTTTTAATGTTCCTATCGCCATTTCGACTTCCTCTTTACTCGGTGCGTCTATCCATGGTTCAGCGCTCTGATATTCAGATTGAGGAGATAGATTATTATTTTTCGTATTTAGGACGCCGTGAAAGTGTTGTTTAAATTGATTTAATATCTCAGTCGGATCCGCAATCATATAGTTATTTGCATCTTTAACCGCATTCAATAAGGTAAATTATACTCCAATTATACTTTAAACTCAAAAGAATTGGATAACAACTAAAATTCAATTTTAAAGTTAATCGAATTTTTTTATCGCAATTGACTTTTCAATCGATCATCTGTTAATCCTTTGATACAAATAGACGTATAATATAACGTTGGGAAAAGGAACATTTTAGAAAAAATATTATCTGATACAAAGAGTTGTAAAAGGTAATATAAAGTGACGAATCGGGAATAAACGTATTACTGACTAGCTGTTGCCCGCGACTTTGTCTACGTCAATTTCTGTTATTCTGATCGCGGTTAAGAAGTTTTAAAAAGAATATATTTCAAATTAATACTGCGTAAATGATATTTTTAGTTTTATTTTCTTGTGGCAGAAAAACATATTGCTTTCTTCTCATCACGATATTGACAACGCGACATATAGTTGGCAGTCTTGACGTAAATCGATTCCTATGTGTTTGAATGTTTGCCCCTGTGATTTATCAATTGTTACGGCAAAGGACAACTTAACGGGAAATTAAATTATTTTAAAATTAAAATATAAATCATTGGGATGGGAGGTTAATTTTCCCCGTTTTTTCCACACTTTCCAATTATTCTTTACTCCTATTGGTTGCAGCGTGATGTTATATAGCCTTGTAACCTTCTTCGATGAATGGACTATCTAACTCAAAAATAATTTTTCAATTCAAACCAGTAGTTTCTGAGATTAGAGCGTTCAAACAAACAAACTCTTCGGCTTTATAATATTAGTATAGATTAACAATTTAATGTAGTTATATTATTGTATTTATTCCGAATCAGATGTTTCGGTTTATTAAAATCAACTTAAAATATTTTTCAAATTGAAGTATATTTAATGGTAATGCATGAAACAAATAGTTACATAAAACTAATAGATTTTTCCATTTAGGAATAATAAAAAAAACGTAAGAAACAACACCAAGAAGGTAAAAAAAGACAAGAATGGAAGATAAGGGGAAAAGAAAGACAGAGGAAGCTTACAAATACTCATTAGCTTAAGCAAACACTCGGAGAAAAGCTGGTGTTAGGTGTCGCATCATGTCTACTTAGTCCTGTCTGTCTGCCCTAAGCTTATTCAACATTTCAGGGGGAGCTCTGTTATTACGTGAAAGAATTTTCAAACTAACACGGTGAAACTTTAACTAAACGCTGGGTGAGGGGAAGAGGGTCAATACAGCTCCCTTCTATCTCTTCTAAAGGCCTCTACGGCTTTCCGCTTGTAATTCCCTTTTAAAACCTATCGGTTTAAGTTGTTAGTTATTTAACTAAAGCAGGAACGTTCAACTGTATAAAAAGGTTCTTCATTTTAGTCCTTCCAGAATTTCTCTAGAACCTGGTGCGCGCAACACACGCCTTTCACTTACCTCCGTTATTTATATCAATTTACGAATTTTTCAAAAATTTAGAAACGAAAATAAATTGTTAAAGAATTATTTACATTGGATTTTCAAAGAAACATGCGTATTATTAAATAAACTATTATATTATTATCTACGAAAATCAGTTTGTTTTATCGGCTTTTCCTCTCTCTCCGTTCACTTTTGCAATGATATGTATAAGATGATATTTTTTTCTAAAATCTTTGACATTCCAACGGTATATTAACATGCATATTACTGTTTAGTTCTTAAGTTCAAAAACAAAAAAATAGATTAAAAAATATTGTTACTGTTATCTCTTTTAGTTGGGTATTGAATTCGTTTAATTTATATAATTACATGTTTTTAGCAATGATAATCGGATGATATAGCCAATTTCATAAAAACTACAAAATTAGAGGTACTTTAGGGGAAGAAATTATGAAATATCGGCAATTAAGCCCTGTCAGGCTATTTCATTCAGAATAAAACCTACATGATATTAAAGATTAATAAATTTTATATAATTATATAGCGAGTTTAAACAAAATCGTCAGAGCCGTTTTTGAGGATATCGTAAAAAGGTGCTAAATACATGGGATAAAGTAGGACTTCCGGTCAGCCGATTTTAGTGAAAAAGTAGCTGTAACATCTCGGGCGTATAGTAGTCTTAAATATGAAATTTCAGTTCCGTAAGACTTTTAGTTTTCGCGCTGGACTTATCACATACACGGACACACATACACTAAGACCTTTTTGCGTGACTTGGTCATTTGGACTCAGTTGACTGACTCTAAAACGTGTATTTCCGGTGAAAAAAGGAATTCGAAAATTTTCATGATCGCAATACATTCGCTTATTTATTGCAGTATTTAAAGCAAGGTATTTATTTATTTTTTCTCCATAAATAGAAAATTATTTGTAGATCAAGACGTACTATCGAAATAGTAGTTTCGCAAATTCACGATCTTAATGCTAATTGTTATTTCAGAAGATATGTGTAAATACTCAAAATATTAGCCTGTGCACCAGTTGGTGCCTATGTAGTACAAAAAGTACTTATCATTCCTTCTTAGTCATTTTTACTTGATGTAACGAGTACCTGGCATCACACATCCTCCGGTCCACCATTTTACGCCCTCTCCGAAGGACGGTGTTGTCTTTATCAATTCAACCAAATGTTTTTGATGTTGATGAGTTGCTATTTTTGAATTTTTTATGTTATGCGTGTTGCCCTCATCTTATCAACCTACTTGATGCAAAACCAAATTTATAACACTTGAACCAGTTGAGTTTTGGCTATTAAATTTGACCCTGCAGTACTTATTATATAAATGTATCATCTGTACGAGCTCCATCATTTTTACCTCGGTCCCTTCTGAAATATTTCACTTTAGATATTGCTGAGCTTGGCGATATCCCTTCTTAGAAAATTTATATTAACAATAAGGACAACGCTTACACGCTCAAAATTTCAACAAGTAGTGCAACTATAAGACCAACTTAATATAAAAATTAAGCGTGACACTCCTAACCTCCCTTAGTAGACTATAAGTTTCAGTTTATTTAAGTTCTCGTAATTTTTTTACGTAACATTTTTTTAGGCTATACTAAGTTGCAATAAGTTGGTAATAAGTTGTAAGGACCAAAACTGTATACAGTTTTTTCATCATGATTCTAGTTTTTGTTGATGATTCTAAAATATGAAAAATTACAGGAGTTAATAAATTTTAAAGGAAATGTTATTTTAACAGCAAAGATAGTTTTATAACTTGAGAATCAGCTCAGTCTTAGTCACCAAATTTATGTCACTTATAAAAATCCTACAGATGTGTAACCTTTGTCAGTGTCATAATTTTTCACATAGCAAACTTCGCGAAAAACGAGTTTGGATACTTCTGAAAATTCATGTAAAAAAGGCTATGTTCTCAAAATCGAAATTTTTACGGGAAGTAGGGCTGTAGATATGCTATGTATAAATAAATAATCAAAGGTGAGTCTCTTTTCGTTTATAACCTTTAAACTCGCTACAAGTCTCAATTTTTATTAATTTTCGAGAATTTTTTTCACTTTTAAGGTAATATGTTTTAGGGACAAAAGGTATATAGTATTTCGTTATCTTATTGTTAATTTTTGTTTTGGCTCGACATCTGCCAAATTACCAAAACAAGATAGATTTTCCCAACCGCATGTGTTTAGTCGCGAAGCTCATTTAAAACGGCTCCAACACTAAAAGTATTTGCCGGGGAAAAAAAAGAAAAAGTATCCAAAGTTTATTTGTCATTATCAAAGGGTATAGAATAACTGGTAAAAAAATAATAATTTTTTAGCGGCAAGATCTGGCGATTTCGAATAGATTAACCCTTATTTTTTAAATCTTTAGAAATATTCAACAGTAATATATTTTTGTTTTAATGCAGATAATAGAAAGAAATTAGTTTCTCTTACACAAAAATTATTTAAATGTAATTATTTAACATTGTTATAAAAAAAAAATTACAGCCATTATTTGCCGTCACTAGTAGCAGCTCAAATGCCAGCATGGCTGTCAAGCAAACTCAAAATGCTTGTCATCGTATAGTAAATGAGCTGAAACACCTAAATATCGATGTGAATCCAGAAAAAAAACAAAGGGAATAGTTTATTCATTTCAAAAGGGAAAGAAGGAACTCCCCTAAAATTTCAGATAGAATAACCACGAAATCAAACTATCGAAAAACATTGTTAACCTTGGAAGCACGTTTGATAGACATTTGAAACTTTCTGCTCATTTTTCTAAAAAAATGAAATGTGTAAAACAAAAAATCAAACGATTAAATCAATGTCTTCCGCAAGTCTGTTACTTCGTCTCAAAACTTTAATATATAAAACAATACTACGCCCGTCGCTATTATATTGCAAGCAACTATTCCCACGCATTGCGAAGTCAACATTAAAACGTGTTCAGTCACTACAAAATGAAGTACTGAGAAAAATTATTAAAGGGACAACGTTACAAAGAATAAAGTCAACCATGATCCATGACGAATTGAAAATCCCTAAAATCCAGAACTTCATTACAGAGGGGAATAGAAAGTTTTTTGAAAAAGTAAAGCTTGTGACGAACCCTTATTTTGTCAGGTTACACCTCCTGGAGTTCCCCAGCGTTGGCAAAAATTGTTTGACAAATAAAATTTTAGTTTTAATTTTAGTAGTGAGGCCAAATTAAACTAAAATGTGACCCCATCACCGGATCCATTACATAAAAATGTAAATATTTAAAAATTAACATGCAGAGAGATGACTCCTTAAATTGCAAATATGCAGAAAAAGCTTCCGTAAGGTTAGGTATTAGAAAGAAAATAAGGGACTATGAAAAAAAAAAAAAAGTTATAAAATTTACCAATCAAATATTCAAAGTACTAATTCTAATTACTTTGGGAAAATAAAAAGTACTGAGGAGGAAAGCTGAGTACTTTGCGTACTTAACGGTGACTAGCTAAATTAGGGGCTTCAATATCTCCGTACTTTTATTTGGAGTATTTGTACATATGTATTTACTTACTTTTTATATTATCCATACATTTTAACAGCATAAATTAAGGATAGCTAATGGTGAATTTGTTGAGGGTGAGAATGGATATTATGAAATGGTTTGGGGTCGGAGGCTCCCCACCATCTGGTCTAACAGTAGCCAACTTCCAACCTCCTGTTTCACCGCCCTTTGTGGGAGACCCAGTTGGCCTTAATGACTTCAACAGACTATTTAAATTTTAAGGTGTTTATTATTTATCTAATATTTAAAAAACATATGATAAAAGAATACCAGAGTCTGGTTCTAACCGTAAAAAATTCTATTTCAAAAGCAGTTTTCAAAAGTCTGCTACACGCTTTATGGTCCCCTAAATCGAAATGAATAATTTCGAATATAAAGACCAGCATAAAGATCTTTGAGTCCTATCTCGAAAAAGAAAAGTAGTGCAATATTTAAGATCTTGAATACCTAAATCAATAACTACAATTTAAGATCCCACAGGACTTTGGGATTACATGGATCGACTCTCAGCCATATTAATTAGTCAATTAAACTGCATTAATTATAGGCTTAGATAGGATTAATGATCAGCGTGGTTGTATTTACTTGGAATTCCTGCTAACTACTTTGGATCTAAAATCACATTATGTAAATATTTCCTTAATTCGTCACCATAACTAATTACATTTAATTTCTATAATGACAAATTTGTAAGAAAGTGTTAAATCATATAGGTAGTATATTTTATTTATTTTATTTTTGGAAATATAGTTCTTCCTATTTATAGATAACGGTGCTTTGCTTGTAATATTTCAAAAAGTTCTTAGACATAAGAAATGACAATATAAAAATATTTATTATATTTATTTTTTTAAAGAAATAGACTATATTGAAACTAACAACAATAATAGACCTTATTCTCTTTAAAAATGTTTTTGTTTTTTAAATTATTATATCAGTAGAATCAGAATATAGTCTGCGGCGGCAACAGCTTGAAGACCTCCGCGACATCTAGTGACGATTTGTTGAACTCGCTATGGAATCGATTCAAAGGCGCAACTGAAACAATAGCTCTTTCACTTAAAAAACAATAGTAAAAGGATATATTTGAAAACAATAATATCTCTAAATATCTAGTATTTTATAATTAATTTTATGATGCTAATAAAAGTTATTTTTAACGATGAACGTTTGTCTTTAAGAAAAGTTTAACTAAGTGATTGTATCATAAAATATCATTTAAATTATTTTTATTTATTTATATTTTTAACTAAACACATAACCCTACAAAAGACTTTTTTTTTAATGTTTTTTCCATAAGTCAATCTTTTTATATTACATAATTTATTAAACATTTTGGGGTTAAATATTAGTTCTGTGTTTTGGGATTGCTAAAGTTTTTGTTTATATTATTTTTACTTTCGCTTACCAATATATGAGATATATAGTAAAGTAAAGAATTGCGGTAGTAAAATTTTCGAATACCTGTTTTCACCAGAAATACACGTCTTAGAGTCACCTGAGTCCAAATGACCAAGTCCCGCAAAAAGGTCTATGTGTATGTCCGTGTCCATGTGTGTGGTAAGTCTAGCAGGAAAACGAAAAATCTTACAAACTGAAATTTCATACTTAAGACAACAATACGCCCGAGAAGTAACAGCAACTTTTTCATCAAAATTAGCTAACCAGAAGAGCTACTTTATATCATGCATTTAGCACCTTTTTACGATTTTCTCAACGACGGCTCTAACGATTTTGATTAAACTCGCTATATTGATGTAAAATTTAATGGGCTTTAATACCATTCTGATTGAAATAGTCTGACAGGGCTTAAATACCGATATTTTAAATTTTCTTCGTCTAAAGTACATTTAATTTTGTATAATCTATAAAAATAACTATATCATCTATTACTAATAAAATACGGATAAGTATATATAATTTTAACGAATAAGGAGAAAAGTGCAAATATATTTTGTCTGATTTTTTTTTTTTTTTTTAAACATTGTATAATAGACCGTTGGAATGCTAAAATTTAAACAAAAAAATAATATCTTATACAAAAGTTGTAATATTTTAATGGAGAGTGATGAATACTTTCTTGAAAACTGTTTAAATTGATTTTAACAACGTAGGTAAGTGAAAGTCGTGTGCTTCGCGCACCAGATTTTTTAATATACATTTTGAAGGTCAAATATAACCTATATACTATATTCATATTAATTATAAATGTTGAAGAATATTATTTAACAAGAAAAGTATTGAATGGAAAATACATCTATAAACCATTTTAATTATGACTATGACGAAAATTTAATTATGACTATGACTTCAATAGCTACATAGAATGTATATATATATATAATATATATATATATATATATATATATATATATATAAAAGATAAAAAAGTTCCGTTTTATTAAGTCCATATATATTACATATGTATGGAAGATTGATTTTTGAGGAAGTGGATAAATAAATGGTGTTTGAAAGCTGCAAGAGATGTCACTTTACGGAAGGAGATGGACAAAGTGTTCTAAAAAGTGGTAGGATGGAAGATTAAGGCTTTTCGAAGGAAGCAGTTCTATAAGATAGGTTGAAATCTAATGTTTAGTGTGTGCACAGAAGAGCGCGGAGTAAGGAGGTCAAAGATATAGGAAGAATTTCTGGCTCTTCATGATTGGACTAAGAAGATGCCAAGCAGGTATTTCCTTCGGGATTCAGGAAAGAGCCACCTTTGACCAAATACCAGTGAGAGACTTTTGACCGCCCATTTTCATTCAAACCAAAATAGTTCCTAAGCAGTAGGTCCTAGCGACAAGTGTTAGGTAACGAAAATGTTCTACACTGAATTTCTAGCATTGGAACCATCATCAAAATTTTGAATTTGAGCAAACGCTAGAGCGTTTCAAACTGAAAGTGAAAAAAAAAGTCACATGTCGAAAGTTACAGACCCCTAGCCAAAAAATGTATCCATGTAAAAAAAAAAATAAATAGAAAATGAGTCAAAAAAATGTTTTATTCTATGGTAATAAATTTATTAATGAAAGACAGAAATGGTATGTGCACAGACAGCAAGGTATTTCGACCTATATTGCCTGTTTTCATGATAGCCCAATAACATCAGGATATTTGTGAGAATAAATTCGGACAGAGCTGAAAAAAAGCACTCGGTAAACTTACGTGATGTTGTGTTGTGCGCCTATGGTGGGGCTGATGATGACGGTATGTGGGAGGTAGAATAGACAGATGAATGAACTGCTATCACTAACCGCTTAACTTTATCCCATACTAGACCCTTCATTCCCTTAAGAACCCGGATCGTCTCAGGAAATATCATTTTCGTCCCTTCAATCACATCCCAAGGAGAAGAAAATGCGTTTCTCCTGATGTATAAATACTAAATAAATTCTCCAATGTACATTCTTATTGATGTATATGGGTCAATTAATTGGTATTTGTCCAATTTTTATTAATTTTGCCGCTCGACATTTTTGATTTTCGTGATTTTTTAACCAGTTATTCTCTATCCTTTAGTGAATATAAAACCATAAATAAAAAATACTTCTAAACCAATACTTTTAGTGCTGTAGCCGTTTTAAATCAGCTTCACCAGCAAAAAAACATGTGATAGAAAAATCTTTCTAATTCCTGTAATTTTTTAGATATCAAATAAAAAAAAAAAATAGCAATAAGATAAGGACATGTTTTAAATTTTTGTCCTTATGACTCATTTCCTAAATAGTAAAGAAAGATGTTAATTCTCGAAAATGATTAAAACCGAGAATTTTAGCGAGATAAAAGTATATAAAGAAAAAGTGACTCAAAGGACTGGACGAGCCCTAATGGATTGACCCATAATAAATTTTACAACATTTTAATTGTAGGTAACTACCAAACATATTTCTATTTATCCAATCTACACTTTCTTCTATTATTTCAAGCTATATTGTGAATCATATAGAGAATGTTATAAATTAAAGTAAAGAATATTGAGATTAAAACGTATCAAGTAAATCATTATAAGTGGAATAATAACTTACCGTTTTTGCAGTCTAAAATTTGAAATTTAATATTTACATCTTTTTAGGAATTAATGCACCATTGCAGGTGGTGTACTTGACTCTTTGGAGCCGAAAAACCTCGAATTGTTCGCACTTTTTTCAGCTTTTCACATATAACTCGAAAACGGTCTTTCCTAAAGAAAATACCTACTTTTCAAAATGAAAGAACGTTAAAGTTGGTCACTAAGAGACAGGTGTAACTTTGAAACAAATATCCAAATCGAAAAAGTTATATAATCAAAGTTGTAGAGCATCAAATGTCAAGTCTAAAATCTTCTTTCAATTTCAAATTGTCTTGGTGCGATCCTACATAAAACATTTTTTACCGATTTTCCTATACACGCGTCCTAGACTTGAGAGAAATATATGCTTGATACGTCCGATTTAAAACACTCTTCAGTAACTGATTCCGTAGTTTTACTGAAAATAACGATATTTAAAACTAGAAAAATGGAAGCTTGTATCTATATGGATTAGTTAAACCACTTTTAATAACTAGTCTATGAATTCAATTGAATATATTCAAGGATTTACTTGATATTGAGGATGTATAGTCGGCTGTAGAAACTGTTATAGGTGGAATGATCAGGAATCAGTCATTTTTGAAATTTTTTAATTTCGCTAACGTTTCGGCTCAAGCTTGTGAGCCATCATCAGGGCTACAAACATCAGAAAAAAAGAGATACATATTAATATGATAATGAAAATTGTCTTTTGAATGTAGTGACAATGATAACAGTTGAAATAAAACAGAAAATATACCAACATACTTAAATATTATAGATACAAATAATGATAATATGATACATAATCTGATGATGATAAGCATAAAAAAAGTTTTTTTTTTACAAAACTTTAATATGTGTGAACAATTCGAGGTTTTTCGGCTCCAAAGAGTCAAGTTCACCACCTGCGATGGTGCATTAATTTCCACAAATCATAAATTTTAGACTGTAAAAACGGTAAGTCGTACGAAACTAAAATTTTATATTTAAGATAACTATATACCCGAGATGCTACAGCAACATTTTCATCAAAATCGGCCGACCAGAAGAGCCACTTTATACAATGCATTTTGCACCTTTTTACGATTTTCTCAAAAACGGCTCGAACGATTTTGATTAAAATCGTTATATGGATGTAAAATTTAATGGGCTTTAATATAATGTAGGTTTCATTCTTATTGAAATAGTCTGACGGGACATAAATGCGGATATTTTAATTTTATTTCTCTGTAGTACCTTTAATTTTGTAGATTTAACAAAATTGGGAACATCATCTTATTAGTATTCGTAAATAACGGCTAAATATGCAAATTAAGGGAATTTTATAAACAACTAAACGAGAAAAGTACAAACATATTTTTATATGTAATTTTTGGTTTTTAAACTTAACAGTAATATACATGTATAATATACCATTGAAATGCTAAAGATTTTAGAAAAAAAATATCATCTTACATATGCTATTGTAAAAGTTAACGGAGAGTGGTGAAATGCCGATAAAACAAACTGATGTTCGTAGATAATAATATAATAGATTATTTAATAAAACAGTGGGAAGGGCTGAGCAGGCCAAGGACAGCTACATGCTTATGTTGTGCCGGTAGAAGAAGATTTAATAAAACACATGTTTCTATTAAAATCCAAAATAAAGAATTCTTTAACAATTTATTTCGTTACTAAATTTGTTTAAAAATTCTTAAATTAATACCAATAACGGGGTATTTCTTTATCGGGCTATTAGAGCTACTCCATCTGAACAATCGGAGCCGACTGTTGTAAGATTTTTTTTTTGTAATAACTGGACGATCATATCATAAAAGTTGCAGTTGATTTTGAAAGGACTTACATTAGTGGCTAATAGTCTAAATCTACTAACTCTGATACTTATCATTACTTATTGTATTTATAAACGTATTATTCTATAAATAAGCGTGTTGTGTATTAATGAACGCCAGATGGAGCGGTTGCCTAGGTAGCTGACCAGCTGCCAAATGCACCGACAACCCGAGACCCCTCAATTACCGACTGATTGCAATTACTCACTTGTACCTGGTCTCAGCTCTACCCTAATACTGTCTAAACGACCTTTAACTTTTTTATATAATTATTTTTCGGAATTAATTATATTTTTATGAACGATATTCCCTTCGCGAGGAGAAGGAGCAGTCAAAGAGTGCCGATTTTTACTTCCATCCATCTCTAAATGAAATATGAAGTAAGAGAACGTATCACCATCCTGAAAATTTTTGGAGTTCAGAATTCAATGGAAAAACACGTTTTGGGTCCCTTGAGTCAAATGACATACTCTTGCAAAAGTTATGTGTGGGGTAAGTTTAGTGCCAAAACGATAAAACGCACGATAAATTTCATATATAAGACAAATATATACCTAAGATGCTACACAAGCTTTTTCAACTAAATCGGTAAATTAGAAAATCCACTATGTGCTATACATTTTGCACCTTTTTATGATTTCCTCGAAAACAGCTCTAAATATATTGATTAAACTCGCTATATCGATGTCGACATCGATGGGCTTTAATGTCATGTAGATTTCATTCTGATTAAATTAGTCTAACAAAGCATTAAACACCGACATTTTAAAGTAATCGTCTAAAGCACCTTTATTTTTGTAAATTAAAAAAAAAATCACCATTTTATATTGTTAGTATTGATGAAGTAACGGGTAAATATATGAGATGAAAGAATTTATAACCAACTGAAGAAGAATATTTTCATTAAAATATATTTTCTTTTAATTTTCTAAACATAGAAATATTAACATATTTTTTTTTAATAACGTTATTAGAAAAATATTACATAACGTAAAATGTTAAGGTGATGAAGTGATAAAAAGCGGATAAGACTAGGTGGATGTTGTAGGGTTTTTTTTTTTTTTTTTTAATTTATTTGACAACAAGTAATATACAAATGCCTTTAGGCTTATATTGTAACGTTGATGACCATTACGAAAAACCTCCTTCATGGTTCTTCTGAATTCGTGAGCGAAGAAACCTCCCAGTGAAGGCACTCCTTGGCGTGGAAGATCTGCTAAAGAAGTAGGTCTCTGCTCCAGAGGAGAAATGCTGCTGGTGATGATTATAAGTATGCTTTAGGTAATCATTTATTTTGTTTGATCTTTTTTGTGATTCTATTTCGGAGAAAATTGGGCACATTCCCCAGCATTATTTTTAATAAATTCTAGAAGTTTATCATCCCGAAAACTGCCCTTTAATAACTTGACTTCAAAAAATTATATGTGTTATTTTTATTTTCTTCAGATGCCTATCATTACTCTTGCAATATGATTAAATATTGATTAGAAACATATTAAGCTAGAAGTTTCCCTTTTTTTTTTAATTCTTGTATTTGTATCCAGTTTATCTGAGATCCGGGAAATTTAAAACCTAACGATAGGAGAGTAATATCTGCTTTAAATGTCTGAATATTGTTAGAAATTATTGAAATTTAATTTTTCGTATGACTTAGTGCGACACTTTCCTATTTTGAGGATTCGACTTCTTAACATTCTAGGATATGTTATCTTCTTTCATTTGGTAGCACCTATTTTTCTGCGTGTACTTAAAGTTGATATATTCGAGTTTTTCTGAATGAAAATTACTGGTAAAAGCAAAAAATACAAATTCCATTTCTTTCTATTTTTCAACTTGAGGAACTTCTATTATTGTTTATAAATTTGATTTCTTGACATAACATTCCATTTTTCCAGTCTTTTTTTATAATTGTAATAACTTCCTACATATTACACTCAACATTTCGGGTTTTCCCCATTTTTAGGATTATTAATAAGTATTTCATATTTATTATTACTGCAGCAAAACGCTATGTCCATAAATTCATCCAGATAGAATCTATTTCCTCACTGAATCAATAGGTTCCATCTGGATGACACGTAGCATTTTGCTAAAATATTAAGAATAAATATAAGATTATAATTAATAGGTAAAATGTAATATTTAAATTGTGCTTATACTTTTAACATATATTGATTTAAATTAATTTAAAAAATAATGTATGTTAGCCTTATATAATTATTTATTATTGTATATTTGTCTTGAAAATAAGGGAAAAAACCTGAAATGTGGAGTACAATATGTAAGAAGTCGTTAAAATAATTAAAATGTGACTGGAAGAATCAAATGCTTAGTTAAATATATTACAAAACATCGATTTTCTTTCCTGACTGTTGAAAATCGAGCTATGGGTGATATGAACGTTTTTGTTGCTCTTAAAATGAAGTATCTTCTCCCACAATATGACTAGACATTTATCAGAAACCCTGTATATTCAACAGTTTATTTTGTGTGTGTCGAAATTGACAATAGGCTCATAAAAGAGTTCCTTGGGATAGATTCAAATCTCTATATACAGTTGTAAACCAAAATCATTGTATCGTTATTAATATAAACAGTTATGCATCGAAATAAAAATAAATGTATATATTTTTTTTAATTGCTAGAAGTTGAACTTTTCAGAGTAGTAAATTGACAAAGCTACAGCTGCTAGTGTTCTACTAAACCTGAGATAAGCTCCGGGATAACCCACGCGATTCCCTTAAGGCACGCAATTTGTAGAAACAGTAATTAATTTCAAGCACAGTCTTAATGTGGATGTGTATTGCAAAGTAACATCTTTATTTATTTATTTATTTTAACCTGAGAGGATGTTTGCAGTCATATCCTATACTCGACACTTTATAATCCAGCTATGAAAATTCAAGTTTTTATTTATTAACGCATAATATTTTATTAGTTTACTCTTCTATCACTTCCCACATTTTGGTAAACTCAACTTTTTTTAGAGCTTGGAATTAATTGTTTATTTTTTTCTGTTGCTGACATTAAATACAAATAAATAAAATTAATAAAATAAAAGGCTGATACATAACGTCACCACTCTTATATTAAATATTAATACACAACGTTTCGGCTAAAATGCCATCTTCAGATGCAAAAGAACAATTTTATCTGCAAGTAAAAAATATCGTCAATTTAAAAAATAAATAATCAATCTCACAATTTTATCATGAAAATTAAATAACAAAAACAAAGGTTTAATAAAATAAATGAAATTTATGAAGTAAAAATGTTAATTATCTATTAGATTAACGTTAAATTCCTAAAAATCGGTAAAAACAATTTAAAAATTAAAAATAAAACATGAAAGAAAAGAACAATAAACATAATTGAACTATAAAAATGAAATAATGTGAAAGGAATCAGTTGATGTACTCTGCTCATTATTGTTAAAGTTCAATTAAAATTTAATTTATAAATATGAACAATAACTGTATGCTTACACCCAGAGGCCTCATGTCTGAAAAGGATGTCAATAAAAGGGGGAGAAGGGTGTTAAAATTAAAATATTTAATAAAAGAGTGGTGAAGTTATTTATCAGCCTCCAATTTTATTCATAGGATTTGACATTTACCTTAAAAAATCTACACTTTATTAAATACTAATGTTTTTCTCCGTGCCACGTGAGAGGTTCACCTACCATTACTGTACTACGAACCATTTGTTTCTGGTGGAGCGGCAGGCTACCAGAAGCTCCAAACCGGCTAGACACCTATAAGTGTATTTATATTCTGTATCTTTAAAACTTTATGGTTCAGCAATAATTTTAAAGTTCTTATTTTTTTCATGTTGTAGGAAGTTTTTAAGAGGTATTTTCATCATTTAGTTAGTTTTCTTTGTTGTTATGTTGAATCTTGTAGTATCTATTTCGATACTATAATTCTTCAAATCAACTTCCAGCTCTTCGGAAACCAGAGAAAGAGTTCTGTGTATGTTAACACTTTATTTAGCAATTTATATTGTTAGATTCATTCCATTAGGCTATTGTACTAGTATTGGACTATCTAGCGTCATGTTGAACTTTATATTCACAGCCAATATAAGATATAACTATTGAGATACGTGCCTGAGAGCAGATCAATAGGACTCCCCAACACATAACTGTGCTTTCTAGCACGTCCGTCGAATTTGTGAGATATCCTCCTCAGGTGGCTTGAATTCCGATGAGGGAGAAGGCGGGCTTTTGTGCTCTTCAAGTATTATTAGATGATTTCGTAAGAAACTCGACTGTGAGATATAATCATAATTAAGTATCAATATTTGTCATATTTTTTAAGCATGTCATGGTCAATACATGTTATATATAAATATAATAATAATAAGTTGAGTATACGGATTCGTAGAACGATCGCTGTTAAGGCCTAAGACCCCGAGAACAGCCTTAACAAAACTCTCCCATCGACGCTTCGGCCTACCTCGTGGACACCTACCAATAGGTTCAGCGCATACCACTTTTTTCGGAAATCTTTTTTTCACTAAGCCCAACAATTTTACACGCAGATTTGAGTTACGGCGATGCTATCTATTCATGTTTACTGACATGATACAAGCTCCGCAATGGCGCGTTGTGTAGCCTTCTGACATTCCCAGTTAGTTGGGGACAAGCATCCAGGGCAGCGCCTTCCATTTTACCAATATTGCCTTTTTAATTAAATGTTTGCCACGAATGACGACATTTATTAATAATAGACTGTTGCATGATTTTTTTCAATAGTAGGATCCTGAAAAATATGAACAAAGAATTATGTTTACTAATGACCTGTTATACCTCGCGCGGATCTCATTACAGCGTATGGGGAGCGTCCCACGGGTGGCGGATGTGGGGATGGTCGGTGGAATTTCCTCGGAAGCTCCTCCTGGCTAATTCCGATGGACTCGCTGACCAACAATGAGAGCGGCCCAGGCTTGCTGGAGGGTGTGACGTAGGTTCGAACGCCCTACTCACATATTTTAGTTCACAAAATACCACAAACAGTCATGGATTCCTCTGAGGTAAAACGCTCATTATCCGGAGGTAAACTAGTCCCCCGTTCGGGTCTTCGGGTGGGGACTGCTTCAAGGGAATCATGGCGCAAGATGAAAATTAGAGATCTAACGATAGGGACGTGGAACGTTAGAAGTTTAAATACGGCAGGTGGGTTAAAATCGGTCGCGAATGAAGTTAAGGGGTACCATTTAGATATCGTTGCATTACAAGAGGTTCGCTGGCCAGGGGAGGGTTCGTTAACAGAAGGAAAGTATACTATTTGTTACGGGGGGAGCGTTAATTATTGTCTAGGTACCGGGTTTCTGATTAGGAATAGATTTGTTTCCGCATTACGGGTAGTACAGTTCTTTAGTGAAAGAATATCGGTTGCTATATTTCAAGGTCGTTGGTTTAAAATCGCGTTTATAAACATTCATTCTCCCACCGAAGACAGTGATGATGAAATAAAATGCGAATTTTATGATTAACTAGAGTCGGTTTACGGTATGTTACCGCGAAATTACATTAAGATAATACTAGGCGACGCGAACGCAAAGGTTGGAAGGGAAGAAGTATATCGTCCTACAATCGGTAAAGAAAGTTTGCACGATTATAGTAATGATAATGGTACCTGACTAATAAACTTTGCTATTTCGAAAAACCTAGTGATCAAAAGTACTACGTTTAAGCATAAGGATATTCATAAGTATACGTGGACATCGCCGGATGGACAAACACGGAATCAAATCGATCATGTTTTAGTACAAAACAGATGGCAAAGTAGCATAATTAACGTTAGATCGTATCGTGGTGCAGAATGCGGTTCTGATCATGAATTAGTAATAGCGAAACTTCGACAAAAACTAAATACAAAAAAGAGAACACTTTGCTATATTCATCCCGAGAATTTTGATTTAGTTAAACAGAACAATCCCGGAATCAGAAAACGATTCGCGATGGAAATAAAAAATAGGTTCGAAGCTTTGGAATATTTAGATGAGGAACACGAAGATGTAAACAAATTATGGGAAGGGATCAGAGATAATATAAAACAGGTCGGTAATTTGTGTCTTGGGAAGATTGAAAATAAAAAGAACAAACCCTGTTTCGACAGGGATTGTCAAAATATGTGCGAAAAAAGAAAAACCGCTAAACTGAATTCCTTAAATAATCCAAGCGATGATAACGTGACTTACTTTCGTGTAGTAAAAAAAGAGACCTCAAAATTTTTAAAAAATAAGAAAAGAGAGTATCTTAAAGACAAAATAATAGAAATAGAAAAACACAGAAGCGAAAATAACGTAAGAGAGATATACAAAGGTATAAACAAATCGCGTAAAAGAATTGAACCCCTGTTAAATGCGGTTAAAGATGCAAATAAGAATATAATTGCGGATCCGACTGGGATATTAAATAAATTTAAACAACACTTTGACGACATTCTCAATACGGAAAATAATAATCTATCTCCTCAATCTGAATATCAGAGCGCTGAACCATGGATAGACGCACCGAGTAAAGAGGAAGTCGAAATGGCAATAGGAAAATTAAAACGTTATAAGGCTGCAGGAAATGATAATATCACGAGTGAATTAATTAAGGGGGGTGGAGAAGCGGGCGTTTCCAAATTACATGTTTTAGTTAAAAAGATCTGGAAAAAATAAAAAAATGCCCGAAGAATGGAATGAATCAATACTTATTCCGATTCACAAAAAAGGACCGAGGACGGATTGTAACAACTATCGTGGGATCTCTCTTCTCCCAGTATGCTATAAAATATTCTCGTCAATACTAACTAGTCGAATCACGGAATACGCTGAGGAAATTATCGGAGATTACCAATGTGGTTTTAGGAATCGCTCGACTATTGATCAAATATTTTCCTTACGTCAAATATTAGAGAAAAAAATGGAATACAAACGGTGTAGTCCATCAACTTTATATCGATTTTAAAAAGGCGTATGATTCAATAGACCGTCAGAAGCTATATAACATCATGATTGAACAGGGAATACCTAGAAAGTTAGTAAACCTAGTAGAGATGTGTTTGTCGGAAACATTTCATAAAGTTAGAATCGGTCAAAATTACTCCGAGAGATTTCAGGTGCGATCTGGTTTGAAACAGGGTGACTCCCTTTCACCTGTTTTGTTTAATATAGCTTTAGAATATGTCACAGAAAAGGTGATGTGTACGGAGAAAGGCTTAAATATGGGTGACAAGATTCCGGTTTTGGGGTATTCCGATGATTTGGTACTGCTAGGTGAAGACACTGAAACCATACAGCTAAATACAAGCGTGTTAATAAAAACTGGTAAAGAAATAGGACTCGAGTTAAATACCGATAAAACGAAATATATGATTAGTAGCAGAAATGGTGGCGATCTTGGTGATATTGATATATCAGGGCATACTTTTGAATTCGTAGAGAAATTCAAGTATTTAGGTTCAATTATAACAAGAAAAAATGAAATCCAGGAAGAAATAAAGTCCCGGTTAAAGGTGGGAAATGCGTGTTATTATTCAGTTGCTAAGTTAATTAGCTCACGGCTTCTATCTAAAAACTTAAAGGTTAGAATTTATAAAACTATTATTCTTCCAACGGTTCTTTACGGATGTGAAACGTGGCCGCTTCCTTGAGGGATGAACAACGGCTTAAGGTTTTCGAAAATAAGGTCTGCGTGAAATATTTGGTCCGAAGAGGGATGAGGGCACTGGGGAGTTTAGAAGGTTGCACGACGCGGAATTGCGGAACTTGTATCCTTTGAATATAATTGAGTTGATAGAATACTCAATCGGAGACTCAAATGGGCGAGTAAAATTGTTGGGCTCGGTGAGGAACGGATTCCGAGAAAGTTGGTATTTGCTGATCCGACTGGTAGGCGTCCGAAAGGTAGGCCGAAGCGGCGATGGGAGGATTGCGTTAAAGCTGATCTCGGGGGCTTGGGCTTGACCGGCGAACATTGGACGAGTCTGTGCAGGCGAAGTTTGGTGGTATCGGCATCGAACCTTCGGGTTCGGTAAGCCTATTATTATTATTATTATTATTATTAATAATGACCTGTTATATTTAGGACCAAATGGTCCTTTCATAAAATAAATTGGAATTGTATATGCAATCATAATTAACATTAATTCATGTATTTTACATCAATAATTAATATTAATATATTTCTAATAATAATGATATATGAAGTTAACATAATTAAATCATATACTCATCAGAATAAAATAAAACGTCAACTGTGAGAAATAAAAATAAATAAACATAAAAAGGAAACTTTACCCTTGCCTCAGCTACGCAAAAGGTTTAATCAAGGCGGCTGCTGGCAATAGTTCCAGGCAATACTGGAGGTATACTGGAAAAAAACATCACCCTAGGATGTTTTGTTAAGGACTCTGCAAAGAGAGAAGCTGTATACTATTCTCAATGGACAGGATAACACTGAGGAGATTGACAGGACTGCATACAGGACACTATCAGCTCAACAGGCAACTTCACAATATAGGATTGCTGACCTCGCCGACTTGCAGATTCCGCAAGAAAGAAGATGAAACTGCACATCGTATAATATGCAGTTGTCCAGAGATTGCCAGAATACGGTATACCATTTAGGCAGAGACCGTATTGTAGATCCTAAGTTGTGTGAACTGATGAACCCCTACAATTTGGTTATATTCACCAAAAAAATAGGCCTGTGTCAACAAGATGATGGACAGCGCACAAGAGCCTAATAATACGCTGCAGTGCATAGGATAAGCCGGATAAAAAAAATAGAATAAACAAATATACCTTTACTCTTGATTATTCTTTTTCCATAAACACTTATAATTCTCTTATTTACACTAATACATTAAAGATTTTAATAACACAAGATTTAAAGGATTTTATTTACAAATATTCATAAGCCCTTCTAAGATAATAATATAATGTTTTTAAACATAAAAGTATTCCACATTTATTATTTCTCCCTTTTTATTCTTTTAATTGTTTGATGATTGAGTGACCCTTAAGATGGGTGAAATACCCCGGAACGTTGATAACTCAATTTATAATAATTAAAAAAAAAAAAAAAAAATACATTTCTTTTCTACCTCAGAAATATTCTGATTTTTCAGGGTAATACAAATCAAATAATAACATGGTTTTTACAATGAATTTAAGTGTTCGAAAAACATTTAGTTATCAAGACATGGAATATTTTTTTTTAGAAACCTAATACGGGGTTTTCTTATGGAAAGCTCACAAATAAGAAAAATTTAGGTTTATGTTACAAGCTGATAGTGATGAATAAAGCTGAAATGTGTCGAGCACTTATGGGTGTACGAACTTCTACCTGTATTACATAATAAAATTGACCGAAGAAAGCTAAAATATGAGAATACCTATTAAAACGTTATACGCTGTACATAATTAAATATTTAAACGAATAGCTGATTGGCTGATAACAAACTAAATGCATTATTAAAAACGTCTTACTCTTCTTAAAAACGTCTGTATATTAACAAACACGAAATGTTCGTAAGCGAAGCCGTTCAAATCATATACAGTGCCCTAACTCGGCCTCCACTGGCTCAGACCAGTGATGCGGCTAAATTAGAGGCGCTGGGATCTCTTGGATTCCGCTTTTTTCTCCACAAGTTGAGGGAAAAGCGCGCGCTGGGGTCCCTTTAGCAGTTTTATATATTGTACATAGTTATGATTGTTTGTATGATGTTTATTTATTTGCCAAATTTTTATTTATCTCAATTATATATTGTTGTTTTGTTTTTTTATTTATTATTATTTTATTGTTATATATATATATATATATATATATATATATATATATATATATATATATATATATATATGAATTTTTTTAATTTATATTTTATGTAATTTGACTATTATTATCATTTTCTGTATATATAGTATGAATGTGGTCTCATATCACTATTATCATTGTTCATTTTGTAACAAATTGTAATATATCTCAATAAAAAAATAAAAAAAAGAATAAATTATAGTGAAATATTATGTAAGAGGAATGAGTTAGCCCTGTAGTTTTACAAATAGAGATGATAACCTGAATATAGAGATGTTTCGAATGCAACCTATCCGATCCGGTTCTCCACAGGTATTCTAATCTGCTCCTGCTTTCACCTTTCACGAGGCCGCTTGGTCTAGGGGTATGATTCCTGCTTTGGGTGCAGGAGGTCCCGGGTTCAAATCCCGGAGCGGCCCTATATTTTTTAATTATTTTTAATGCTAAAATATTTACAAAAAAAAATATTATAAAATGAAAAAGATAATTTTTCAATAAATAATCGTTAAACAGTCGCCATTGCACTACTATAAGAAAAATATATCTGATATTTTTAATTAATGAAAAATCTGGAGCGAGCAACACACGACTATCACTTACCTCGACTGTCAAAATCAATTTTAAAACTATTAAATATACTTCAATTTAAAAAATATTTTAAGTCAATTTTAATATAACGTGTATTTATTTTCGTTGGGACCATTAGATTTAATAATATAAGTATATTCAATGGTTAATCAGTAATAAGTTTATTTCTTATACGCCACTTTATATTACCTTTTATAGCTTTGTGTATCAGATAATATTGTTTCTAAAATCTTTCTCTTTCCAAAGGTACATTACAAAATCGGCATTGAAGTCCTGTCAGACAATTTCAATCAGAATGAAACCTAAATGATATTAAAGCCCATTATATACAACAATATAGTGAGTTTGATCAAAATCGTTTGAGCCGTTTGTGAGAAAATCGCAATAAAGGTGCAGAATGTATAGTATAAAGTGGCTCTTCTGGTGAGTCGATTTCGATGAAAAATTTTCTGTATCATGCTGGGCGTTTATTTGTCTTAAACTTGAAATTTCACTTTCATAGGACTTTTCGTTTTTGCGCTAGACGTACCAAACAAGCACAGACCTTAAAGCGCGACTTGGTCATTTGGACTTAATGGACCCTGAAGCGTGTATTTACGTTGAAAACTAGGATTCAAAAATTTTCACGATCCCAATACTTTCCCTTACTATATATTTCATATATAGGTAAGTGAAAGTAAAAAAATAGTAATTTAAAACTACTATATCTACGTATTTTATATAGTAGTTTTAAATTACTTAGGGAAATTATCGTAAAAATTATCGAATTCTAGTTTTCAACGGAAATCCTAAGTCCTAAGGGCCAAGCCTCACAAAAAGATCTATGTTTGTGTAATATATGTTTAAAAAATATATATTTTACAATCCTTTTCAGACTTTTTTAGGATTTCGAAGAATTTTTGGGTCATTACCCTAGATGGAATACAGCGATTTAAAATAGGTGCCCCAGGGCGAATTTCCTGGTTCAATGGGGCCGCGATACCACAGGATGGGTAGCCTATATCTAATATACCTTCATCTCACACTTGGGCGGCTTTAAGGGTAGCCATCTTAAATAAGTAAAATAATATTAGTAATTTCTGTTTATAATTTTCAATAATGAATCCTACCAGACAGAAACTTAATATATAAAATTAATTTTTAAAACCAATATGGACTTACGCTTGCCAAATATACGGACCTGCTAAAAAGAGACACATACGAAAAATACATACCTTCCATTCACAATTTTTGAGACTACGAACTCACTTCCATAAGTCTCAAACGACACCCTTCACACTGACTCACGTATTCTAATATCAAACCAAATTTAATTGACTTACAAACGATATCATGACAAAATAAATGAACGAATAGACAAACTTGTGTAAAACATGGCTAAAACTGACATACCATCCATAAATCGGCGTAGGCTGAAAATGGATGAGGGACTTACTGACCTGAAAATATAGTTGTGCTTAATGTCAGGAGGATGCACCACTGGGTGCTGTCTCACTTATGCCTGCCCACGCCATGTTTCCTTTAATTTGAGAACATTTCCCTATTGTAATTTTTTTCAGCTGTAAATAAAATGCTGAGTGAAAAAAAAAATATGGACCTTTGTAATCGAAAAAAAAAAAATCTCCCTCTCTCCTCAGAATTTGAGGGCTTACGTTTCAAGATAATCCGAATAACGAATTTAAAAAAATCCGTTTGTACACTGTTCACATTACGAGTACATATCATGTACATGTCATAGGAAATAATATTTATACTGAAAATCTGTTTGCCAAAAATGACTAGGTTGGAGAAATAGAAATTACGAGAAAAGAACATGGTTCTAATAGTTCAAAACTTCAAACCGCAAAATGATAGTTGATGGAAACTTACTAAATGATGGATAAGTTAGTAGTTTTTTAAAAATACCGTAATGTTACTCCAAGATTGTTCCTCTTTGAACTTTAATTAGATGCTTAGTTTCTCATTATAATCTTCAAATATTCTCATTTTAATTTTATATTTGTTTCCATATGTTATTAATGTAATCTGATCATTCTACCAAAATGTATATTATCTTTTCTTTTGATTGCATTGGTTTTTCTTTCTTCGTTCTTCTTCTTTCTCTTGGCCCCGATGAAGGAATACACGACAGGCTGAAACGTGGGCACACAAATAAAATAAGCTTGTCTTATTAGTAAGCTTTCTTTTTGACTGCACCTCTAACCAACTTCTCCGTTATATAGTATCAGGTGATAAAAAAAAGAGCTATAATTTAAAAATAATACAAGACAGATATTTATTTGAATACTCATAACGGAATAAAATATTCTCATAAATAATTGATTTGGAACTTTCTTTTCTTTTTATATTTATTTATTAATAAATGATTTATTATTCCTTAACGTTTCACGTTTCGAGGTCCAAAATGCCTCATCTTCAGAATCACTTTATTATTATTAAATACTAAATTTTATTTTTAGACTAAAAATGACCTTTAATCCTACTCCACAACTATACTTGCTAATGCTTCTGTATATCAATAAAAAATACTTTCCAGGATAGAGAATTAGAACATGTATTTTTTTAAAATTTAAATGAAAAATTCAATTTATTTATTATATCTGCATAAAGGTCATTTTTAGTCTACTTCATACTTGCTATTCCAAGCAGTTTTAAATATTTAAATTAGCCGATATATGTGATAATGAAATTAAGTGTAACTAAATAGTGACCAAATTATTTTGATGACCATAGTGACATAGATAAAAAGATTTGTAATGAAATACGACCTATATTAAATCAATTAATTTTTTGCATAATCATTCTAAGCGTATAACGTTTTTGGTGTGTAATGAAATACATAATGACTTAGGCACTGCTGACAAGTTAAACAAGAACCCTATGCGTGCTGCTTGAGAGTATGTTTAAGACATAATCGGGTCGTGTGAACCAGCAGATGCTTAGGGAGGATCGGGATAAATTGACAACAAACCGCACTGACATCATTGCCTACTAATTCATATGTAAATACAGAGATGTCTCTGGCACCGAGGCCAACTTCACTCAGCCGCTGCGGTCTCTTTGAATTTAGAGCAGAGGGAATTATAGAAGAGTACTATATTTGAGATAGTAAAGGGTTATTAAAAAAATAAAAGGAAATAAGTCTTACATGTTATATAAAATAATAAGTCAATATCTTAATGTAATAGGAAGCACACGTAATATTACTTATATTCTTAAAGTTTCAAAATCATTTAATCGTCTAAATAATACACAGCTTTGATTAAGAGTTGTGCAAAAGCTTAAACCAATAAATAATAAAAATGATGGTCCATCGCGTGGTTATATGTTTGTTCACTAATGAATTTGGAATACTTTAGCTGTCTTAGAATTAATGAAGAAATCTCAGCAACACAACCGTTGCATTTATGATAACGTTCCGAAAGAGAAATGTACAGAGTATCAAACAAATGCTTTGTCTGCACGGATAAATAATAATTTGTTTAAACCTATTTATTAGAATGGAAGGGGTCACTGTCAGGGCTTGAACACCTACAAACACTGAATGAAGGTCTCTGGCATGGTCCACACGTATTAAGAATTAGTAAATAAAATTTTGATTAAAAAACTTGATTGTTTTTTTTTTTTTTAATTTATTGATATTTACAACTGTATTGGTTAATGCATCTAGTGAATAAGCTGTGAGATAAAATTCAAGTAAAAGACATACTGCCCATTGGTAGCACACTCTAGCAGGTAATTTGAACTCGGTCTATTAATTTTAATTTAATTTGTTTTTATTTAATCTTAAATGTAACTAAAGTTTTAATTATGAAATATGCAAATATTATACAAGGACTATAAATTAAAATATAAATAAATAATTAAAATTATAAATACGGATAAAAAAAAAAAATTTGGAATAATATATATGCCGCTTTCACCTTCAGTTGGTTATCGTCACCTCTAATATTTCGTATTTACTCATGTTTTATCAATGCTAACATTGATAAATGGTTAAATATTACGATTCGACTAAATTAAAAATAAATTAGAGGAGGAAATTTTCACATTTAAGTCCTGTCACAGTATTTTAATCAGAAGAAAACTTAAACTAAATTAAATACTATTAGTCAATTTAATGAAAACGTTATTAAGAAAATTAAAAAAAAAGAAGTTTGAAATGCATGGTATAAAGTGGCACTTCTGATTAGCCAATTTTTGTGAAAACGTTACAATAACATCAAAGGCATAAAACGTATCCTACATAGGAGATTTATGTTTCATACTTCTCGTTTTAGTGCCGGACGAACCACAGATACGCAAACAGCATGTTTTTGCAGGACTTCGAGATTTGAACTCACCGTGATACTCCTAAAACTTGTATTGAAAACTCGAATTCGAAAATTATCGAGATAAGAAAATTTCCCCTTAAATTATAGTTCATATATACATGAGTAAAAGAAATTACTGAAATATTTTATTTTTAATCAGTTAATCTTTCACGTTTAAAAATTATTGATTAATATAGAAAGAAATTATGGGATATTTTTGTACATTGTCGCACGTGGTTATAAATTTCCGTAGCACATTCAATGCCCACACATGCTAATGAGCTCTTTATGAAGAATTCAGTCACGTGGCTATCAATTCATACATTTGTTATGAAACCAGAACCTTTTAAGAAATATAAGCCGGAAATGAAATGCTTGAAGCTGAAAGTCTTCTAAAATATATTGAGTGATTCAACCTCATTCACCACAAGAAAACTAATCCTTATGATGTTGCGATGTTCAATGGAATATTTATAATTATTGCTAATGGGATATCAGCCGTTCTACAACTAGAGTCAATCAATGTCATATAACTCATTTTCAAACTTGCCTGATGATTAGCGGAGTACTTTTACTTTCACTTATCTCTATATGAAATACAGAAGGAAGGGAAAGTATTGCGATAATGAAAATTTTCGAATTCCAGTTTTCATCGGAAATACACATTTTATGGTTCTCTGAGTCCAAATAGCCAACTCCTGCAAAAAGGTCTGTGAGTCTGTGTGTCCGTGTCCGTGTGTGTGTGTGTGTGTGTGGACACTCTAGCGCAAAAACGAAAAGTCGTACGTAAGTAAAATTTGATATATAAGAGTACTATACGCCCGAGATGTTACAGAATCTTTTTCATCAAAATCAGACAATCAGACGAGCCACTTTATACCATGCATTTTGTACCTTTCTACGATTATCTCAAAAACGGTTCAAACGATTTTGATTAAACTCGCTATATCGATGTAAAATTTAACGAGCTTTAATCCGATGTAGGTTTTATTCTTATTGAAATAGTCTGACAGAGCTTAAATGCCGATATTTTAAATTTTCTTTCTCTAAAGTATTTTTAATTTTGTAAATTTGAAAAAATTAACTATTTCATGTTGTTAGAAATTGATTAAAAACCGCTAAATATTAAAAATGAATGAATTTGATAGTAATAAACTGAAAGAGAAAAGTGCAAAAGTATTGTTTGTTTTTTAAAGATAAGTACCGTATTATAATATACCGTTATAATATAATATAATATAACTATAATATACTATTGTAAGCTAAAAAATTTAGAAAAAATATTGTGTTATGCACAAAGTTGTAAAATGTAACGGAGAGTGATGAAAAGCGGATAAAATTAACTGACTATTTAATAAAATACATGGTTCTATCGAAAATCAATTTAATTAATGCTTTAAACTAATTTCATCGGTATTTTAAAATTCTTAAATTGATTTTAACGAGGGTGGTAAGCGAAAGTCGTGGGTTATGCGCACCAGATTTTTTAAATTATCAAATAATACTGAGTATAAAATTTGATACGTTTGAGTTTAATGCATTTTTGTTGTTGGTTAGGGTTTTGAGGCGTAGAACCCTGGGAAACATAAACTCCTTTTTTCATTTCATTGTATCTTTCAAGAAGATAAAAATAATAATAATAATAATAAAAAAAACTCTATATTTTATTAAGTAACCGGTGAACATTGGAAAACCTTAACCGTGACGAAATATTTGGTCCCTTATCGGAGAGTATGGATGATATGTTAGGTATGAGTACTGATTTGTTCAGACTTGTCCTTTTAAAAGGGCATTCCTCTAAAATGTGGCTGACAGTGAGGAAATTGTTACAGTGTTGGTGATTGGGGAGAGTGGCTATTTAGTAATGAGATAGAGATGGGTTATGTTAGTGTCCTATTTTCAAGCAAGCTATATATATTTCCTCTCAACAGCATGATCGATTGGATGAGTTCCATGACTTAACTGATGCTTAGATATTTTTTTATTCGCAAGGAGGGCTTTGGTTCCACATGCATTTCCAGGCATTCGCTATTTGTTTCCGAAGTGGAGAATGCATTTCCTCAGGAATTAAGATGGCCAAGCCTTGGTCTGGAAAAGTGATAGCTTGTTCCGCGGCCTTGCCCGCCATCTTGTTATCAACTATACCCACATGGCTTGATCCAAATGATTCATACTGCCTTTTCCAACTCTTCTTGCAAGAACCAATATATGAACTTTTAGGACGAGAGTACATGTTACTTAAACCTTTTTATGAACTCAGTAAGTCTGTCACTATGGTGATTGAGTTTGTGGGAACTTGCATAGCGTAGTATTAGCCCGAAACTATTGCTTGAAGCTCTGCAGTATAGATGTTGCATAGTTTATGTAGTTTTATTTTGTGTGTTGAGTTCTATGTAACGAATAAACAGGCTGTATATTATTCTTTTGGCCCATATGTGGAGATTAAAAAGGTATCTGGAATAGTATGGAGCAGAATTGTGAATTCTTGTACTCAGATAGTGATGTATTGGTTTTTGGTAATCGTGATATGTTAAGCACAATAGTGAGGGACTTATGAATCCATGGAGCGTTTTGAGGTTTTGATTTGCAAATGGGTAAGTTTTTAAGGAAATCGGTTGCTGAAGACAACTATACGCCCGAGGTGTCACAACAACTTTTTCATCAAACTAAGTTAATTAGAAGAGATCCTTTATACCATGCATTCTGCACATTTTTACGATTTTCTTAAAAACGACTATAAAGATTTTGATTAAACTTGACCTATGAATGTAAAATTGAATGGGCTTTAAAATAATGTAGGTATCATTCTGATTAAAATGGTCTAATAGGGATTAAATTACGATATTTTAAATTTTCTACTTCTAAATTACATTATTTTTTTTAGATTCTATAAAATAACCATAACATCTTATTATCATTGACAAAAAAATGGTAAATATGTAAGTTTAACGGATTCGATATCCAACTAAAGGAGAAAACTGAACAAATATTTTTTTAACGCAATTTTTTTTTAAACAGCAGAACAGTAATATAAATGTATAATATACCGTTGAAAAGCTAAAGATTTTAGAAAAAATATTATCTTACACGCAAGCTTGTAAAAATTAATAAAGAGTGATGAAAATACGATAAAACTATCACATTGTTTTAGATAATAATATAATAGATTTTGTAATAAAGCACATGCTTCTATAGAAATTCAATTTAATTGATTCTTTATTAGTTAAACTCATTTTTATCTATAACTGTATTTGAAAATACTTTAATCCATTTTAACGACGGAGGTAAGTGAAAGTCGTGTGTTGACCGCACCACAGCTTTTTCAATTAAACATTACGGACATGATGTACTTGTCATCAATACCAAACTGATATAACTTAAATAATGGCCATTAGTGATGGTAGAATTGGGTTGGAGAGAGACAGCTGACGGACGATCTCAACCAACTTAATCATCTTAGGGCCATAATTTGCTTTGACTTTGGCCCGACCCTTTCATTTCTCCATTTCTACCTGTCCTTTCATTCATTATACAGAATATTCTCTTAAATATTATAACCCTTAGTCACTATTTCCAATTTCCACATTTCAAGGCAACGAACACAATATTTGACGAAGAAGTCATAGCCACATACTAGTCCAATGACATTAAACCAATCTGACTACGTAATAACTATTGTCATCAAAAATTTTCATAATTATACAATTATCTGATGTTCAGATATGATCATGAGCTGTGAAAAAACAGGTAGAACCAAATGGAACATTCTTAGCACTAGAATCTAACCCGATGGATTTTTCAATGAAATATGTCTTCAATTTGCAACACATCAATTCATTGAAGAGAAGTAGAAATTGAGTACCGGAGATAGTGATTTAAAGAGTGTTTTCTAGTTTCATACAATTAAATCTTTGAACATATCCAGGAGTTTAAAATTAAACTCCTAAAGGGAGACAAAAAAAAAATTAATGTTTCTAATGTTGTAATATGTATATTGGAGTGCTGGTAACGAGAATATTTTATAGTTATAATCACAATTACTTGATGTATTTATCCACAGTTTATATGTTTAAAGTAAAATCTGGTGAGGACAATACACGACTTTCACTTACCATCGCAGAGTGGTTCAAAACCTTTTTCTCCATTGATCGTTCTATTCAAAATATATCAACAATTTTAACGTAATTTTGTTCCTTAGTATATTCACATTTAATGGTATGATTGCTATTAGGGGTCGGAGTGGATGAGTAGGTTAGCGAACGTTGCTTTCAACACTTGTTGCCTAACAACGGATCAAATCAAATTCTTGAAACCAAATAATGTTTTAACAAAAAAAACCAAAAAAAAAACCATGCTTGCTATTTTTATGTCAAAAAATATATATAGGTTTTGAAGAGAATTTCAAAGAAATATTTCTGTAAATAATTATTCTACATATACATATAAAGACCTGGAACCACTGTGCACCGTTATCAAAAACAATTTTCAACAATTGTTTTTCAACAATTGTCAAACAACAAATAAATTCAATAATCTTAAAACAAAGATAGAGTTCATAAAGAGTACCCGATCCAGACATTTTCTTTTGAAATCCTTACTTAAACTACATGGCTGGCTTTTTCAATGTGCTCTAGGACTGATGAAAACAAATAATGAATTCTTTTTTAAAGATTTGTCTTCAGTGCCACTAAACTGTTTTAAGTATACCATTGATGATTTCTGAAGTATGATCAGTTGAAGTGGCTATTGCCTAGATTCGAAGGCAATAATTGCCTTGGATTGTTCCTCTATCAAATCAGCTCCTATCATCCATTTTATAACAGCCTCTGGTAATTCGCATCCCCAATCTATTCTCAGGAAAAAGGATCAATTTTATACAACTACCTTACTCCTTCCCATAGGACGATCAATGTTCAGTTGTGCCATCACCTGACACACACTTCCAATTTGTTGGACTTTTTTTTTTCTTTTTGTTGGACTGTTGAAAGATGGACTTTTTTATTTTATTTATTTTTTTTTATTTTTTTATTTTTTTTTATTTATTTATTCTTTTCTCTTGAATATTATCTAACATTCATTTATCTCAAGTAGAATTATACATATATTATAATAACTTTTAATGAATATCTCTTTTAATATTTTAACTTATACTAATTGTCTTAACTTAATCTTCTATAAAATGAATATATCTGGCACTGATGACCGCGATGTTTTGTGCCATTAAAACTTTAAAAACCAACCAACCAACCTTCCCATAGGACCAAAAAACATGAGCGCTCTTCCAGATCTTCTGGAATATATTCGCATCAAACAATCGCCATACTCCTTACCCGTCGACATTTTTAGTACCTTCTCTCAATCAGACCCAATCGTTTCCCAACTTAAAGTGAGGTGAAAAGAGCTAATTTTCATTCTTATTTTATTTAATACTTTTTTACTTTCACTTACTATATATAGTAAGGGGAAGTATTGCGATCGTGAAAATTTTCGAATTCCAGTTTTCAACGGAAATACACGTTGTAGGGTCCCCTGAGTCCAAATAACCAAGTCCCGCAAAAAGGTCTGTGTGTGTGTGTGTGTGTGCTGTGTGTGTGGTAACTCCCGCGCGGAAACGATAAGTCCTATGAAACTGAAATTTCATATTTAAAACAACTATACGCCCGAGACGTGACAAAACTGTTTTCATCAAAATGAGCCTACCAGAAGAGGCACTTTATACTATGCATTTTGCACCTTTTTTCGATTTTCTCAAAAACGGTTCCGACGATTTTGATTAAACTCGCGATGTAAAATTCAATGCGCTTTTATATCATATAGGTTTTGTTTGGATAAAACTGGTCTGACAGGGCTTAAATGCCGGTATTTTAAATTTTCTTCTCCTAAAGTACCTTTAATTTTGTAGATTCAATAATAATAACTAGATTATCTTGTTAACGCTGATGAAAAACAGGTAAATATATAAATTGAATAAATTCGATACCCAACTAAAGAAGAAAACAGAAAAAATATTTTTTTAATGCAATTTTTCGTTTTTGACCATAAGAGCAGTAATATACATGTATGATATACCGTTGGAAAGCTAAAGATTTTAGAAAAAATATCATCTCATACACAAGCTTTTAAAAGCTAATAGAGAGTGATGAAATGAACATAAAACTAACTGATTATTTTAGATAATAATACTATAGATTTTTTAATAAAACACATGTTTCTATATAAATTCAATTTGATTAATTCCTTAATAGTTTCATGTATTTTTATCTCTAACTGTATTTGAAAATTCTTTCATTGATTTTAAAAATCCAGGTAAGTGAAAGTCGTGTGTTGCCCGCACTAGATTTTCTATAATATGTACATAAAGATGTCAGTGTGCATTTTTTTTTTCGTTTCTTTGTAATTATTAATGTTTTGTACAAGTAATAATTTTGATATTGTTTATAGGTGGTATCCTTAGGGTATCTTGAACCATGATAAATTTTTTTTTCCTTCTATTTTCTCTCTTCCTTTCTCTAGGTATATATATATATATATATATATATATATTATATATATATATATATATATATATATATATATATATATATATATATATCTTTGACGGCTAAACAATTTTCTGCGTTTGTACAGTTACTTAAAGCGCCAAGAATAATACATCCCTTACTCCATCTTGTTATTTGTAAAATTATTTTTATGTTTCCTAGTAAATATCTGGCGTGAAGGTCAGGCGTCAAAGTGGGTGGAAGGTATACCTTCTTGGATACTTGTTTATAAGTTCCTTTGTAAGTAGGTGTCTTCTAAGAAGGGAGTTGACGCTATTGTCCTCGGTTCACCGGGTTTTCCGATACTTCGTCTTATCTCGAGTAATAATAGCACAAACACCTCATTATATCTACTCACCATCATCAGGGCTATAATCTAATTAAATAATCCCAGTGTAAAAAATGTGGTGCGCGCTACAAACGATTTCCACTTACCTGCGTTGTTAAAATCAATCCAAGAATTTTTATATACATTTAAAGATGAAAATAAATTTTTAAAGAATTCATTACATTGAATTTTTATAGAAACATGTAAATTATTTAAAAATCTATTATATTATTATCTCAAACAATCAGTTAGTTTTATGGGTTTTTTTTAAAACATTTTATTAAATTTTACAAGGTTTTGTATAACATAATATTTTTTTTTAAATCTTTAGCTTTCCATCGGTTTATTGTACATGTATATTACTGTTTTGTGTTTATACGGTTATGTGTTATGTCATTCGGACACAGGAGAAACTAAAAAAAAAATTAACAAATCAGTGGATTAAGATCAAAGGTGCGAATTGACAAGATTTTTTTTTCATTTATGAAAAAACACGAAAATAGTATAAATAAATGGTTATAACCATATGTACAGACATAAAATTATGTAAGAACTTAAAAAAAAATATTTGAAAACCTTACACGAAAAATCATTCAACTTTCTCTACCTGAAACTTTATTAATGTTTACAGATTCACACACTTATTATAAGTAACGTTCAATTCGGAATAAATTTTCTTTAGTTTCTATGAAAATGGATTTTTAAATATTAATGTTTAAGTGAAATTTTCTTTAACAAAAAAATTAATTCATAATAATAACTTAAGCTTATAGGGTTTTGTCTAATTACATTCACTTCCAGGACTTGATTTGTCACAAAATATTTTATTTGTTAAATCTTGAGCTTTAAAACAATATATCATACATCAAATTACCGATCTTATTTCCAGATATGTGTCTTCAGCGTGTGAAAATACTTTTTTTTTTATTTATTTTTATGTTTTATATTTTATATGTTACATACAATTACAATGGGAACCCCTGGCTGAGTCTCTAGCGCGTCAGTCTCTTACACCAAAGGTTGTGAGTTCGAATCCGAGTACCGGAAGGACTTTTTGAACCATGCGAATTTAGTGGGTGTTCACTCACAGCCTCTCCCCCAGGTATGTGAGACCCGTCAGTCAACTGTTGGACTCTTACAAAAATAGGCGTAGGGATTGATGACCCTGCCCTACAAATTGTCATCGAGTGTATTCTCCCAGCAGATTACACACGGCCAAGGGTCGCACCACCGAAAAACAAAATCACTAAAAATACGAAATGGTTAACTTAATGATTAAAGATCATTTACTTATACATTGATATAATGGGCAAATATGATTCAAGAGAGAACAAAATGAAAATAAATATGGAACTTTAGATGAAATATGAAAAAAAAATATTCATATATAGCATTTCCAAGTCAATTGTAACCTTTTCCAAGTCAAATGTAACTTTTTCCAAGTCAAATGTAACCTTTTCCAAGTCAAATGTAACCCTTTCCATTTCAAATGTCACCTTTTCCAAGTCAAATGTCACCTTTTCCATTTCAAATGTTACCTTTTCCAAGTCAAATGTCACCTTTTTCTTCACTTCTAGCCTTAAATATTCCGTTTTATTTATTAATTTATTGAAAAATAATTAGTTTAATTAACATTATGACTTTTTTAATAATTTTGGCATATAATAAATGATATTTTTTTTGGGTCTCTTAAATATTTGATATCAAGTTCTGTTTTTTACTAGCTAATATTTAAAAAAATTAATTATCGTCTATTTAGTTTTAAGATAGTTGTTGATTTTGATTTTTTGGATAGGAGGGGTAGTTTTTTGGAATAATTAATGTGTTTTCGGGTATTATAATTAAATTTTTCGAGCTGTATTTTTTATCGCTCGCGTGCATTTTAACTCGCATTAAATTTTAATGTTTTTTATTGATATAGGGATTAATTAATGTGCTTTCGGGTGGTTATGATTACGTTTTTCGAGCTGTATTTTTTATCGCTCGCGCTTATTTTAACTAAAATTTACTTTTTATGTGTTTTCGGGTATTATAATTAAATTTTTCGAGCTGTATTTTTGATCGCTCGCGTGCATTTTAACTCGCATTAAATTTTAATGTTTTTTATTCATATAGGGATTAATTAATGTGCTTTCGGGTGGTTATGATTACGTTTTTCGAGCTGTATTTTTTTCGCTCGCGCTTATTTTAACTAAAATTTACTTTTTATGTGTTTTCGGGTATTATAATTAAATTTTTCGAGCTGTATTTTTGATCGCTCGCGTTCATTTTAACTCGCATTAAATTTTAATGTTTTTTATTGATATAGGGATTAATTAATGTGCTTTCGGGTGGTTATGATTACGTTTTTCGAGCTGTATTTTTTATCGCTCATGCGTATTTCAACTCGCATTTACTTTTAATGTTTTTTATTGATATAGGGATTAATTATTTTGCTTTCGGGTGGTTATGATTAAGTTTTTCGAGCTGTATTTTTTATCGCTCTCGCTTATTTTAACTAAAATTTATTTTTTATGTTTCATATTGATATAGGTGTTGAAAATTGTGTTTTCGGGTCCTATAATTATGTTTTTTTAGTTTTATTTATTTATCGCTCCCGCGCATTTTAACTCGAATTTACTTTTAATGTTTTTTATTTATATAGGGATTAATTATTTTGCTTTCGGGTGGTTATGATTACGTTTTTCGAGCTGTATGTTTTATCGCTCATGCGTATTTCAACTTCTATTTACATTTAATCTTTTTATTTTTATAGAGATCTATCCTTGTGTTTTCGCGGGGTTATGAAAATGTTTAAAAGCTTTTTTATTGACACTCGTGCGGATTTCAACTCGCCTTTATTTTTGATATTTTTTTATTGATATTGGGATTGATTGTTTTGTTTTTGGTTCTCATTATAACGTTGCTAGAATATACATCGTTTAGGTTTTTTATAGTTTTTTTTTATTATTATTATTTTATTAAAGGATAAGTTGTAGTTCCTTTTCTAGCGTCCTGAGTAATTTTTTCAACTAAATCTTTTGTAAAGGATCCGCTTCCTAACTTGGTCTTACAATTATTTGATAATTTAATTGAGGAATCGTTTATTCTATTTTCGGGTGTTCTGATAACATTATTTGAACCAAATTTGTTATCGCTTTTACTCATTTTAAGTTTCTGTTTCTATTTCATAAATATTCGATAGAGGGATCGTTCATAGTGTTTTCGGGAATACTAATAGAGTTTATGACATTTATTTATAGCTAGTGCACATTTTAACTTAAATGAAAAGTGATCTAGAAGAATGCGCAATCGCAATGTAACGTCCAAATCAAAAATGTAATCAGATCCTGCAAAAAAACAATAAATAATTTTTACATCATATTATAACATAATACCTACGGTTTGTAGAAATTCCCAAGCGCATAAAAGAATAAAGTTCAAAACACGTTATGAGAATCCTCTAAAACAAAAACAAAGAAAGACCACTGCAAATGCAAGTTTAAATGAGAGCAAGCGACAATAAAAACAGCTTAAACAACGTAATCACAAGACCCGAAAAGATAATTACAAACGTCTATAACAATAAAGAATATCAAAAGTAAATCCGAATTGAAATACGCATAAGCGATAAAAGATACAGCTCAAAAACGTAATCATAACCACCCAAAAGCACATTAATTATCTCTATATAAATAAATAACATTCAAAGTAAATTCGAGTTAAAATGCGCGGGAGCGATAAATAAATAAAACTAAAAAAACATAATTATAGGACCCGAAAACACAATTTTCAACACCTATATCAATATGAAACATAAAAAATGAATTTTAGTTAAAATAAGCGAGAGCGATAAAAAATACAGCACGAAAAACTTAATCATAACCACCCGAAAGAACATTAAGTAATCCCTATATCAATAAAAAATATTAAAAGTAAATATGAGTTGAAATACGCATGACCGATAAAAGATACAGCTCAAAAAACGTAATCATAACCACCCGAAAGCACATTAATTAATCCCTATATCAATAAAAAACATTAAAATTTAATGCGAGTTAAAATGCACGCGAGCGATCAAAAATACAGCTCGACAAATTTAATTATAATACCCGAAAACACATAAAAAGTAAATTTTAGTTAAAATAAGCGCGAGCGAAAAAAATACAGCTCGAAAAACGTAATCATAACCACCCGAAAGCAAAATAATTAATCCCCATATCAATAAAAAACATTAAAAGTAAATGCGAGTTGAAATACGCATGAGCGATAAAAAATACAGCTCGAAAAACGTAATCATAACCACCCGAAAGCACATTAATTAATCCCTATATCAATAAAAAACATTAAAATTTAATGCGAGTTAAAATGCACGCGAGCGATCAAAAATTTAATTATAATACCCGAAAACACATTAATTATTCCAAAAAACTACCCCTCCTATCTAAAAAATCAAAATCAACAACTATCTTAAAACTAAATAGACGATAATTAATTTTTTTAAATATTAGCTAGTAAAAAACAGAACTTGATATCAAATATCTAAGAGACCCAAAAAAAATATCATTTATTATATGCCAAAATGATTAAAAAAGTCATAATGTTAATTAAACTAATTATTTTTCAATAAATAAATAAATAAAACGGAATATTTAAGGCTAGAAGTGAAGAAAAAGGTGACATTTGACTTGGAAAAGGTAACATTTGAAATGGAAAAGGTGACATTTGACTTGGAAAAGGTGACATTTGAAATGGAAAGGGTTACATTTGACTTGGAAAAGGTTACATTTGACTTGGAAAAAGTTACATTTGACTTGGAAAAGGTTACAATTGACTTGGAAATGCTATACTTTACATAAATCAATCCTGAAGATGCTTATTCGTCAAACAATATTTACAAAATTCTATATATTTCTTGAAATACTTTAATTATACAGATTCGTATACAATTTTACTAACCAGAAATTAAAATTTTGCACTTTTTATCCTTTTGTTGAATTAAACGATTCAGGCAAGGTTAGCACATCAAAAACTAAACGTAGAAAAATTATATGCGATATTGTAAATATTCACAAATCGTATCGTTATTTATTTAAAAATTTTCATTCCATTATTACTACTAGTGATTCTTAATGACTTTTGAGCTCCGTTTTAAGTTAATGATTTCTTAAACCGTGTTGCAAAAAAAAAAAAAAAAAAAAAAAAAAGTATGTTTGACAAGTGAAAATCCTTTATTAAAAACTGCAATGAGCTTATCACATTAACATACAAATAATGCGGGTTGATTTATTACGAAAGGATAATTAATGTAGATTGTTTACTTATAAATTTTGTGTATAAGCGAAGTATTGGCTGAGATCCAAGCGATATGAACTCAAAATAGAGGTCTCAGTGTCCGCTTAAAATAGATACCCTAGTATATTATGTCAACTGTTCACACTTAGCTGTTTTAAGAACTTTTCAAGAAGTGTGTGCTGTGAGTCACGAAGAAAAAAAAATTTAAGATATCAAATTATTAATTATTTTTATTATTTACATATCCCATTTATTGGGTTTAACAAATGTTTCATTGTGGGTGCTAATCTCTAACAATTTAAGGCTATTTAATTAATGATATAATTTATATAATTTATAACCATAAAATAAAATTAAAAACAATTAAATCTTAACATAATTTTAAACTTTATCGTTTGAATAATTGAGATATATTTCAGATCTCTTTTACCTTGCATCAGGCACCTGGTGTGTAGAGGGTAACAGCCTTAATAGTGATAACCTTCTATCCCCCAGGTAGCGGGTTCAAACTCGGCAGATGCGCGTAGGATTTCTTAAAGGTACACAATCCTTGGTTATACCGTATACTGGAGGGGACGTAAAAGTAAAGTCAGGTACTCGTTAAATATTCCTAAGGTGTTGATATATAGAAGCTAGTTCACTTCTCTCAAAACAAGCAATAGATATTTTGCGGACGTCATTAAATTAATTTAATGGTTGTTTTACTACCTTTTTTAAATGAAAAATATATAAATAAATAAAAACTAGTCACTTTTTTTTGGTCGAACAAGAAAAAAGGACTGGGTTTTTCAAAATGCAAGATATGAATAAGAAACGTTCATTTGGAAAAAAAAAATATATATATATATATATATACCAAATTTATTACCTGAAAACAGTTCACAAATAAATAATTTATTTCTATCTACCTGTTTCCGCATTTATTTGCACATCAGTTTGTTTGTTCATTTAACGTCACTTTATGCTACTATGGCTGACCATACAATAATATAGTCGATGCTATAGTGGGAGTCCTAAAGTTTGTCTATTCAGGTTTTATCAGGAAATGGATCTTTAACGAGTATCGCACAGGATTAAGACCTACCCCTTTTACGTCTCCTCCGAAGGACGGCATAACTAGGGATGTACACCCATTAAAAAATTCATAGGGCCACCTGCGGGGTTGAACCTTTGGCATTGAAAGCCGTTATGCTAGCCACTATACTATGGGTAACCCATCCTTTCATTTAAATTCCTTTTATTATTATTATTATTAAATCCTTTTATCATTAAACATTTGTAGTTCTAAAGTCATTGGAAAGGGCATTGTTGAGTTGTTAGCAAGCAAATACTTATAAAACTATAGTTAGGCTGCTCCTGTATTATAGAGACTATGGCTATTAGTAATATATAATGAAATTTTAATATATGAATATCCGAATCATATGTCAACTTGAAACTTACTTTTGAAATTATACATTAGGTAATTTATCATTAGTTTTACTATCAGAAACCGCACAAGATTTTCCAGACATTTTCAAACTTTAACACTGCCAAATAACACCTAATCAAAAATAACAGTCAATTTTTTGATTAATTATAGTTCAAATATATACATAACACATATATGTAACTTATATGTTACATATAACATAATTCCTGCAGGCTTTCCCTAGGTGATAGTTAGGGGTGATGGTCTAGCTTCCCTGGAAACCAAACCTACCGAGAATTGAAAGTAATAATAATTAAATCTATTGCGCCCTAACTCAGCCTCTACTGGCTAAGACCAGTGATGCGGCTGAGAGAGAGAGGCGCTGGGATCTCTTGGATTCTGCTTTTTTCCTCCACAAGTGGAGGGAAAAGCCCAATCTGGGGTCCCCTTAGCAGTTGTATATATTGTATATAGTTACCATTGTTTGTATGATGTTTATTTATTTGTCATCTTTTTATTTATCTCAATTATAGGTTGTTATTTTGATTCGCTTTGTTTTTATTGTATATATATGAATTTATTTATTTTCTATTTTATGTAATTTGACTATTATTGTTATTTTCTGTATTTATTGTATGATAAGGTCTTATATCAGTATTACTATTTTTCATTCTGAAACACATTGTAATAATTCTCAATAAAATAAAAAAAAATAAAAATTAAATAATATAGAATTATCATTTTCAAGTCTAAGGAAAAGAATATTGATTGAGAAATTTTGCCTATGAATCGGTAGTATCGACATAGAACCTTTGTTTCTCTAATCAAATTATTGTTAATTATTAATAAATCCATAAATATTAATATAATTGTATGAGGTTTGGTTCGAAAGCATAAAAATTTAAGTTTTTTTTGGGTAGATCATAATTAACTTATAAGAGTTGGTTTTAATTCCCATTATTTAGAAAGTTTTACTTATACTTCACGAGATAACTGTAAAAATAAAATTAAAAATTCTAACTGCAAGGATGGAAAATAACTTATAAAATTCCCATTCAGGTTGTTTAGAAAATTGTGGTCTAGAAATATAAATTTGTTAGTAATGAATAGCGTTGGTGAATTCGATTAAGACTTAGTCCCTTATTGCTGCTTTTTCTCCTCTCATATTTCCTTTTTAACAACGCAATACCATCCATCACCATAGCAAACTTTTGGAAAGAGATAGCGGTTTTTTTTTTCAGGACTTTATCGTGATTTATGTTGTTTTATTTTTTTTCCCCCATAAAAAAGAGGAAAAGTCGAGGCGGACATCATCTATAACTGGAAGTGCAGTCGCCTCCGCAATAAAAGAAATAAAATGTATTCAAAGGAAACAGTGAACGTAAGGGAAAAATAATTCTCAACCTCCAACGTGACTGGTCAATGGTAGGCTTTTGTCAGAAATATGATTCCATCTCAACTCCCGGGTTTGAGATTAAATCAGCAGCCAATATACTACTGCGGCTTTGAAAATTCAATTTTCAAAACTCAAAATTCAATTGTTCGATTCTCTGAGTCTCATTCCGAGAAAGGATTTTTTTAAAGAGAAAGTTCACAAAACATTTCTTGAAATCAAGGTGAGCCTAATACGATTAATAGCGTTGTTATAAATAAATAGAAAGTATATTAGAATTTCTATTTTCAGTTAATCTTTGAACGATTGTGATTGTTGTAAATATCGGGCTGATGCGAAATTAATGCAGGTTTCCTCTATTGCAATATCTTAATTCCAATTGTATAAACAAAGCTAATCCTAACATTGATCATTATTATACCAAAACAAACCTTATCTAATACCCTCTCTTTCACCATGAATTTGTTTAGTAAAATCGTTTTGTTCAATGGCGGCGGAACTCGGTGTGAACCAATCCACAGTTGTACGCCACTTGGAAGCAATTGGTAAGGTAAAAAAGTTGGCCAAGTGGGTGCCACACCAATTAAACGACCACCAAAAAAATCGCCGCTTTGAAATCTGCTCCATGCTTGTGACACGCAATAAAAATGATCCATTTCTCGATCGCATTGTGACGTGCGATGAAAAATGGATCTTATACGACAACAGAAGGCGTTCTAGCCAATGGCTGGGCAAAGATGAACAACCAAAACCTTTCCCGAAGCCCAACCTGCACCCAAAAAAGGTTATGGTCACGGTTTGGTGGTATAATGCTGGTGTTATTCACTACAGCTTTCTCAATCGAGGTGAGACTATAACTGCTGACAAGTACTGTCAAGAAATTGACAGCATGAATCAAAAATTGCAACGTCTTTTCCCAGCATTGATGAATCGGAAGGGGCCGATCCTGCTCCACGATAACGCCAGACCACACGTTGCACAACCAACGCTTCGACGACTGCACGAGTTGAGCTACGAAGTTCTCCAACATCCGCCTTATTCACCTGACCTCTCTCCTACAGACTTCCACTTTTTCAGGCATCTGGACAACTTTTTGAGGGAGAAAAATTTTCAAAACCAGGACGACATTGAAAATTCTTTTCGTGATTTCATTGAGTCCAGGGATTCGGATTTTTTTTCTGGTGGAATAAGAAAGCTTGTTGAACGTTGGCAAAAGTGCATTGATTCAGATGGAAATTATTTTGATTAAATATATATGGTTAAAGTAAAGATATGGCGTATTTACAATACCTACTAAAAACCTGCATTAATTTTGCATCAACCCAATACAAATATATTAAATATAAGACGGCTCTAAGAAAGTTGCTTGCAACTGTAAAAAGTCTACTGTTCATTTATTCATTTAACCTACATTTATTCTGCTGTGGCTAATCGGACCATTCTACAGTGGGATTGTTAAATTTTGCCTTTCCACATTTAATTAACAAGGGGATATTTAAAAAGTTTCTGACATCGCACAGTCTTGGGACTACTTTTTTATGTTTACTTCGTTTTATTTTTTACTACTTTGTTTTATATTTTTCTATAATTAGTTTTTTTTTTTACTATAATTTGTTTTGTTTTTACTTTCAGTGTTTTATTTTTACTTTAATTGTTTTGTTTTAACTTATTATTTATTATATTATATATTATAACTTATTATATATTTCCTTCTGTTCTTAATGTAACATAGGCTACAATTACCATTAAGCCCTAGTGTAAATATCACGAAAAAGTAATATGTAATTGGTGCAGTTACTACAACATTGAAAAAGTTTGAGGCATGTGTCCATTTGTAAAATAATGAAAAAAAAAAATCTTAATATAACCTAATCTTTATTTCTCCTCCGAAGGACGGCATAACTAGGGATTTTTCACTCCCGATAAAAATTCATGTGACCACCAGTCAGGTTTGAACCAGCGATCTTGATCTTAAAAGGCTGTTATGCCTAGCCCCTAGACACAGGTAAACCCAGTCTACTATCTTAATCAAATTCATATCTCGTTAAATATCTGCGACTGGATTTTGTAATAATAAATAATGGCCTTCTTACAGACTTATATTAAGTAACAAACAGATATAGTACATTAACGATTTTTTAATTTTTTAAATGTAACTAACATATTATATGTTTTCTTTTTTTTATGCTAAGTTTCTTTGTTTGCTTTGTTTCAGGTAAGTGGAAACATCAATCATTTGACCATCTATAACAGGTATAATCCAAATTACTGTAACAGGTAAATAATGACCTATTCTCATCAATACTACTGTTTACTACAGATACTCTAAATTAATTAACACAGATACATTTTTCACGAGATAAATAATGGTGCTGTCTTTTATGGTTTGTTACGTGGAAGGTCCATGTAATGCATATATTTAAAAAAAAACAAGAAGATATTTCTTTTAGAGAATTTCTAGATGTATTTACTTAATCCTAACCAGGTCGCTGATAAAATATTTCAGAGCTTCAGAGCTAAATATTTTATATAATAAACGGTTCTTTTCCTGGTTATGATACAATGAAGTTTAAGAAAAGGAAAAGTTGTATTTCTTTATTGACGGCAGGTAATCATAAATTATTAGGAGCTACTATGTACTTTTCTTCTTTTTTTTTTTTTTTTTAAATTTTCTCTTTTATTAAAATTATTGAAGCGCTGCTTGCTCCAAGGGCTGAGCCACTAGCCAACAACTTTTAGCTAATAAAACTTTGAGTTTGAAATAAGTTTGAGTAAAAATCTGTAAAAATCTAAATAATAACTTAAATGAATATAGACAGCTACTTTATCAGTATTCAATCATCTACACGTTTCAAATACATTATCTATATCTAAAATATATTTGATTCAGCTACTTTACCTTTATTTAACTATTATCCAATGATTAAAAGCTTTAAAAATAATTGTAAAACACTTGTATATTATAACATTACCAAACCGTCAACTCTCAACACCCTCCATATATTCTCAGTCCAAATTCTTGTAACTAGATCGCGACATTCTCGCCTTTACATTCCTACCCACAGAATTAAATATTTTGATCATTCCTTTTATACGCGCTCTACAACCCTCCGGAATTCCCTACCTACGTATATTTGCCATGCTTTTTCTCTTCTTTCATTCAAATCCCTCTTTTTCCAAAATCTTTTGGGATCCCAAATAGACGCACAACATATGTGAATTAGCAGTCCAATTATCTTAATTTCTTGTAAGATATATCATCTATTTTGTCTCAATCCTAGCATTGTGCCATAATTAGTTTATTTTATAACTATATATTTTATAAACTCTAGTATCACTTAGGAGATTTCTTTTGTTTCTTTCTTTTCTTTTTTGCTTGTTGTTTTTTTGTGCTTTTTAAAATTCTTTTTGCACATTTGCGAATAAAAATTACTTTTATTGGTATCTAGGGTAAAATTGAAATGTGGTGTCATTATAATAATAATAATAGGCTTACCGAACCCTAAGGTTCGATGCCGATACCACCAAACTTCGCCTGCACAGACTCGTCCAATGTTCGCCGGTCAAGCCCAAGCCCCCGAGATCAGCTTTAACGCAATCCTCCCATTGCCGCTTCGGCCTACCTTTCGGACGCCTACCAGTCGGATCAGCAAATACCAACTTTCTCGGAATCCGTTCCTCACCGTGACTTACTGATCATGAATTAGTAATCGCGAAACTTCGACAAAAACTAAATACAAAAAAGAGAACACTTAACTATATTCATCCCGAGAATTTTGATTTAGTTAAATTGAACAATAGGGAATAGTAAAATTGAACAAGGAATACTTTCCTTCCTTTAACGAACCCTCCCCTGGCCACCGAACCTCTTGTAATGCAACGATATCTAAATGGTACCCCTTCAATCGCGACCGACTTTAACCCACCTTTTAAACTTCATTTAAACTTCAAACGTTCCACGTTCCTATTGTTAGATCTCTACTTTTCATCTTGCGCCTAGATTCCTCTGAAGCAGTCCCCACCCGGAGACCCGAACTGGGGACTAGTTTACTTCCGGACAATGGGCGTTTTACTTCAGAGGAATCCATGACTGTTTGTGGTATTTTGTGAACTAAAATATGTGAGTAGGGCGTTCGAACCTACGTCACACCCTCCAGCAATCCTGGAGGGCCGCTCTCATTGTTGGTCAGCTAGTCCATCGGACTTAGCCGGGAGGAGCTTACGAGGAAATTCCACCGACCATCCCCACATCCGCCACCCGTAGGACGCTCCCCATACGTGGTAATGAGATCCGCGCGAGGAATGTGATGTCATTAATGTATAAAAAATTTCAGTTTGATCAATGGAGTGTTTAGCACTTAGGAAGTATGGGTTCATCATAACGAAAAGTGTAATTAGCAAGACAAAAATATGTTTATTAAATAATGCCTATTCATAATGATATTTTCATAAGCAGAAATTAAAAACATAAATTGGTCCAAAAAAATCAAAATTGGTTCAGGTCATTTTTACTCGTTTCGTTATGTTAAACGGTTTCTGTTTTATTCGATTTATTATCATTTTTATTTAATAAGTTTTTCCAAGTACATTTAAAAGTTTGATTTAGTTTCCATGGTAGACCCAGTTAGAATTCTGAGGAAGATCTGTTTTAATAAACTAATCAAAAAGTACAAATAATTAATAACAATGTCAGCTTGTAGAGTTTTAACAACTTTCCATTTATTATACTGTTTTTCTAAAATATTTAGTACTGTATGGAAGAATATAACTTGTACGATACTGTAAGGTGGCACTGAATCAAGAAACCTCCTTCATTACAAACATTATAAATTACATATATTCATAAGTTTATGTGCTTCTAACGACATTCTGTAAAATTTGACATTTGTTTTTACATATTAGCTTTTTTTAAATATTGCGTTTTATAATAGATTTATAGCGTTTTAGTATACGTCTATATTACTCCTCATATCTGAGAAAAGATTTTCGAATACATTAATTACATATTATTTAATTTTCCCATCTAAAGAAACATTTTATTGCAATTTATTTTATTAGCCTGCTATGTAAGTTCGTTGCGTTTTTTACTTGTGATTTCAATAAAATCTTCATATTCTTGTAAATATTTTTAATTAATTTTATATGACCCTTTTTGAACATGTTGCCATCTTTGAGATATTTTTTTTATTCCGTCATCATCAACAGTTTTAGGACGACCCGAGCGCTTAGCGTCTTCATTTTCTGTTCTGGACCCGTGCTTTCTACTAAGGGATCATCGCCAAACACGCTGAAAATTGTTTAAACTCTGTTCAGCTAATTTTCATTTAGGAAATAAAAAAACATTAAATGGCAAAATGGATTTTTTTTTTCTCTTCCATTTTGAACTAGTGAAATACTACTTAAGGATAAGGAATCTCAGTTCAAACTGATGCATAAAAGCATCTTAACTAATCCTTTTTTAGAATATTTAAACAGTATTGACATAGTTTTGAATAGAATATTTATTTATGTATATACAATATTTATAACGTACTATAGATACAAATATGTTTTGATTCATGATTTCAGTTTTTCTTTTTCATGATAACAGAGTTTCAATCATTGTTTGAATTAGTAATGATAGTACAATCTTTTGTTCAAAGCAGTAGGAAAAGTAACACGAAAAAACCTACACAATATAAATTACAATATTAATTTAAAAGTACATGTTTGTTCTTTTGTGCGTGTATCGCTTTAGTGGTGTTTTGTTTAATTACCAGTTTCGAATTTCAATGAGTTTTCAGAAGTTATGGTTTTATCAAAATAGGTTTGGTTTCTGTGTAGATGAACTGTTGTAATTTGGAAGATTTAGTTTATAGAGCATTTTTGAAATTTTAGTGTATCGTGGGTAGTTATTGATGATTCACATACATGTATTTTGTATTGTTTCTATTTTTTTGTAATTGGTATTGTAGGTCGAGCTCCAGACAAGCTAAGCATAACAGATCTGGGCACTGCTATGTTTTTGACCGGCATCTTCAAAATAGTATTAATTAATAAATTTAATGTATTTATATACTATACCTTTTGGAACCATTATATTTTCTTTTCCAAAGGTATCGTGTTTACCGATCCCAGTAAGTCGCATGCAGGGAAATATTAAATTAATCAGGTTTGTATAAATGACATTATTATTTAAATGAACGTAAACTTAAACAGTCTATTTACACAATGCCTGAGAATACTGAGGGACATTACAGCTAACCTTGCCATACAATATTACAATAAGTAAATACGTTAAAACACTAAGCTGGCTGGCCAAGGTGGAATCAGATGCCCTTTCTAGGCTTCATCCTCAAGCTGTTCTCCGACCCCCGACGGACCTCTCTTCTTGTAAATGGAACTCGACTCTTCTCTCGCTGGACTTCCACTGATTTCTTCTTGAGGATGGAGCACCCTCGTCACCTTTTTCCTCTCTTATTTTCAAAAATACTATATTTTGGAATATCATCTAGATGATCATAACAAAGGAAGCGGGGTTGATATGGGATGTGACCCAGCTCCTTACTCATGCAGGCTAGTAGCTGGGGTCAAGGAAGTTCCAGGGGTTGCGTGGGGTGTCCACGGGAAATTCAAGAAGGGTAGGTAAACGCCTTTTGGACTTATGCCGACAAAGGCTCATAAACATTTACTTGATTGATATTAAAAATTATTTGATAATAAACTTACTCCCCTCAGAATCCTCAATGCATAATTACGCGTATCACTGTTTTATATAAAAGTAGATTGACATAGTAAACATGATTTTATAAACCCAAAGAGGATTAAATTGAAATTTGAAAAACGCTATGAATATAATTCACAACCCAATACTTGTAAACATTCAGGAAATAAATTCTTAAATTATAGTGAAAATCTTATCAAAATCCTCCCGTGGTTAGAAGAAGTTCGTGGAAACCAAGAACCGCGTTATCATATGTATGTGGAAAGAAGATGTATTGAAAATAACTTAAGGATTCATGCAAACAATAATCAATACCTGATCCTTCTTAATACTTCTAATAATTGAGTAAAAATAATTATTTCTGCTATATTTGATGTCAATATTTAACAGGAAACAGAAGCTATCGGAGACATAGCGGTAATATGGGTTTTGATTGTGCTTAGTGAGGCGTTGGGGGCGGCTCCCTTGTTTGGAGGCAGTTATGGTGTTAGCACAGTCCCCGAGCAACAGGCAATAATCCAGCTCCATGCCCCCCTACCATGCGGATATCTCGTCCTTTATCCCCGGTCAGAGGATTTGCTGGAACTTGGGATTACTGTTGCTGGAGTTTACTGCTTGGAAGCTGGAGCTCTTCTTAGCCAATAATTGATTAGAGAGAATTTCCGACTAACCATTATATCCACTGATTTTGCTGAAAGATCGGAATTATTGAATGATGATTAGTAAGGAATGTTGATTCGGGGTTTTTATGACATCAATATTCATACTAAAAAGTTATAGTAAAGTGTTTTTCTTGTATATTTTAGATTTAACCACTGCTCATCGCAGTCCTATCTTTTGGTTTAATATTTTTGAAAGGTATATTTTTGGCCATTCCCAGAAGGAGATAATTTATGTTAGCATTGTAAATATATTGGAGTTCCAACTATACCTTGCACCACGACCTTAATGTTCCTTCTATTTCAGACCTAATTCCATCCAAATTTTCCAAATTCCACCAGAATTTCATTCATCATCCTAATCCTCTAGCTCAATCCCTATCCAGCTCCACTCATCCATACAACCCACCTAGAAGGTTGAAACGGCAGTGGCCCCGCGACCTTTTGTAAATATATTGGAGTTCTAGCACTGGCTAGATTCTCCACTCAATGTGATGTATGTATGAGTGTGTGTATGTGTATGTAGGTATAAGTGAATTCTTGACTTTATTATATTGATTCATTATTGTGTATATATTTTATTGTAATTTTATGCTGTGTAAATATTGTATGAATGTAGTACGTATGATATCTTTCAGCACTACTATTAATGTCCAAATTGGGACAGATTGTAATTTTACTTAATAAAAATTGTTGTTAATTGTTGTTAAAAAAAAAAGCATTTTACAACGGTTTTTCAGCCCCTAGGGCTGTCCTTAAGTATCAGTAAAAAAAATATTTGTATGATATTTCGTGCCTAGAAGCCCTATGGGATGGCCGATGAGATCTTGAGTAGGTGGAACTAGTTTTAGATTAAATGAAGTTTTACAAACAAAAATAATAGGTCAATTAAAATATGATTTTTTTTTTTTTTTTATGTTTTTGAAATTATAATTTTTTACACTGTAACTAGATGACACTAATGACGAAGCAGTAAAATATTATATATGCAGAAATATGCATGAGAGGAAAAAAACACTGTCAATAAAATAAATAATGTGAAGGTTGAAAGAGTTGTAAAATTTATAAGTAATCTCATAAAAATATATTTCTTACAGACACTTGAGGATGACAGTAGAGGCAGAAAAGTTCCAAAATATGAAAAAAAATTTACCTCTTTTTCTGAATGGCCTAAAAATTAACCAATTTATTCTATATATTTATTATATCTAAATTTGACCTATTATCCATTTCTACAGAGGTTTCTGCATATGCAGATGTATTTTTCAGGCCTTTATTACATATCGGTCAATCCATTTAAAATCGTCCAAATTCTATTTTGATTTCCAAGATTTTTTAAAAATTTTATTATCTATTCTGTAATTAATATAAAAATATATTTTCTTTTATAGCTGTCATAGTCCTATATGCTGTACAAATTACGACCTTAAGAAGTCATAGATCTTATAATAGTCATAGTTGTAATTGAATGTTAAACATTTTACGCTTACACAGAAAAATCCCAAAAGGGGCTGAGTAAAAATCATAAAACTAATATAGATTACACATCTATGTGATGGCTATAATTCATATAATTTTTATTACTGGTTCCATGGTTATAAAAGTCTTTCTTTTTTAATTATTAACTTTGGTAATTTTGTATATTTTAGAACGAAGAAAAAATAATAAAATGATGATGGGAGTACTTTGATATGTGTATAATGGATAAAAAAATGCACGAAAACTTAGATCAGGTGAAACTTTTCCCGCGCTGTAGCATTGAAGGTTGGTCCACCACAATCTTCCTCATCACAATATTACAATTAATAAATGTTCATAATTTTTATTTACTTGTACGACTTAATTCATTGTATATTGAATGTTCTAAAATCTTGTTCCTTCCAGCTGTATACTATAGGAATATTTTACTACTCATATTTCAGAAATAATTTTGTGATTACTTGATTACAGAAAATTTAATTTTCCTTTCCAAAACACTACTTAATTGTATTAACCTAAATGTATTTTAGCTTTCGACATTCTGGTAAGATAGTAAATGACAGTGAAAAATAAATTAAAATCCGTCGTGTGGTTTAAAAGCTCACGGAAACTAAGAATAACGTTATCACTTTATACAGAGAGAAGATAAAAACCAGCGATCAATGTTTCGGAGTCCTTCCAGCGTCCTCAAGATGAAATACAAAATTAAAAATATCAAAGACGTTGTGAGACATCTTAATATTTAAAAAAAAGAAGGAAATAAATAAAAATATGATAGTAAATTAGTTAAGCTCTAATCCATTAGGGAGCAGAGATCTTGGGAAGTGCCTTCCCGTCTACAAATTAAAAATTGTTGAAGTTTTAATTTAATTTATTTATACTGGAATTAATGTATTAGCGCATAAGGAACCTTTTTGATAGCAGGTAATCGTATTTTATTTTTTTATTTTATATATATATATATATATATATATATATATATATATATATATATATATATATATATATATATATATATATATAGTTATATATTTATAAATATAATGTGTTATTTCAAAGTTTATAGTATACACAGATGTCTATGTAAGACACTATTTTATCTAAAATTGAATGAATATGAGAACAATAAATTCTCAAAATGTTGCATAAATAAAATTGTTTATTTATTGACTGAAACCTAAGAACAGTAGAAAACTAATATATATATATATATATATATATATATATATATATATATATATATATATATATATATATATATATATATTTATTATAATTAATTTAACTTTTTTAATTGGATGGGATACCTAAATACAATAGCATTTTAATTTAACTAGAATTTTTTAATTATTTATATGGAAATACCTGTTTTAATGATAATATTTATAGGATCTTGATGATGGCGGAAGAACCGCAAAACGTAGATCACTGGTTTTTGTTTTAAATAAAAGTATTTTTTGGAAGAATTACATTTTCTTTTTCTATCCTAGTTATAACCGCAATTTATCCGGTGAATCCGAATAAAAAAATAACTAGTATTGAAAAAGTATGAAAAAAAAATTAAAAAAGACTTTGCGATACCGTTTAATGCTGTAATTATGCAACTCAGTCCAGTGTTACTAAACAATCCAATACCATCCTAAAAATAATTCATTTGTTAATTCAATTATATATTGTATATATTACAACTTTTTTACTAGAATTTATTCAGACCAAATAGTTTTGTATGAAATGAATATTTTTTTTTTTTTTTAATCATCTCTTTTAAGCAACTTTAAAAGGTTGGATAACTTACTAAAAATAAATAAATAGGTTTTACAATTATTTATTGAAATTAAATTATGTATTTAATTTAACATATGTACAAAAAGTTGTTAGGGCTAGAAAAGAAAAACGTCCTAAAAAGGTTATTTGTCCATAACAGAATGATAGGCGTCCAAGATGTAGGCTGAGGCGTAAATAGGATTATGTTATCAGATCTCGGTGGCAAGCTAAAGAAAGGGCTTGGACGGTTATCACTAGAAGAACGTATATTCGCAACAACTTGAAGTTCATTACTTATTGAGATTTACCTTTCATGTAAAAAGAAAAAAAATCTGGTACGGGCAACACACGACTTTCACATACCTCGACTGTTAAAATCAATTTAAAAACTATTAAATATACTTAAATAAATAGTTGATTTTCATAAAACGTGTAATAATTTTCGAAACATATGATTTAGATTAAATAACATAACAATATTAAATTGCTAATCAGTAATAAGTTTATTCCCCATTCGACACTTTATATAACCTTTTACAACTTTTTGTATTAGATAACATTTTTCTTAAAATCTTTCTCTTTCCAACGGTATATTATACGTCTATGTTACTGTTATTATCAAAAACACAAAAATTGCTTAAAAAAATATGTTTGCTCTCTTCTCCTTTAGTTGTATATTAATTTCACTCAAATTGAATATTTAGCTATTATTTATCAATGTTAATTAGATGATGTGCCTAATTTTCTAAAATCCACAAAATTAAAGGTACTTTACAGGATGAAATTTTAAAATATCAGTATTTATGCCCTGTCAGACTATTTCAATCAGAATGAAACCTATCCCATATTAAAGCTCATTAAATTTTACATCAGCATAGCGGGTTTAATCAAAATCGTTAAAGCCATTAAGAGAAAATAAAAAAAAAGTGTAAAATGCATGGTGTATAGTGGCTCTTCTGGTTAACCGATTTTAATGAAAAAGTAGCTGTAACATTTCAAGCGTATAGTTGTCTTAAATATGAAATTTTAGTTTCTTACGACCTATAGTTTTTGCGCTAGACATACCATACAGACAAACGGACGGACACACAGACCTTTTTTCTAAAGGTACTTTAGAGGAAGAAAATTTAATCTATCGGCATTTAAGTCCTATCAGACTATACATTACATCAAAGCCCAGTAAATTTTACATATATATAACGTGTTAAAATCAAAATCGATGTAGTCGTTTTTGAGAAAATCGTAAAAACGTTCAAAATGCATGGTATAAAGTTGCTCTTCTGGTTAACTGATTTTGATGGAAAAAGTTGCCCTAACATCTCAGGCAGATCTTAAAATATGAATTCTCAGTTATATACAACTTATCGTTTTCGCGCTAGACTTACCACATTCGGACACACAGACCTTTTTCGGGACTTGGTTATTTGAACTCAGGAGACCAAAAAACGTGTATTTCCGTTGAAAACTGGGATTCGAAAATTTTCACGATCGCAATACTTTCCCTGACTTTATATTTCATATATAGGTAAGTGAAAGTAAAACTATTAATAAATTTTATATTTATATATTTTTATTATTTCTGTTTTTTTATTATTCACATTTTTTCATTATTTATATATTTTATAAGCTTCACTAGTAACACTATGAGCTACGCTAGTCCTTGTTACCAACATGTTACATTTACATTACCATCTTTATGGAAAGAGGAATTCTACGGCTTTGGACTATATTTTTTGTATCAGCATCACTATATAAAATAGAAATTTTAGTTATTTATCTAATTCATTTAGCTCTTTCGTCTGCATTATACCTGTTATTTAATCCAGTTTGTACTTTTCTGAATAAAATTAAATTTTATAATTTTTCGGTACGTAACCAAATTAATAGAAAAGTTTCCAAATCATGTCTAGTTCCTGTAAGAACATTTGTAAATAATCTTAAAAAAAAAAAAAAAAAATGTATATATATATATATATATATATATATATATATATATATATATATATATATATATATATATATATATATATATATATATATATATATATAATACAACTATAGATTAAGATTTAGTCTTTTGTCACACCTAAATAATTTCTAAGAGTTCATTTCTTACATAATAATTATTATTTTTAAAAATTCCCTTCGAACCGGTATTTATACACATGTATCGTCCTTAACATTTCCAAGTATTGAATATTGTTGGGAAGAAGGGCGACTAACACGTTTGCTCGCAGCCTTAACCCGGTCGTTATTATGAATCGCTGAATTATCTGCCGATACATGTAATTTTGTTGAGAGTAAATAGATGAAATAATAAAAAAGAAAACATTAACAAACTTATATTGATTGAAATATAACAAAATACTGTTTATAGTGTGCAAGCGGTGTTTTTTCAATCCCTGATGACTTCCTTCTCCCTCTCGTCTGCGATGGTCCTTCTTTCTTTTTGCGACTCCTACTCCTTGCGACAATTTTCTACTTTTTCTGTGACTATTTCCTTCGATGACGTGCGATTTGAGAACAATATGACACATTTTGCGAACACCGCCTACACTCGCGAGTGACTTCATTAACTTTACCACAATACACTCTGCCCAGCACTCATTTCACAGCTGATTCGAATTTAATAAAACAATTGACTGTCGCACTTGCACATTATGAATCACAAAATAAAATTACAAATGGAGAAATATAAACATATGACTATATCAATTCCTAACAAATATGAATCATCTCGTTTTTCAAATTCGATACTTTGCTCTTGCATTACGGACGATACGGCTTGTGGCAAATTGTCGAAACTCTTGCACCTTTGGAATTCTCGGAAATGCCTCTAATAAAGTATGGAATATGACCAATTTTTAAACACATTACTTCGTTTTACTTGTTTTATATTGCTGTCTTGAAAAGTGCCAATTTTCATATTCGATACTTGGAAATTGTAGGGACAATATTTCAATTATTAATTTTGATTTTTTTTTTTTAATGTTATTCTTTTTTTCTGTTTTGGTTGATTTTAAAATTATTTCATCTTTTATATTCACTCTTTTCATATCAATTCTAACAAGGAGAATTCTTCTTAAACTCTTGGGTTTTCTGGAAAAATATAACAAGATTTATATAAACTCCTCTATATAAAAAACTGTTTATATATACTGGTGTATTCATTCATATGAATGTTAACCCTTATTATGTTGTTTATTTCAATGCTTAGAAATAATTAACTCTTTACCTGAGATATGTCAACCTGAGATATTTTTATAATTTTTTTACAAATTTAAACTCGACCGGAACGGTTCCAAACGTCCAGAAACATCAATTAAGTCGGGGTTGTTGCAAGGACTATTTTAATGAGTGCACAGTTCAACAGTGGTTAAAAAAAATCGAAGGGTGTGACTTCAGTCTTGAAGGCAAAGAAGGCCAAGGAAAGACTTCCTTCCTTAATGGCGATGTTCTGCGGACTTAGGTGGAAGAAAAACTCCAGAGCAACGGTTCGAAAACTTCCAGTGAAACTTAACTTTAGCAAATGAACCGATTAACAACTCAAAGGTAAAAAAACTTGCAAGTTGGGTTCCTTAAGCATTTAACTATCCCCCAAACAACAGTGTTATAAAGTTCATGTTTCTTTCTTAAAAATGGACCTTTTCTGTCAAAAATAGTTGTAATGAAATGTGGATTCTTTACTATTCTGGAAGGTGACTTGACATGAGTGAAGCAGAACAACGTTTTCAAAGCCCCCAACTAAGCAATAAAAAGTAATGGTTGCTGTTTGGCGGGGTTCATTTGGATTGATACACTACAGCTTCTTAAATCATAGAGAAACCGTCCATGCCGAATCAGATTGTAACCAAAGTAATGAAATGGATTACCATTTTTTTGGACATTGTACAACCACTCATGGAATAAAAAATTATTAAATGAACAAAGATAATTAGAAATCGGGTTTTAGGAGTTTATTATATCTAAAGATTAATAATACTCTGACAGAGGACTTTGGTAAGGGATGCTGTGGGTTGTATAAAAAAAGCTAAAATGGGACTGGGCTGGGAATTTAATGCGAATAAAGGACCCCGGTGGAGCAAGACAGTTCGAATGGACACCTCGGAAAGAAACGCAAACAAGGATGGCAACCCAAGAGCTGGTCAGGAGAAATTAAAAATCAAGAAGGAATATCGTGAAACCCCGAAAAACAGAAGACTGTAAATATTGGTAATCAAAATGCAAAGATATTGAAAAACAAGAAGCGAACTCATAACCCAGAAGTTCTGGCTCGTCACCAATCAAGACTAATACTCCTTCAGGACTCAAATTCAAAAATAAAATTTATATTTAAACAAGTTTTTTTGTAACCAATTAAAACGTTTTCAGTAATTTTATTAAAAAAGATTTATACAATATTTGGTCAAACATTGTTTCTTTTTTTAATTATATCAACTATTAAAAGGGATTAAAATAAAAAATAAATAAATAAACATATACAAAATTTATGTATCAATAAAATTGTAAATACGTGTAAATAAAGGCTTATCTATATCTAAAGATGAGAAATTTAATTCCGAGGGATGGATAAACATAATCTTGCTTTATTTTTCGGACGATCCAATATATTGAATCAAATAAATAAAGGTATTTCAGAGGTAGAAATAAAAGGCTTTTAATACCTATTAGACCATTCCAATGATGAAAAAAAAATACATAAAATTAAATAACATTTAATTTTACTAACAAATCAAAACTTTTCTGAATCTTTCAACCCCTTTTTTAAGAAATTTTGAAGAAAAAAGTATAAAATGCTTCACAAAAAGAAGCACTTCCGGTCATCCGATTTTAATAAAGTCGCCGCTGTAACATTTCACCCATTTATCTTTTTTAAGTGCTTAGTTCTAGTTTATGACGTCAGCTATTTTCTCTATCATTCGCGTCGCTAGGACATATTTACAAAAGGTCTATGGGTTGTTGCTATTTTAACTTTTATAGATAAGGGGTACTCACAACGTTTGCTATAGCATGCTATTTGTGCTATTGTGCTAAACCCATAAATTTTATACAGGAAATAACTGTAGAAACTCGACGGGTTTAGCAAAATAACCCAAATAGCATGCTATAGCAAACGTAGTGAGTACCCCTATAATTCTAGGGATGAGAGAAGCTGAAAAGATTGTGCTAAAGGATTGGAAAAATTTTCATGCACAAGGTTCTGATTAAATTTGAAGTTTTTTTTATGGACATTAATAATTACCGAGTTTTTCCTCCGAGTGTGACATAATTTCAAAATGTTTATTTATTATTTCAACATTAAACTTTCCCGTTACGTGGATTATTTTGTCCTGTAATAAGTTGTTTTTTGTTAATGTTAGTATTATAAACAGTAATGAAATCTGTCATTAAATATAACAGCTAAATCATGTAGGGATCAATATTCAGCAATTTTGACTTTGCAAATTAAAATCCTGAAAGATAATGAGCGTACTTCTTTTTAATTATTCATACTTTCTTTGTGAACAATACTTCAAAATTAATGTTAGCTCAGTAAATAAAATATATGTTTCGCTTGATAAAATCTTTGATTTGCCACATCAGTCCAGGAAAATTACGTTTTTCATTATTACACCTTGGTAGATTACTTCTTTTTTTTTTTTATTTAATGTCATCATTTACCGAAAACAATACACTAAAAATATAAATGTAGTCAAATGTCACAATCTTGAGATTTACGCAATACAAATTATGAGATAAAATTGTTTATTTTGTCTTGTCCTAATACTGTCAGAGTTGTAATAATCTTAATGTTATCTAAACATTCTATTTACGTGTTTGACAAATCGCTGATTAATGAAATCGTTAAATAATTATATAGGCTAACACACATATTTGTCTTTTATTCAAAATTTGTTGTTATTTTTTCTTCGATTCGTTTACTTTTAGATTTATTTAAAAGAAATATATTAGTAAGTTAAAAATAATAATAAACATAGGGTTTATTTTTCATTTATAATAACAATAAAATAACTAAAGTACTGAAATCAAATTCCTAAAATAAAAAGATAGTAATTCATTAGACATACTCTCAAAACATTTATGATTTGTATTAATGATGTTTTTCCTCATATTTCTCTGCTTTTGATAAGTGACTAAATTCAATGTTAATGAATTCGTTCCCTTATCGTTTTTAATTAGACTTTAAATGTAATAATAAGCGATATACTTTCATATGTAAAAATTCTTTGAAAGTGTTTGTAAATTCACTTCTAAGCGGATCGATGCACTGGTTATGCAAGATGATGGTCTTCATATTGTTTAATTTTCTGACGTTAATAGGTCTGAAATTAAATTAAGAAATATTTAAATAGACACCCGGACTTATTTTTACTGTTATATTTACATCATTTTTAAAGTCAGAGGGATTCCATAATCTTCTCTATATGTTTTTTTTTTTTTTTTGGTTTATAACAATTGTGGTCATTTTTAAGTATGATATAAAATTTGTTAATTTTTTTGCAAAACGCCAAAATGACCCTTAATAGTCTAATTGTCTAAATCCAAATTTATTCTGAAAAAAAATCATGATACTCGTTCTCCAATGAAATAAGAAGACATTGTTAAGTGTTTTCTGTAGCAGATTTTTGTTTTAAATATTCTTTTTATTAATAATTTATTGCGTGGTATTGTTTAGTTAAATACATTTTAAATAGGCTAATAATTATCTCTTGTTGCTTTTATTTCATTAATTAATGGAAGCTCTTAAACGTTAAAATAAGCCATACAACCTCTGTTTCACAAATTAACAGTTTGTGAAATATTTTAACAGTTACGTCACGCAATCCAATAGCTTAAAGGATTACACGATAGTCTGAATCATACAAAACAAATAGTATTTATTTTTTTTTGTTTATCACAAAGCTTTCCATAATTACGCCTTCAAACGTCTGCATTTTATTTTTATTTTTTACGTTTACATTATTCAATATCTATTACCTCTTTAGTAAATATACGTCTTTTTTTTATATGATTATTGTAATATTAATATTAGGTTGTATTTCAATCTTATTCACTTATTATCTCCTTACTAATTTAAATAGTTACTTAAATATTAAATGGTTTGCTTGAAAGCGGTTGTGTTAAACAATGACTATTTTAACTCTTGGTAGGCATCAAAAAAACATTTTCTTTGTTTTTCATTTTTTCAATTTCAGACCATTCATGGGTTCTTAGAGACTTAAAAGGTATTCGGCCGAAGGTGACCAACTTTAAGCGAACTTAATAGATTGATTGAGGTTTCTCTTAATATCAATAGTTTTAGTAAAATTGTTTTCTCTTTTTAAGGTAACTTATGAAGCATTATAACTTAACAACTTTAAAAGGAAATCCGAAACACGATGTGCCCCAGCGTCTAAAACCATCCTGTTGTTAGACAACAAAACGAAAAAAAAATAGCAAAAACCCCTTATAATGTAGCACGCTACAAAAAACACAATCGGAGTATGACAAAATTCATAATCTTTCATTAAATTTATTTATTTATTTGTTATTCCGCATCTACCCTTTCGGGTCATTAGCGGGTCTTGATTCTTTACGTTTATATTGAGTTTAACAGACCAATGTCTCTTAAAAACTCAAAAAGTCTTAAAATTATGTCCTCATCATTTCTTAATGCTTGTTTTAAGTTTAAAGGTATGTTATGTCTTGTTCTATTGTCAGTGTACAGTGTGCATGATGTTACAATGTGTTTTATGGTCAGTGTTGTGTTACATGTATCACAGAATGGCGGATCCAGGCCTCTCATTAAATATCCGTGTGTAAAGGCTGTGTGGCCTATCCTCAGCCTTGCTAGCACTACCTCTTCCTTTCTACTTTTTCTGCATGATGTGGTCCAAGGAGATACATCTTGCTTTATCTCTTTCAGTTTAGTACTGGAAGTAGCCTATTCGGATTTCCACTTGTTAATAATGGCCTTCCTGCAATGCCTCTTCCACTCTTCTGCTGTAGTTATGTTCACATTTTCAGTCGCAGGTTCATTCAGCCTCGCCCTGTTTGCTTCTCTGTCGGCTACATCATTTCCCACAATACCGCAATGTGACGGGATCCACGCAAGTACAACTTTTTTGTAGAAATTTTCTTGCAATCGCCAAATACAATTAGTTAATTCCCTTACTAGGGAATTGTTTGATTCTGTATCAGCGATTGCTTTAAGTGAACTTGATGAGTCCGTTACTATGAGCAAGTAGTTGTCATTCATAACACTACTGTTTCTTAGGAATATTTGTTTAAAAATGATATGTATAAGATTAATATAATATATTAGTATAATTACACTGACTTTCTTGTTCGTTTGTTCCTTTAATCATTGATTTCATTTTTTTTTTTTTTAATCATTTAGTGTTATTAATATATTTAGCTTTCCAATGGTATATTATACATCTATATTATTGTTTTCATGTTCAAAAACAAAAAAATCGCATACATTTTTTTTTTCTCATTTCTCCTTTAGTTGTATAACGAATTTGTTAAAAATATATATTTATACGTTTTTTATCAATGTAAAAAAAATGATATGGTGATAGAAGTTATTTTAAAGGAATAAAAATAATAAACTATCGGCGGTCAAACTTTTTCAATCAGAATTAAACCTACATCATATTAAATTTTACATCGATATACCGAGTTTAATCAAAATAGTCAGAGCAGTTTTTGAGAAAATTGTAAAAAGGTGAAAAATGCATAGTATAAAGTGGCTCTCTGCTTGACCGGTTTTGTTGGAAAAGTTGCAGTAACACTCAGGCATAGAATATTAAATTTATAAAATTCTTAAAATATGAAATTCAGTTTCAAACTACTTGTCGTTTTTGCCCCACATACACACAGACCTTTATGTGGGACTTAGTTATTTGGGCTCAGGGAATCCTAAAACGTGTATTTCCGTTAAAAACTGAAATTCGAAAATTTTCACGATCGCAATACTTTCCCTTACTATATATTTCATAAGTGAATATAAAACAAATTTGCTAAATATTAAATGGAAAATAGTTTCCAAAATAAGCAATAATGGCAAATATACAGTGGTGCCACAAACGGGGAACAAGGGAAACGCAGTGCCGCAGTTGGCAGTACTGTCGCTTTCCCCCGCCCCGCGCTCAGTTCGCTACTGACAGCGGCTGTGTACTGTGTGCAGTGTCAGGCCCAACAATATCCTTCAACTAATAATTAACAGTAATAGTTTTACCAGTTTATTTAGATTTTTTTATTTAAATATTTTTTGGTTATTTTATATTTTAAAAACAAAAAAAAAAATAAAAATAATAAAATGAAAACTACCGAGTGCTCATTGCTACAGCTTCGCCATCCAAGGAATATACAAACAAACAAACAAAAAATTGATAAAGAAGAAAATTGTCAAGGTGATTTTTTTTTATTTAAATTTTTTTTATTATTTTTTTTATTTCTCTTCTAAAATACCATCACAAATTGAACTACTATTAAAACATATATCAAGCGAATAAGTATTTAAAATTATTCTATCTTCTATGCTTTTTAAAATATATAGTAAGTTTCTTCTATATTTTATAAGCTCTATATTTAATTAAATATAAATATAGAATAGAAAATAGTCCATTATTCGAATTACAACAACTACAGAGAAAAAACATACTATTTTTGTTAATTAATAACATTACAAAAAATAATAAATATATATCACACTCGCAAACACATACACATCTATATATATAAAATATATATATATATGAAATGCATACTTTTTTTTCCAAACTTATCATATAATTTTTCTTTAAAAATTAAGAATCTTAAAAAATAAAAGGAATGCATAATGCACTATTGACTTAGATTCGCTCGTAAAAATATTTCATCCATATCTACCTCACCTGATATTTCAATTATAATTAAACTTCCTTACTGACCCTACTTAAGACATCTCAGTTAAGAATTTTTATAACCCCACCATTACTGAGTTATTCATTCAGTAGTTTTTTCTATCGCATTAAATTGTGTGTTTAAACAACCTCATTTGAATATGAATAGGCGACAATGCGCAAACAAACATTCAACGTGATATTGACGTTAGAATTACATTACGCACCGCAAAGGAGACCTGGACGTAATGATTTGACGTTAAATTATTGTAAATTAAAAAAAAAAGTTTTACTTTTTAAATATGTTTGTTATATTTGAATATTTGTGTCGATATTATTAGAATTATCATATTTTTCGATCAAAATCATTCTGTTATCTTTCTCCCACATTTTTTCTTTCATTATTAATCAAATTAATGTTTTTGTTTCCTCTTCTGATAATCATACACATGCTATTTATTCAAAAATGACAAAATATTTTCCTTATCTGTTTTAATGAGTGAAAATAATATTTATCTACTAGTTATATATAAATATTAATTTATTTTCACATTGCAAAGCTTTCTTTCAAATCTCAAAGTTCATTTTTACTCGAACCAATCTCTCGTACACTTTCAAAACCACGTCATATGTATATTTTGATTTATCGAGACCGATCAGGTATTGAATTTTTTAAAATATCTTTTTGCCTTAAAAGGATTTCAGACGTGTCTGCGCTCCATCAATTTTCTTTCGCTAAGGTATCATTATCCGCTATCTATCCAGGAAGAGTTATACATGTTAAATAGTGATCAAGAATAACAAGAAAATTATAACTTTTAAGACAACACTAAATTTTTATAATAAGTCAGCGTTGATTTCTCCTAAAGATCTTATTTTTCTCTGGATCATTTTTTTTTTTGTTTTATTATTTTTATTTTAGTACACAACCATATTAATTTTTTTTTACGATTTTTCGTTTTCATTTTTTTTTTTTTTTTTTAAACAAAATTTTAATTTTTCAATTTTTCTTTACTCCGTTTAGGCACAAAATTGTACTAAAACCCATTAAAAATAAACAAAAAGATGTATTATTATTTAAAAGAACACATTTAAACTGTTTACTATCTGCCATCAGCATTGGCCTAGTATCGCACGATCATCTGGTTACCTTCATCGATTCCCTCCCTGTTCACCTTCCTAAATTACTAGTTACTTCGAAATTGTTTCTTTTAATGTTATAGTTTATTTTTCCGCTCCATTAGCCAGTAATTAAGCACCATAAATACCATTTCAAAATCGTACGTAAATAATAACATAATCCTTAAATATTAATCAGATGAGGAAGATGGTTGGGGGTACGTTCATAAATTAAAAAACACACATTTAAAATAAATGTTATTTTAATTTTTATTTATTACACACATTTATTTTAAATGTGTGTTTTTTAATTTATGACCGCACCCCCAACCATCTTCCTCATCTAATTTCTCAACGGTCAACAAAACTCCATCATTATAAATATCAATCAGATAATAAAGAGCTGAATACTGTAATATCATATATCCGAAATTGAATTTTCAAAAACAGACGAGTTTAGCTTACCTCCGTTGTTAAAATCAATTTAAGAATTATCAAAAACAGTTAGCTATGAAGTAAGTTTAAAGAATTAATTAAATCTTTTTTCGATAGAAACATGTATTTCATTAAATTATCTATTATATTATTATCCAAAACAATCAGCTATTTGTTTCGGCATTTCATTAAATTTTACTAGTTTATGTATTAGATACTATTTTCCCTAAAATCTCTAGCATTCCAACGGTATATTACACATGTATATTTCTGTTCTTAAGTTCTAAAACAAAAAATTGCATTAAGAAAATATTTTTGCAGTTATCTCCTTTGGTTGGATATCGAATTAGTTCAACATATATATATAATATATATATATATATATATATATATATATATATATATATATATATATATATATATATTTACACGTTTTTTATCTATACCAACAAGATTATATCGGAGATTTTTTTTAAATCTACAAAACTAAAGGTACTTTGTAGGAAGAAATTTTAAAATATTGGCAGTTAAGCCCTGTTATGATATTTCAATCAGTATGAAACTTATACGACATTGAAGCCCATTAAATTTTACATCGATATAAAAAACATAAAAATTTGCGAAATTCATGGGATTATGTGTCTCTTCTGGTTGACCGATTCTGATGAAAACGTTTCTGTAACGTCTCAAGACTTAAAAGCTCTTAAAATGTGAAATTCCATTGTTATACAATTTTTCGTTTTTGAGCTAGACTTTCCACACACACTCAGATCACTGGTACGATATACACCGATTTGTTTTGCACGAATTAGTTATTTGGACTAAAATGTGGACTTCAAGTAAAATTTCGGATTCGAACATTTTCATGATCGCAATACTTCCCTTATATTTCATATTTTAATAAATGAAAGAAACAAACGTTAAAAATAATCGTTGTTACCTAACAGATTTATTAATTTTTATAACGTACGATTTTTGAATATTAATACTAAATTACATAAATCCACAATTATATGCCTTTTAATTCGGATTTTATAATTTCTTATCATTTTTAATATCACCAATGAATATTAAACATTTTATGAAATACATGACAATTTATCTAATGACAATATATCTAAAAAAAAAAAATTTACACAATTATTACAAAGTTAATCGGGTACCTTTTGTATTGTAACGAAAATCTAGAATTTCCTAACACTTCCTATGATAACTTGAGGAGAATCAAGCTTTCTTTTCGTACATATGCACAATTGCAAGAAGCGGAAGGCATAATCGTAGTAAATTTAGTCTCTTGAAAATACAGGGTTGTATCAAAATTGTATTTTTTTAATAAATTATTGGTTTAGCCTATAAATCTATATTCCAATGCAATTATAGACCATATACGTAATATAAAAAAATTAAAAAAATAGGAGAAAAAAGGAACTTCTTCAAGCCAAGAACTTTAAAGGAAAATAGATTCTCTGGGAAAAATATAAAACTAAAAAAGGCATATGCACATGACCATATAGGATTTGGTGTCTATTCTTGACGGTCAATTGTATACATATAAAAAAAAGACATATGCTCGTAAATATTTACAAATTTGAAGTATTTTTTTAATTTAATTGTATTTTTGTTTTGTTAATGAATATGCCTAGAAACTTGTTTAAAGTAAATATTTATTTTTTTTAAATTTATTAAGGAGAAACCTAATTGATGAATCGAAAAAAATCCACAAATCATTCCGAAAGATTGACTTGATCGATTAAAATAACAATAATTTCTATTTTTTTTTTTATTTAAGTCTAAATAACAAATGTCATTGAAAAATGCTGAACACAGTTTTGTTATATAAATAAATGTAAGACAGTGATTGTAGGATTCTTATCTTGTGTTATGTGTAGTAGAGTAGGTGCTACAAGACTGTTTACATTACCTCTTATTTATAAGTGAAATTCCAATTGCATACATAAGTATGTACACATACGTTTTAATGCGTAATGTAAATATATTTATATATATATGCAATAATATGTTTATTTTGTTAATTTTTTTTATTGCATAACCGCAATAAAACTTTAATACGTTGATTAATAGCAATAAAACGATAGTAAAAGCAAATTTTTGATATTTTTCGAAACAGTAAGGAATATTGTTTATTCCGCCTGAGAAGAGAAGAGCTTTGAGGCATTATGGTCTTAGCTAAAGAAGGCAGGGTCAACCAGAAAATACTTTTTGCCTAGATCTGCTTTATATGCACCCGAATGTTTTTAGGGTAGAGAGGATCAAGTCACGTGCAAAGCTGCTTTTGTTTATGCCCTTCTTCGTGACTAGGGCCATAATAATAAAGAATATTATAAAAGAAAATAATTAGCGAAAACCCAAAGGCGTTGAAGAGTTGTTTTTTTTTCTGGCAATAAAAAAAATCAAGTGCGCGCAACTCACACCTTTCACTTACCTTAGTTATTTATATCAATTTGAGTTTTTGTTGTTGAATTTTTAAACAAACTTAGAAACGAAAATAAATTGTTAAAAGGATTATTTACATTAGGTTTTAACAGAAACATGGGTTTCATCAAATAATCTATTATATTATTATCTAATAAGTCAGTTTATTTTTTCGGCTTTTCATCACTCTCCGTTAACTTTTACAATAGTATATCTAAGATTAAACTTTTTCTAAAATCTCTAGCATTCCAACGGTATATTATACATGTATATTACTGTTATTAAATTCAAAAATAAAATATTGCATTGACAAATATTTTTGTAGTCTCTCTTTTAGTTGGATATCGAATTCGTTCAACTTATATATTTACCTGTTGTTTAGCAATGCTGGATGGGAGCGGCGTGGTCTAGTGGATAGAGCGCTAGTCTGCTCCGGGTCCTAGGTTCGAATCCCGGCTGTGGCAGAATATTATTTATTCTGTTAATTCAGTCAGGTGGGGCGACCCTAGGGTATGGAGACCCTCCTGGGGCAGACCCAGCCTCTATAAAGTGGGTACCCAAATTAATTGGGGAAAAACCTGGCGGCTGAGCGCGATTAAGGCCTAATCACCACATTGCACTGCCGTTGGCCTAGAAACAGTACGATTCTCTATATGTACTGAGCCCAAGACCCTTCATGGGTTGTAGTGGTACAGGTTTTTTTTTTTTTTTTTTTTAGCAATGCTGATCAGATACTATAGTAAATTTTATAAAAATCATAAAATTAAAGGTACTTTAGATAAAGACATTTTGAAATATCGGCATTTAAACCCTGTCAGACTATTTCAATCGGAATGAAACCTACATAATATTAAACCCCATACAATTTCACTTCGATATAAGAAGTTAAATCAAAATTGTCATAGCCGTTTTGGGGAAAATCGTAAATAGATACAAAATGCTCGGTATAAAGTGGCTCCTCTGGTTAGCTGGTTTTGATGAAAAAGTTGCTGTAACATCTCGGGCGTATAGTTGTCTCAAATATAAAATTTCAGTTTCATAAGAATTTTTGTTTTCGCGCTAGACTTACCACACAGCCTTTTTGCGGGACTTGGCCATTTGGACTAAGGGAACCCTAAAGCGTATTTCCGTTGAAAACTGGAATTCGAAAATTTTCACTATCACAATACTTTCCCTTACTATATATCCCATGTATAGGTAAGTGAAAGTAATAATAATCACGCTATACAAGCGTTGGAAGCGAGTGGAATACTTGTGTATAGTTTCTTCATTATATCACTTTTATGTACAAAATTTTAAATACTTTTTTATCTTTTTCTTCAAGTATGCTTATTTATTCAATATTTTACGATAACATGTTCTAAAGATAGGGTTCCATAAGGAAAAATTCTGGTGTGCACAACTTTAACTGATCTCCGTTGTTAAAAAAAAACATTTAATAACTCGAAAAAAAAGTTTTAAAAAATACTATGAATTTTGATAGAAACGTTTATTTTAGATTATATAATCTAACAATTGAAATTCTCTGCACCAACCACTTAGTTTTATCCATTTTTCATCACCCTCCATTACCTTTTATAGTATAGTAACATTGTTTCTTAACTCATTAGTTTTAGAACGGTATTTCATTCATCTATATTACTTTTTCTATATATTTTTTTATATTTACCGCTTCTCCGGAGCTAAAAGAGTAATATGTTTATTTTTTTTTTTTAAATCTAAAAAATTAAAGGTACTTTAGAGAAAGAAAATTTAAAACGTCGGCATTTAATCCCTTTCAGACAATTTTAGTCGGATATCTAAATAATACATTTTACATTGATTTAGCGAGTTGAGTCGAAATCTTTACATCCGTTTTTGAGAAAATCGTAAAAAGGTGCAGAACGCTTCGTCTGAGGTGGCTCTTCTGGTTTGCCGATTTTTTTAAAAAAAGTTGTAACATCTCTGGCATAAACAGTTCTAAATATAAAATTTTAGTTTAATGTAACTCATTTCTGTTTAACTAGACTTAACACATGCAGATTCGCTAATTAACATATATCGAAATTCGAGTAGTGCATTCTTATTATTTATTTTTGTTTTTCTAGCTATAAATAACCCATGCAGATTCGCCAATTAGCATATATTGAAATTCGAGTAGGACATTCTTATGATTTATTTCTTTCGACTATAAAAAAATTTCTAAAAACATTATTAAGCTTATAAATATTTTTTTTCTTTCATTATGAATATGTATTGATATATTTTTGACCGACTTCTTTTCTTATGCAGCATCACATTCAATAAACCAGATTAATTGATATATTTAATCAATATATAGACTATATTTAATGAAACCATTGGATTTCTTTTAGTTCTAAAGGTATCATGTTTCCCAATCCCAATAGGTAGCATGCCGGGGAAGATTAAAATAAATAAGTTTCAATAAAGACATTATTATTATTATTAACTTCCACATATACAATTTATTTGAACTATGCCTGAGAGTGCAGAGGGATTTCTCATAGTTGATCTTGGCTAAACAATATTACCATAAAAGGTTACCTTTTGACACCAAGTTGGCTGGCGGAGGTGGACATTGTCTCGGCCTCTTTTCAAGCTCTCTGACCCCCGACGGGCCTCTCCTCTTCTGATTCTAAAATCGCATCCTCATCACCTCACCCCCTCTTCGTTCCAAAAATAATCTTTTTTGGAAATTTCCGATCTGCTATCGGACAAAGGAAAGCGGGGCTGATATGGGAAGTTCCCCTGGGGTCTAGGAAGTTTCCCGAGGTATCGCTGGGGGGCCCCATGGAAGTAAACGCCTTTTGATGATTTGCCGACAAAGGCTCAATAATATTTACTCAATTAATATTAAAATTATTTAATAATGAACTCTCCTCCGTATCATCAACACATAACAGTATTAAGTGCATTAAACAAGATTTTTTATTCTTTCTGTATTGGGTCCCAGGTTATTATTTGCTAATTTTTCGAAGTCAGTATAATACACAGATATTCTCCTCCTTCCATTAAATTAGTTGATCCTTAATTTGTATTAAAGAAATATTTAATTTTGTTGTGTTCTTCATAAAATAATAATATTTAAAATTGTTAGTTTTTATAGAAGTGTTTGAAGGTTTTCTCTCCCCTTCCAAAAAAAGTAATATTTACGTATTTTTCAACCTTTTATAAATTTTAAATTTGAGAGATCGAAGATGGTTAGATTAAGAAAAAGTATTTTAATTTAATCTACGATTAAATTAAGGAAAATAAAAAAATGAAAATAATAAGTAATAAACATTCGGCACTTAAAAGATATAAAGTTAAAAAAAATTTTTGAACCTATTTATTGATTTTGATTTATAGCTGTTAATTAATAATTTAAACTAATAGGCACTCATTTTTACTTCATTATTTAAAACATTTGAACAGAGAAGCCGTCTTATACCCTACCATTACTCAAACTGATGGGAATTTATTAAGATTGATTCTGAAAACCAATGAATATTCCAGGCTATTAGTATCTTTAACTAATTGCTTTTTTTTAAAACCCTTATAATGTTGTTTTTTTCACGAGTCTTTTTGGTGAAAAAAATATTAGAAACCAGTAGTTTGTAGCAGAGCATCGTTTAAAATAACCTGAGAGGTACGATATAATTAATTTTTAATTATTTCTAATAAATGGTTATACAAAAAATAACATATCAGTTAAAGGTAATCTGTTGAATTATCTCAAGATATAAATGCTATTGTAATGTTTTTTTTATATTAATAATATTCCGTGTTAATAAATGAAGTAGGTCAATGGGCTCGGGAAAAAAAAAAATCTACCCCAGGTTTATATATTTAAATATTTTTAGCAATTTTAAATTTAATAACATTTTAATTCGGCTAAATTGGACCCATTAAGAGTCTTAGGGACAGCAATTAACGAAAAAAACGGGGGAGGGGGGGGGAGAACTCACATAACCATGATACTGCTTTACGCAAGATATTTCCATAGCATCATGGAGGATCCGGACTCCACTTTATAGAGGCAGGCTGTACCGTGATTTCGTGTTCTGGCCATTTAAAACCTTCGATAATATGGCTACATTTGTGCAAAATAAGTAATTTAAGTTTTTATTTTTTTTTCAAAACGATGAAAAGTTGATAAAATGAGTGGAAGATTTATTTAATACAAATAATGTGTACAGTACTAGGTTTTTCCCTTTTTTCTCAATTTTTTAAAAATCAAAAACTTCTAAGAGCACTTATAACCATTTTATGAGTGTATACAAAAAAAAAACCTATTGGGTTTGTTCCTACACGAGGCTTAACTAGCAACTATTGCAGAAACGGATTTGCTTATTCTGACTGGTAATCAAAGACTTTTGATGGAATAAACCAATCATAAGCAAAACGCATACTGAGAATTATCCAGTTTCGCCATTAACGTTTCTTGAGCCCCAATTTTAAAATTATTTTGCGCATCCTTTAATGAATTTACGTTGAGACAATTTCTTGCATGAATTCACAGCAGCATCTTGAAGCCGGCAATTAAATCTTTCGTGCCCGTGTCATAAAGTTTGGAGCCAGCGATGGGCGAATAGTCAAAAAAAAAAAAAAAAAAAAAAAGTACAAACGCAGTATAGCCAGTACTCTGGCCGTTCGCTTCAAATTGCAATATCTATGTACTCTATGTTAGAGCGTTTATGCCTGAGATGTTAAGGCAACCTTTTCATCGAAATCAGTTAACCAGAAAAACCACCTTTTACTACGCATTTTGAGCGTTTTTACGATTTTTTCTGAAAACCGTTATTACGATTTTGATTAAACTCGCAATATATACATAAAATATAATGGGCTTTATTATGATGCAGGTTTCATTCTGATTGAAACAGTCTGAGAGGGCTTAAATGCCGATAGTTTAAATTTTCTTCCTCTAAAGTATCTTTAATTTTGTAGATTAGGAAAAATAAACCATTTCACATTGTTAGCATTAAAAAAAAACAAAAGAAAAAACGGCTATAATTACAAGCTGAACGAATTTGATAATCCACGCAATGGGTGCAATTTGAATAAGGTGTCACTTATGTATTTTTTTTTTTGGAAACAATTCTTTATTGAGCAATATTACAATCTGTCCAATTTAGGACATTTTTAATAACTTATGTTTAATAAAGCTCTTCCTGACCGATTTAGAGGTAATCGCTTAGGGGTTTTAGTTTACCAATACGCAAATTTGAATTGGTTAAGTTTATTTGTTTGTTATTTTAAAGTGAATCAGAAATATTGGACAATTTAATTTTCTCATATAAATATACTTGATTGGTATGCATATATTCGAAAAATATAGAAACAACAAACGTTCCTATCCTATTAGGTTTATATTATAACTATTTTATATTTATTTATGTAAAGTTTATGATCTTAAATCAACTTGTACAATTTCTTATAATGCATATTAACTTTTTTAAATGCTTGTGCTTTCCAACGGTATATTATACGCCTATCTTACTACTTATATTTCAGGAATAATGGTTTGATGACTTGCTTACAGAAAACTTATGTTTCTCGTTGAAATAAAAGCTGAATTTCAATGTATTTTACTCATCAACCTTTAGGAAACAACGCCCTAAATGATGGTGTAAACTTTATCAAGATCCATCTTGTGGTTTTGAAGGAGTTAGTGGAAACTAAAATCGCTTTATCATTTTATAATTATAAATACAGAGAAAACACGTGTATCTATCAAAAAATAATTTAATTAATTCTTTTAATTTATTTCATCTCTTACTTTATTTAAAAAATGTTAAATTTATTTTAACAACAGAGGTAAGTGAAAGCCGCACCAGATTTATTTTTAAATAATTGTTAAAATGGAAAATAACGTTTAATTGCGAAAACGATTAAATAATAATTATCTTAAAAGTAGTTTCATTAAAGCCAATTCCTTAGCATTACACTTAATAATTCCTTGCCTCCAACACTTTTAAAAATCCTTCGCTTGCCGCATTCCCGAAAGCTGTTATTTAAAAACTCCTGTTCTGAATAAAAAATGTTGAGAATACTTAACTAACCACGAGAAGTAGGCTATTATAATGGAATTCATTGAACCTAAATTGACCTACAAGTCATTTACTTTCAAGTTAAAGACTCGGGAACAAAAAAAAAAAAAAAAAAAAAAAGAACACAGTTTTACCTGGCATTTCACTCCAAAGTTAGATTAAACGACTCAAAGGGGTATTAGAATTAAACACTTTAATTTGTCCCAAAGCCCTTTTCCCTGTAGGAAATAGTTTCATGTTTATAATTAATTTGTTTAATCAAGAAATATTTCTTTGAAGTATGATATTTCCTATTTGTCGCAAAATTTATTTATTTCTAGTACAGACTACAGAGTTATAAATCGATGTACTGTAATATTTCTTACTTTTTCTAAATGCGTCTCATCAAAATTTTCGTTAACCTTTGATATTGGGGTTTTTTTTTCAGCTTTGATTTATTGCTCAGATTTTTTTTAATCTTTATCTTTTAACGTTAAACATTGAATTATAAAGGGAGTTCCCTTGTTTGTTATAAAAGTTTATTTTTGAGAATAATATTAATTAAAATCTTAAACATACATTTATTATTTTATTTAAAAGCTTTAACAAGGCAACTGTTTAACTTAATATCATTGCAATTTGAATATACAGAAAAAAATATTATATTTTAGTTTCAATTTTCTAATCATGAAGAGTATAAATGTATTATATTATTGATAAGAACTTTCTCCTTAATTTAAATTTATTTATTATTACATAAATAAATCAATTCATATATCATAAAGTTTCGAGGTCCATGACTGCCTCATTTTCAGAAATAATAAATGAAATTTTTTTTTTTATGTGCACTTAAAATTGTTTTCAGTTCCAAATTTAATGTACTTCTTTCCTTGTCTTCATGATTAGAAAATTGAAACTAAATTAATTTTAAAGCAAGAAGGCCATTAAATTTGGAACTGAAAACAATTTTAAGTGGACATAAGGAAGCAATTTTAAATTAATATTTCTGAAGCATTTTTAATTAATCCAGTTTATTACCCTAACGTTTTTAAAACTTCATCTGTTTTTTTATTACCAGCCAGGTTTTTCATATTTCTAAGTAATTGAGACGGTATGGAATCGCCTAACTTGATTTCATAAAAACGTTTACGTAATTTGAGTTCCTTGTCAGAAGTAGCTATTCCTCCTGATGTAGCTTAAACTGCCTCATGAGACAGTCAGATCAGCAAAGCAGTTCGCTGAACCTTCGCCAACAAGGGCTTCTACCGTTTGATGTCTTTGAACTATGTAGGAGATGCTTACCCCAAAATACCAACTATCATGCCGTTATAAATGCTTATTTTTGCTGGATATCTAAGGTTCTAAAACGCGTCCCCCTTCAGTCTACTAATACCGATTAAGGTTTAGGTAACCCTATTTCCTAAGTAATCAAAGTGAGAAGTCATGATTTGCCTGCATTAGGACGTGTTTATTTTATATTGCACGCGTTTTGGGGTGGCTGAAGCGGTAGCGGGTTCCTAGAATTTAGTCTCGGTCAGGATTTCTAGGAACCCGCTTACCGCTGAAGTCACCCAAAACGCGTGCAGTATAAACGCGCCCTTAGAAAGGTTAATGCTTTCGATAAACATTGATATATAGGGGTCACCCATAGCGTAGTTACTAGCATAACAACTTTCTTTGCCAAAGGTCGCGGGTTCAAACCTGCGGGTGGCCCTAGGATTTTTTAATGGGAGTAAAAAATCCTTAGTTATGCCGTCCTTCGGAGGGGACGTTAAAAGGTGGTCCCGAGCCTGTGCGATGTCAGGAAATCGTTAAAGATCCATATCCTAATAAAACCTGGATAGGCAAAATTTAGGACTCCCACTGTAGCATCGTCGGATTAGCCATAGTAGCATAAAGTGACGTTAAACAAACAAACAAACATTGATATACACTAATATTTTTTTATGTATTTATAGTAATTTACAACTATATTATACCACACAATAAGTAAATATGCAGAGTGAAGAAAAGTCGTGAAAGCGTCTTGAGAAGGAACTACCCAGTAGCACTTCACTAACTATTTTAAGACAGTAGGTCCCGAGGCCACTTTCTATTCGATCGCTTCGGAGGGTTATCAGGAATTTCTAAGGAAGATAGATTACGGACAAGTGGGTTTGTGTGGGCAGTAAGTTTAGAAGGAAACGAGGCGTATCTATCACGGGCTATATAGCAACAAATGAAATGTTTTTTTGATTTTGCGAAGGATTTTGGATTGTAAGGAGTAGATGCGGAAGGAATTAGATGGTTTAGTAGAACCCCAAAGCTCGATTCCATGTGTCAATATAGGTCTGCTTATAGTAATTTAAATGAGTCTTTTGTAATATACTGGAAGTTTTGAACGTCTGTGTAGTAAGTGTTGTAGTAATCCGTATCTTCGAGCAGTTTCTTGTCGTTTCAGTCTTGTGTGAGGATTCCAAGAAGGGCGCTTGTCAAGATGGAGACCTAAGAATCGGATTTGTTCTACTAGGAGTAAGTGTTATGTTAGAGTCCTGGGGAGCAAGAAGTCATCGGTTTGCGACGAAGGGTAAAAGTGATCTGTTGGAATTTATTTTGATACTACAATTTTGAAATCATTCTTCAAAGGCTGTGATGTGGGACTGAAGGGTTTGGGATGTAGTAGATGGATCATTACGGACGGATAAGAGACATGTGTCATCAGCATAAGTATTGAGAACAGTGCGACATTCATGATTTTAAATAACAGTATTTAGTTGGCCGTTGTTTCCTTTCTTGTTTATCAATCCTACACCCACATCGACAACATTGTGCAATAGTGCACCCGACCTTAATAATACTGGTAGCAACCCAATGGACGACCGCTTTGTAGGAATTTCGCCGAAACTAATGAACTTCCGCCAAATGTAATCGGATTTGTGAAGTGAGTAGCTGACATTAAATAGCTTAGAGTTTCCTCGCCATTAGCTAGCTCCCCCGGTGACTCCTCTTTGTGTTCCACTTCCCCAACAGCTCCTCTCTCAGTTCTGATTATGTTAATTGGTCATAATTGAATAAATAATGGAAACATGAATAATCACGTTTAATTAACTCACTAAATTGATTAATTTAATTCTGATTGCGCTTTGACATGAATCTATGCTATCGAGATGGAAAAAAAAATCTGGTGCAAAGAATTTCAAAAACAGTTAAAGATAAAAATGAGTGAAACTATTAATCAACGAATTAAATTTAATTTCTATAGAAGCATGTGTTTTATTAAAAATGTATTACATTATTATCTAAAATAATCAGTTCATCACATCACTCTTCATTATCACATCACTACATTAATCATAATCCATCATTTATTATTCACTTTTACAACGTTGTATATAATATATATATATATATATATATATATATATATATATATATATATATATATATATATATATATATATATATTTATCTTTAGCTTTCCAACGGTATATTACTTTTCTTATGTTCAAAAACCAAAAAATTCATTAAAAAATTTTTTTTTTTTCATTTTTCTCCAATAGTTGGATACCGAATTCGTTTAACTCATATATTTACCTGTTTTTTTATCAATGGTGACAAGATAATATAGTTATTGTAATAGAATCTACAAAATTAAAGATACTTTAGAGGAAGAAAATTTAAAATATCGGCATTAAAGCCCCGTCCAATTATTTCAATCAAAAACCTGCATGATATTAAAATTCATTTAATTTTACATCGATATAGCTAGTTTAATCAAAATCGTTTGAGCCGTTTTTGAGAAAATCATCTTGGGCGTATAGTTTTCTCAAATATAAAATTTCAGTTTCATAGAACTTTTCTGAAGACTTTGTTTTATCCATTATTCGGGTTCTACGTATCTTGAAACGTAAGCCCTTTAATTTTGACGAAGTAATATCCATATATATATATATATATATATATATATTTTTTTTTTTTTTTTTTTTTTTTTTTTTTTTTTTCTTATGTGTCGATAACAGAAGTTCATTATTGAATAGAACAAAGCAAAATATGAGTTTAAATGGAAATTAAATAAATAGATACACATGTCAATATATTTCTTAAGTTAAATTAATTTTATAATCTAAAAATGGATTTTATACAAATTTGGTAATTTTTGTTTGTTGTTTGAAATATATATGTCCTTAAAGCTCACAGTTATTATTAAATAAAAAAACAAAAGTAAACTTCTTCCTACTTGAACCTTGGAATCAGTTGAATGAATCGTACAAAGGCAGGGTTCCTTGAATGATAGCTGATCTGGAGCAACCTTTGAATAAGGGCTTTTCAGAGCCCTTTCTTCTTCATTCAGACCTTTAAAAAAATTGATGGTCTTTTCTAACTTTGTAAGTATAAAAAATGAAATCTACTTTTAGTCCATTCGTCGAGTTACTTTGCTAACTTTTCTTACCTTGCAGAGCCGTCAAGGTGCCATTTATTTTCAAAAATGTTGGTATTAGTAACAACCTATATTAATTTTATTTTGGTATACCTTTTTTTTCTCTCTCTCTCTGCTTCCTATAAAAACAGTTCCTTATTTGAAAAATTACTTGCAAAATTTGGTATAACTTTTTACTTTCACTTACCTATATATGAAAAATATAGTATGTGTTTGGTATGTCCAGCACGAAAACGAAAAGTCGTACGAAACTGAAATTTCATAATTGACAAAGCTCGATTTGTAACAGCAACCTTTTCACAAAAATCGGCAGATCGGAAGTGCTACTTTATACCTTTTCTCGATTTTCTCAAAAACTGCTTTAATGTTTGTGAGTGAATTCACTAAATCGATGTAAAATTTTAGGGCTTTAATATCAAGTGGGTTACATTCCGATTGAAATAGTCTAACAGGGCTTAAATAACAGTATTTTTAATTTTCTTTATCTTAACTACCTTTAATTTTATATGTTCAGAAGAATTACCCATACCATCTTATTAAGGCTGAAACAAAGCGGCTAAATGTAAACGTAAAACAAATTCAATGTCCCAATAAAAGATAAAAGGGCAAACAAATATTATATAATATATTATATAATGTATGCATTTTTTCTTTTTTTTTAAATTAATATGGATGTGTAATATACCGCTGGGAAGCTAAATATTTTAGAAAAAAAATATATCATCTCGTACACAAAACCGTAAATGTTAACGGAGAGTAATGAAAAGCCGATAAAACTAACTAATTGTAGTTGATAATAATAAAAAGATAATTTTGAATGTTTAAAAGAATGAAACTTATGTAATTACCGTTGATAAAAAACTTCTAAATATGCAAGTTGGAACAATTTGATAACCAACTAAAAGAGAAAAGAGCAAACATACTTCTTGAGTTTTTTTTTTTTTTTTTCCTCTACGATCAAATGAATAATAATATGGATGTATAATATTCCGTTGATAAGCTAAATATTTTAGGTTTAATTTTTAACTTTTTTTTTTCTCGACTAAATTTATTTTAAAGTTATTTATTATAAATCGATTTTAACAACTGAGCTAGGGGAAAGTCGTGTGTTGGTCGCACCTGATTTTTTACCCCTTTTATCTACTTATTTATTTGAAATTTATATGAAGCTCAGTAACAAAAGTAATTCTCTCTTTTGACATATTCCTTGTTTTGCTGTGACTGTCAAACGTAGCTAATCCCTAATATAAAATACATGCGTTGTATTTTACACCTGATTAATGTACTAAACCGTTGTGGTTAAAGTGTTGCTATTGGTATTAAATTGGTTTGATTCGGTATTCGAGATAGTGTTGCTCTCACAATAAGTTGTTTTATATAGATAATATTTGTAATTGAACACTTTTTTGATTTTTATTGGGTATTTTGACTTTTTGTGTATCTCCAAACGAATATCAGTAAACATTTTATTGTTTTTAATGTTCATGTCAAACTCACGGGTGTAACGGATCCTAAGACGAGCCAGATTCCTGAATCTCCTTGAGGCTATACCAAAAACGGTATATCATTTTTTACTTGGGTCTAGTTGCATTCGTTTTAGAAAGGAAGGATAGGCATACTAGAAGGAATTAGTCAGTGAATGAAACAATTGAGTAGTTTCAACCATTTATTTTCTACCAACGTTTCGACCCCCCATTCTAACTCATCATCAGGGCTAAAAAGATACAAAAGAGATACATTTACAATAAGGTTAAATATAATCTTTTAAAAACTATGGAGCTTGAGAATGTCAAACTAAAACAAAAAAGGAGCTACATGTGTAAAGAAATCGATAAATTAATTTATAATGACCAAGTTATAATAGGGCTTTATAGAGCAGATAATGACTAAAGCCAATGTAAAAAGATATAAACAATTACATGAAATCAGAAACATTGAAATATGGAGTACAGTGGAGATACGTACCGTATTGTAGGCCAGTGGAAAGTGGGTACAATTTGGTAGAATGGGATGTAGCTAGGTAGATAGGAAAGTACGGACGAAAGGTGGGTAAAATGGAAAATATGTACCGCAATTTTGATGGGATCGTGTACAATGAGTAAAATCGTAATACTAACATAAAAAGAAGTAATCAGATTAAACATATAATAGTAATAATATCATAATGGTACTAGATACAACTAATTATATCAAGAATGTTATGAAAAGCATGTTTTTATTTAACCCTATAACACGGTTAAGTAGAAGCACTAAAATCAAACTAAATATCTGACATAAAAATTCATTTTTAGAGACAAAATATTTTTTGAAGTATTTTTTTTTAAATATTTATTTATTGGAATTTACAACTGTATAACAAGTAATACAACAAGTAAATTTATTGAAGTATAAAAATAAAAACGTAAAAATATTGAATACTACTTACTATGAGGGAATGAGCAATGTTAATGGTTTATACAGTATTAAAAAAAAAATGAATTTATGATTCAAGACCTTGTGTCAAGGTTTTAAATTGTACTAGTAATTTTATTTGAAAATACCGATAAGACGAAATATATGATTAGTAGCAGAAACGGTGGCGATTTTGGTGATATTGATGTATCAGGGCATACTTTTGAACACGTAGAGAAATTTAAGTATTTAGGTTCAATTATAACTAGAAAAAATGAAATTCAGGAAGAAATAAAGTCCCGGTTAAAGGTGGGAAATGCGTGTTATTATTCAGTTTCTAAGTTACTTAGTTCGCGGCTTTTATCTATAAACTTAAAGGTTAGAATTTATAAAACTATTATTCTTCCAACGGTTCTTTACGGATGTGAAACGTGGCCGCTTACTTTGAAGGATGAACAACGGCTTAAGGTCTTCGAAAATAAGGTATTGCGTAAAATATTTGGTCCGAAGAGAGATGAGGGGAGTTTAGAAGGTTGCACAACGCGGAATTGCGGAATTTGTATCCTGTGAATATAATTGAGCTGATTGCATCGCGGAGACTCAAATGGGCGAGTAAAGTTGTTGGGCTCGATGACGAGCGGATTCCGAGAAAGTTGGTATTTGCTGATCCGACTGGTAGGCGTCCGAAAGGTAGGCCGAAGCGTAGATGGGTGGATTGCATTAAGGCTGATCTCGGGAGCTTGGGCTTGATTGGTGAACATTGGACGAGTCTGTGTAGGCAGAATTTGGTGGTATCGGCATCGAACCTTCGGGTTCGCTAAGCCTATTATTATTATTATTAATTTTATTTGTATGAATCGAAAAAATTGATAGCAATTTAACTGTTGCAAAATAAATCTACTAAATGCTGAATTTAACGTTCAATATAATATATGTTATATGATTCATCAAATATTTAATCAGCTGAACAGAAAACCGTATTGAAACTTTATGAACTAATCAATAAATTTTTATTTTTTTTTTAAACAAAAAAGTCTATTAGGTTCTTTAATATACGTGTATAAATAATCCTCGTTACAAATAACGTTAATTACAACTTATCACTGACATGAAATATTACACAGCGGTCCTGACATCAGAACTTTATTGTGGCGTTTGACTTCCCTTTGATCTTATACATAAACTTCTAAAATTATCTTCTGAAGTCATTTCTTAGGTTGGGGAAATGTAGTTGCTCATTTTATATCTTTATGATACCTAGTGAAACTAGAAAAGTATCTATTGTTGTGGATATTTTTTATGTACGTGCAGTATATGTATTATCTAAGTTTTTCAAATTCTTTTTTTTTTTTTTTTTTTTTTTTTTTTTTTAATGATGATTGCATAAGTACATCGAGAGAGTCTGATCAAGCCGTACTTTAATAATCATATTACAAATTTCCTTAGGCGAATCGGCTCAAGGGCTCATCATCTTTGTCCATAACAAAAGTATTGCATATTAAAAAAAAAAAAAAAAATAGTTTTGGAGAAGTAGCTTCGGTCTGAGTCAGTTTTCCTTTTTCTTTTTCTTAGTGAAATAACTATATACCTGTTATGTTTATTATTATTTATTTTTTTTATTGTTGATACTTTTAATATGGCCCTAAAATTCTTATTATCATTGTGTAGAGCAGAATGTTTATACAATCATAGATAAAATAATTATGAGTCGGTCATAAATATTTTTATTATACACGTAAAAGTTTCAGCAGAACCGAACCGTCATTAAGGCTAAAGGTTTTCAGATTTCGAGAATTTTTTTTTTATCAGCAGAAGATATAGTGTTCAGATTCGATGTGTGTCTGTGGTCAGATTTGATGAACTGATTACTTGTGCTTTGATGAACGGGACTGGAGGGAATATATACCTTAATAATTGTCTAAATTAAGTAAATTTCCAGTTTCCATTCCAGCTCGATGATAAAGATCCATTTTGGGATGTTTGAGTCTTTTTTGAAAGACATATCAATAACATTTTAATTTACACTTTTATGGAACAGAGTCAGTCTTACAACATGAAATTATATTTCATCTTTTATTTATATTTGTTATTTTGCTAACTCCACTCTTGTCTACAAAAAGGGCGTTTGAACTTATGAATTTTTATATTAAATACGGAAATTTATGCTAACTTGGTACATGACCTCCAATTATAATAATTAGCAGAGTTTTAACAAAGTTTAATAAATAAAAAAAAAACAAGGGAAATGCAAAGAACAAAGAATAATTAAATTACTGAAAGGGTTAAACCGAGAAAAGCTATGTGCTTCCGGGCAGAAATCCTTTACAATTGAGTCCTCTTCAGCCAGCACTACCATACATTTACATGAATTTTCTTTGTTCTTTCAATTAAAGAGTAAGTAGCTCATATTAATGGTGCTATTTTTTAAATAATAAGATTTTTTCTTGCAATATAAATTTTAATTTTTTAATATTCAATATAAGCTATTTGAGAAAAGTGGAGTGTATGGCAAAGCGAAATAGAATTAGAAATGCCAGAATAATATCTGAACTCCATGTAAAATCGGGCCTAGATATTATTGAAGAAAACCAGCTAAGTTGGTTGGGCCATGTCTCAGTAACATTGGAGGATCGCGTGGCTAGAGATGGTAATGGAGAGAAGGAGACCAAGAGGAAGACCTAGGAAGACTTGTGAGGAAGTGATCAAGAAGGCCTCCAGAAAAAGGGATATTGACTGGGGTTTAATAACAGACCAGGCTCTTCATCTGGTCCGGAGCAAGAATAAACGAGAAGAACCCCGACTTAGATTAAACCACGTACAATGTTCACCTGCTCTAAGTGTGATAGATGTGATCAGAATGAGACTTTCAAGCACATAATTCTGGAGTGCCCTGCTTATAAGAAGTAAAGAAAGAAATTTCTAGATTTTTTTAAATAATAACGATGAATTAATAAAGTATGGAAATTTATTTACGTCAAGAAAACCTGATGAAATCATAAGTGTGACGCAGTTCCTAAAAGAATTTTAAAAATGTATACATAGGAATAAATAATAATCTCCTACAATTAAAACCCTAAAAGTTTTTTTACCTATTTTTAAAATTTATTTTTTTACCAAAATATCAATGAAAGTGGTTTTACATAACACGAATATATGGGTAGCATATCAATGTGAAAATGTCGACCTTAGCAGAACATTGTCTAGCCTATTAAGGGCAGATAATGAGCGACAACGCTGAAATAATTATTTAAAATAGGTGATTTGAATAATTCTAATTGGGCGGATCGTCCGATACGTATGAATATTGACGAGGGATGACATAAGTGAATTATAAACCTCTAGCGACAAGTTGGCAGATATTAGTGATAGGGTGCACCATTGCAAAATCAAATGGAAATAAATAATCCCTGATTCGATATATTATATCTAGTTATTGTGCGAAGAATGTACCTGAAGATTATTTCTGAAAGACTCTTCATTTTTTTTTTATTTCTCAAAAATATGTAACCCATTGTTTTTGCTTATTCTAGAATTGAACAATTCCATTAGATAATACATTGATTATTTTGAAACAAATTCACATGTTTTTTTCCGCTTACTCCCTTTTAATGTCTCACCTCCTACGCTTAAAATACTCTGAGTTATATCATTAAGTGACGTTCTATTATTCTGTGATTCATATAAGTGATATACATTTTTTTTTCAATTAAAATTATATTTGATTATTGTTTAACAGAATTCTTGAACTCGTCTAAAAAGGTTTTCGCAAATGTTCTATGTAGGAAAAATCTAAAAAAAAGGTAATCTGATCAAATTACCTCAGGTTTCATCAAATACCTGGGTTGTAGATTTTCGGGGGAATTAGAATTTGATGAGGAATCCGTCGGTAGGCTGAATCGAGATATGGAAAAGCTTGTAAATTCTAATTTCCTAAAGCCTGACCAAAAAATAAACATTGTAAATAGATATGTTTTTCCTTCCGTGATATACCCACTGCAGACTGCACTACTGGCAAAACTGCGCCCATCTTTGTTAGAGGATATCGACGTCATAATTCGAAGATGTATAAAGGCTATCATAGGATTGCCAGCCAACTCCTGCTCTTCTATGCTGTACTCGCCGCGACGATAAAGGGGTCTTGGGCTTCTGCGTTGTCAATGGGAAGCTCCTCTTCAACATTGGGCGATTTCTCAAATATTGGCCGGAGTAACAGACGCCCTGTTTCAAAATATTTTCAAATTTTTCAAAAGTCTTTTGAGGAGTGGAGCCAGTGCAAGTGGCAGGGTGTAGGCGTGGTCCATTTTAAAGCCAACCCGAGCGTAAACAGGTTTATGTTCGATCGAAAGATGTTAACAGGATCAGAGTGGACCAACGCACTCAAATTGAACATAAGCTACGCACCACTTCGTGGAGTCCCTGGATCAAGATGCCAGGGTAACGAGGCTGTTGGACCCCTCTGCCGCAGATGCGGTCGAGAGTTAGAAATCCCTTCACATGTGTTGGGAAAATGTCCACATAACATGCTTCTCGTTACCCGCCGGCACAACCGCATAAAGAAAGAAATAGCAGAACTTTTGGAAGTGAAAAAGTATAAATGTTTTCAGGAAGTTTTTTGCCTTGATACAGATGGTTCGACAAGATTTGTGGATATCTTGGCATTTAATGCCACAAAAAATGAAGCACTGATAGTGGACTCCACTATCAGATATGAAACAAATGACCAGGAACAAGGCAAGAGGATTCAAGAGGAGAAAGAGAACATTTATACAAAATGTATTCCATACCTGAGGGAAAAATTTCGTGAGGAGTTCGGCGAAAGGGAATTTAAAGTCGTGGAACTTTGGTTCGGAAGCAGAGGGACCATCCCAGTAGCCACTGGATTATTTTTAGAGAACTATGGACTCGGAAAAAATGAGATGCAAAACATGGCGGAGACCATAATCTTTGACTCACTGGGAATCCTGCATCACCATATATATTGAGGCTGGTCTGGATTTTCAGATGTCCATGATCGATTTCAAAATTAGTAAAATTTATGTATTTCCTATTTGGCAGAATCTCTCTCTATCTTTTTTCTTTAAGATTGTCTTCGGGATTGATGCGGTATGCTGTGTACTGTAGCAACTCAGCGAAGTTGAGCAGCAGATTCAAATTGGAATTCCTCCTTCTGCTATATAATTACTATCCAAACTCAATATTTTTTTTTCCAATAGGTTCCGTAACATCTATTAGCAGTACGAAGAAAAATGTAGGTCTGACCAGACAAACATATTAAAATTAGTCGACTATCCTCAAGATGAATCAAGATCACAATACTAGATTAGGTTGTGATAGTTTTTTTAGTTTTTTATGTAACATACGTTGTTGAAATGTTCGCTGTTTTTAACTTCGGACAAACAGTTTATGGAAACACAGATGGCAATATAAACTAAAAAACCAAATAATTTCTTTATTACTGAAGTATCGAAGAACCATACACATTTTATTTCAATCTTTACGCAGCTGGAAGATGAAACCGAAATGTCATCTACTTATTTTTTATAATTGAGACTAATATAAAAAGTTGCCTATAATAATTAGTATTCGATTTATAAATTATGATATGACATAGTAATATATACATACATTAATGTTCTGGCTATTAATTTCATCAATTCCCTCTCGAGTTACTTTTTGGTTTCTTACTTAAAGACCATTCACAAGCCTTGTCCCATATTATACAGTTTTACCTTATTATTCCAGGCTACCTTTAATCTGTGATTTTGGTTTTCGATACTGAATTTCTGAAAGCCATCCGTACAGAAGAGAAACCACCAAAACCTAACCTACTCAATCGTATAATTCGCTGAATCGATACTAATCAGCTACAAGTTTCCTGCCGAGACTTCGAGAGTTCTCTAGGCTTCTGCACTGTTGCACTTGATCTTCGCTTGAGTTAGAACCAGATCGGAATCGTTTAATTCGCTGTTAGTGTTTCATAAAACAAAAGTCTGTGACATACTATAATTACCAATACTAATATTAAAATAATCATATTGAATAATCCAATTTTATAAACTATTGTAATTTTAAATGAAAAACCTTTTACCTTTAATTTCCTATATATGAAATGAAATGAAAAAAAAAATTTTTTTCTTGGACAAGGTCCTTAAGAATAACATAAATGAACAAGATAAATAAGAATTATCACTGGTCAAAAAACAAAAAACAAACTTAAGCATTAATGATTACCATAAATGCGTACAATTATTTTTAATGATTAAAAGAGAAAGAAAAAAAGTACCATAATATCTTAATATATTATAATATAAAAAAAAAAAAATAAATAAAAATAAAAATGGAAATATGATGAAAATAGACTTTACTACCAATTAATTTAACAAGTGTAGATATTTTTCACCTCACTTTAATCGCTATTCTCAAATTAGTTAACATCTGGTTGGAAAGCAAGAAAGTGTGGAAAAAGAGATATTTGAAAGAAGATTGGGAAGGTGCATGACGGATGTTTGATGGGAGAGTATTCCAGAAAACATTGGACTGGGATAGGAAGGAAAATTTTGGTTCTTCGAAAAATCAAATACATAGAGGTCTGAAAGACGGGATCTGGTTTCCTGGGTATGGGGTGTGGATTTAAATTGTAAGAGGCTGTAGACGTAAGAGGGACGGTGCGAGTTCAGCGAAATATATAGTACGGGGAAGTATTGCGATCGCGGAAATATTCGAATTCCAGTTTTCAACAGAAATACACGTTTTAGGGTCCCCTTAGTCCAAATAACCAAGCCGTGGTAAAAGGTCTATGTTTAGTAATTCTAGTACGGAACTGAAATTTTATATTTAAGACAACTATGCACACAAGGTGAGAGATGAACTATGCACATTAACTTTTTCCATTAAAATCGGCTAACCGTGCTGCTACTGTATACTATGCATTTTTCACTTTTTAACGATTTAAAAAAAAAAAGCACTACCAATTTTAATTAAACTCGCTCAATCTATGTTAAATTTAGTGGGCTTTAAAAACATTTAAGCTTTATTATGACAGGGCAAATACCGAAATTATAAGTTTTCTTCACTTAAAGTAAATTTAAAAGATTCGAAAAAGTTGACCAAATCATCTTGTAAATTTGTTATGTAAAACCGTTCCTATGTTAACCAGTTTATTACTACTAAAATTTTCGAATTCAAGTTTTCAACGGAAATACATGTTTTAGGATCCCCTCAGTCCAAATAACCAAGTCCCGCAAAAAGGTCTGTGTGTGTGTGTGTGTGTGTGTGTGTGTGTGCATCCGTGTGTGGTAACCCCCGGGCGGAAACAAAAAGCCCTATGAAACTGAAATTTCATATTTAAGACTAGCATACGATCGAGATGTTACAAAAGCTTTTTTCATCAAATTCAGCTAACCAGAAGAGCCACTTTATACCATGCATATTGTACCTTTTTATGATATTCGGTTCCGACGATTTTGATTAAACTCGCTAAGTCGATGTAAAGTTATATGGGCTTTTATACTGATAGTCTGAAAATAGTCTGACATGGCATAAATGCCGATATTTAGAATTTTCTTCCGCTAATGTACCTTTAAGTTTGTTGATTCTATAAAAATAATTATATTATCTAATTACCGCTGGTGAAAAACTGGAAAATATATAAATTGAATGAATTCGATACCCAACTAAAGGAGAAAACTAAAATAATATTTTTGTGATGCAATTTTTGGTTTTTTAACATAAGAAAAGTAATAAACTTGTGTAATATACTGTTGGAAAGCTAAAGATTTTAGGAAAAAATATTATGCAATACACAAGCTTGTTAAAGTTAATAAAGAGTGATGAAAAACCAATAAAACTAGTTATTTTAGATGATAACATAATTGATTTTTTAATAAAACACGTGTTTTTCCATTTAACTAATTCTTTAATGGTTTCACTCATTTTTATCTCTAACTGTATTTGAAAATTCTTTAATCGATTCTAAAAACGGAGGTGAGCGAAAGTCGTGTGTGGCTCGCACCAGATTTTTGAAGTTTGATTTACTTTCCATTACAATGCCATTTAGCTTAAAGTAAAATATCTGATCTCATAAAATAATCTTTAAAAGAAAAATAACAGTTAACAATGCCAGTTTATGAATTTATAACATCAATTTATTATATAGGGGACTATTTGATTGATTGATTTTTTTCTCGTCTTTCATTATTTTGTGCATCAAAACAAACAATACACAAAGAAATATATAGTATATACACAGTACTTGATATTAGTCCTTTTGTCTGATGACATTTCAAGGTGTAAGATGCACAAGATGCAACTGTATGTGCTTTTATCGCTTTGGCTTTTGCCTTTCTCATTTTGTGAACGGGGATGAACAATTCTTTTGGCTAACATAAATGTTAGAGTGCTCAGACTACAAGGGCACGATCCCTTTCCTCATCGAAAACGTGGACAAAAAAAACCCAGTGAAAACCCTATCATAATCTCTCAAGTGATTCAGGAGTGCGCGGGAACCAAGAATCGCTTTATAATTTTAAACACATTTAGATTATGTACTTATGATACTTATTAAACTGCATTATTTCATTTTACATTTTTCGGAAGTCGGAGACACAAAAGAAAGTTTCCATCTTATCCTAAAAGCCAAATCCTCGACAACTCGGGTACATACACCCTCTCAGAAGTCCTAACTCCTTTAGTAACTTCTATTTCAAGTCTGCTGACTTACTTTTCTGTATGCTTTCTTTTAAAGTATATTGAAAAACTAAGTAAGAAGCAAATGGTATTTGATATTTTAAAATTTCACCGAGAATAGTAGTTAGATTTCATGAGAATACAAATTTGTTCTCTTTGTAAACATCATACATCATTTGTCAGTTATTAGATGACTTTCCCCAAACTTTGATAAAACTTAAGTCAATAAAGACTCTATCGATAATGATGGCTAAATTACCACTCAATATCAGCTTTATAAATTCTAACCTTCAAGTGCTTAGATCGAAGCCACGAGCTAAGTAATTTCGCAACTGAATAATAACACGCATTTCCCGCCTTTAACCAGGACATTATTTCCCCCTAGTTTTCATTTTTTCTAGTTATCATAGAACCTAAATACTTAAATTTCTCTACGTGTTCAAAAGTACTTCCTGAAATATCAATATCACCAAGATCATCACCGTTTATACTACTAATAATATATTTCGTTTTATCGGTATTTATTTCGAATCATTTTTCTTTACCGGTTTTTATTAACACACTTTTATTTAGTTGTATAGTTTCCGTGTATTCACTTAGGAGTACTAAACCGGAAACTAAAGAACTCAAAGAAAAATGGAAAGAACCAATACTTATTCCGATTCACAAAAAAAAAAAAAAAAAAAACGGAGGGCGAATTGTAAATAATATCGCGGGATTTCTTCTACCAGTATGTTATAAAATATTCTCGTCAATACCAACTAGCCAAATCACGGAATACGTTGAGGAAGTTATCGGAGACTAACAAATATTTTCCTTACGTCAAGTATCAGAGAAAAAGTTGGAAAATAGCTGTGCAGTCTATCTACTTTTTATCGATTGTAAAAAGGCTTATGATTCCGTAGACCTGTCCAGAAGCTGTATAACATCATGCTTGAACAGGGAATACCTAGAAAGTTAGTAAACCTAGTAGAGATAAGTTTGTAGAAAACATTCCATAATGTTAGAGTCGGCCATAATTTATTTATTTAATATAGCATTAGAATATGTCATAGAAAAGGTGTCGTGTACCGAGAGAGGTTTAAAGTGACTTGATTACAGAAAGTTTTATTTTTCCTTTCAAAGAAAAAATTGATTGTAATGTAGTTTACTTATGAACCTTTAAAAAATAATGCCCAAAATAATAGTGAAATGTGTATTAAATTACGTCACGTGGTTTAGGAGTCCGCAGAAACCGAAAATCGTTACATTATTATTATTATTTTATTATATATATATATATATATATATATATATATATATATATATATATATATATATAATATATTACATAGCTTAATACGTTTGGACAATAGGTTCTATAAAAAATAATGTCAAAAATAATAATGAAATGTGTATTAAATTACGTCACGTGGTTTAGGAGTCCGCAGAAACCGAAAATCGTTACATTATTATTATTATTTTATATATATATATATATATATATATATATATATATATATATATATATATATATAATATATATTACATAGCTTAATACGTTTGGACAATAGGTTCTTGATTAATGCAACAGAAGACTTGTCTATAACTTTAAATTAAAGTTACTAGGAATTACCTGAAATTAACGGATGGTTGGCAACTTAATTACGGCAACTACCAGCTCGGCCTCAACCCATTATTATTATTAATAAGGTTTGGGTTGAGCCCTTTGTAACTTGAATCTATTTGGACCTTTTGTTCTAAACCTCTCTCAGCCTAAGAGACCTATTGGAGTATAAGCTTTATCGCGAAGTACATGCGGTAATATGGTCTGTCCCTCTGGACTGTTATATTTCGGCTCCATAGGTTTCCCATTTAGTGGCTTTTATTCTCTAAAATCTAAAAACAAAAATCATTTCCTTAAATGATTTTGTTTAAATATTATAAACATTAGATATTTTATCCAAGAAGATAAAAACCTGAGATAATTCAATTCGAATTATCGTTTTTTTCTCGTATAAATCGTCCCCTGTATAAATCAAACCTCAATTTAAACCTAGCGTTACTATTTTGTAACGTTGTTATCCTTCATTAAATTGATGTTTGTTTCATCTTTTTACAGAGGCTCAATGATGTTCTTAGATCTAGAAAAATTATATATTTTCTGAGTCATAGAACAAGTTAATGTTTTATTGATTTTATATAAATCTATTTACCTGTTATTACATAAAATTCTCAAAATTAAATATTCAAGAGAATTATTATTGTTTTGCTTATTTTCATGAGTTTTAAAGTATATATTGACTTAACCAGATATAAGTAGAAGAGGGACATATTCAATAATAATAAAGCTATTATTAAACACACATAGAAAAGATTAAAAAGATGTCCAGCAAAATTACGAAAAGAGTTTGACTATTATTTCTTCCTAACATACTTTTTGTGACAGAATTCGGTTAACATTTTGTGACTTGTGCTTTTTTTAAAAAAAATTAAACGCTTTTCAATAGATTTGCTACTAATAATTATTTGCTACAATCACTCTCGGTTTACTTCACCAGTTTGGAATATTCTGTCTCTGTTTTCTTTCCTCGTGCATCCTTTAATGTTGACATACATTTACATAGACATAAGTACACAAATACTTGAGACCGTAATGGCCGGGTGAGTTGAATCGCTTTCGGTTTCGAATCCGTTTTAGGCGGGTCAAAATTTTAAATTTGGCTTTACACTCTAGGATAGATCGGTTACCTGTAAAATAGGTAACTTCCTAGTTTCAATAATCGGAGTAAGAAACGATGTTAAACAAAAATCAAAGTGGATATACAGATTACGTTGATTCAAGTAAACATGTAATGGACAAAACCATCGAAGCAATTTTTCTTTTATCTTGAACTTTCCACTGTTTCATGAATTACCGTTGGGGCAAAAGTATTGCCGAGGGAAGTTCCTTCTATCTATATCAAACGTTTATTTATTTATTTTTATATTTTATACTTTTAATTATTTTGTTATATAAGTTTTCTCTATTAACTTAAACAGTACAATAGTTCGACAATTATGGGGCATTCCTCATACACTGTACATAAATTGTTGTTATCATTTTTTTAATATTCTGACAATGATTATTTTTGTTGGTAAACAAATTTATAAAAAAACAACAGAAAAAAGAAGGAAATAAAATACAAGGAAAATAAATTACTACTAGTAGAATAATTCCTTATCTGGAAAATATGTACATAACAGAGAAATGGATACATAAATAAATACTATGGTAAAGAAAATATAATGACAATATTTTTAGTTTGATATTTTTTAGAGTAATATATGCTTGGTTTTTTTATGCCTATATATAGGTGTTGAAGTTTTAGAGTAGTGGCCTATTTCTTGAATGAGAATGCTATTACTTAGGTGGCATGAGTTGAAGAATTTAAAGGTTTGTTCGTGGATATAATCATGAGTTGTCAGTATGTCCAATTCTTTATGCATTGTGGTAATCCTGGTGTGTATAGGTTAGTTGTTTACAATTCTTTGGCATCTGTAATTTATTGATATGTGTTCTGCTAGAAAAACTCCAGGCTGGGCACGCATATGAAATTATAGGTCTTATAACCGATTTGTACAATATTAATTTGTTTTTTGATGAAAGTTTAGACGTTTTATTAAAATATGGGTACATCTTATATAATAATTTAAGAGCACTAATTAATTTATTGCTGATATGCAGGTTAAAAAGAAGTTTGCGATCTAATGTGATTCTTAAGTATTTGACATGGTTTGATATAGGAATTTCGGTATGATTCAATAGGATGGTGAAAGGTAGCTTTGGTCTTCGTTTGGTGAAAATTATAGCTTCTGTTTTTTCAGTATTGCATTTTAGTCCCCATTTTTCTAAATATTTGTTAGTTTTTCGGAATGCTTCTTGTAATCTTTTTATTATCGTTTTTATCATATATGATGATGCTAAGATTGCACTGTCATGAGCAAAAAGAGCAGTATTAACGTTATTGATTTTCGGAATGTCATTTATGAATAAATTAAACAATATGGGTCTGAGGAGACAAGATCCTTGTTACTTTTAATATATCTTATAATTAGAAGTCCTGGAATCTCTAGATATTATGTTTTTCCCGCCAAAAGATTGGTTTGCAGTTTCAAAAACTGATGTGAAATAATGTAAATTTTGTATAATATAATAATCAACTATTAGTATTTGAAAACTATTAAAATCGTAATACATTTTTCCAAAATTTATTTAATAAAGAAATAAATAGTTAAATACATGATAAGCATTAATAACTTTAATAATATATCATTTTACTTTATTACTAATACAAGTTTGAAACAAATATTATACAGGCTAAAAATTTCAACCCAGTAAAATATTTAACTTCAGATTGATAAATAAATATTCATGATTGTTTATACATTGTGCCAGTTTTGTTTTTCAGAAGGTTGTTTTCCGTTCAGTATTTTGCCTGATTATATTTCGTACTAAAATAACACGTTGGGATATCTCATTTATTATTTCAACAATAACAAAAATATCATTTATGCAACATTTTAAATACTTTGAATCATTTCTTCATTAATTTCAAATATAGATTAGCGTGAATACATTTAAATAATTATTATTTAGAATAAGTTCTTTGTGTAGCAAAAACTGTAAAAAGTTAAAAAGATGTATATAAATTTCAAAGTATATAACTTTCATAGATTTAGAGCTTATATGTTTATTATAAAATAAAACAAGTTTATCTCCAAACTATGTAACTGAATTTTTTTTAAATCTGGTGCGGGAAAAACACGATTTTCACTTATCTCCTTTCTTAAAATCGATACAAGAATTTAAATTGAATTTCCATAGAAACATGTGTTTTATTAAAAAAATCTATTATATTATTATTTTAAACAATCAGTTAGGTAGTTTTTCGCCTTTCATCAATCTTTATTACCTTTTACAAGGCTGTGTTTTAGATTACATTTTTCTAAAATTTTTAGCTTTTCAAAGGTATATGTTCTTATGTTCAAAAAAAAAAAAAAAATTGCATTAACAAAATATTTTTGCAGTTTTCTCCTTTAGTTGATTATTGAATTCGTACAACTTGTGTAATTTATTTATTTTTCAATGATAACAAGATTATATGATTATTTTTCTATAATCTTCAAAATTAAAGGTACTTTACAGGAAGAAAATGAAACCTATATGACATTAAATGCCATTAAATTTTATATCGATGTAACGAGTTTAATGAAAAAATCGCCAGTTTTGAGAAAATCGTAAAAAGGTGCGAAATTTACGGTTTAAAGTGGCACTTCTGGTTAGCTGAATTTGATGAAAAAGATTCTGATATTATGTTCAAAAACAAAAAATGTTTTTGCAGTTTTCTCCTTTAGTTGATTATTGAATTCGTACAACTTGTATTTTTCATTTTTTTCATCAATGTTAACAAGATAATATGGTTATTTTTATATAATCTACAAAATTAAAGGTACTTTAGAGGGAGAAAATAAAAACCTCCATGATATTGAAGCCCATTACTTTAACATCGATGTAGCGAGTTTAATGAAAAAAATCGACATTTATGAGAAAATCGTAAAAAGGTGCAAAATTTGTTGTTTACAGTGGCTCTTCTGGTTAGCTGATTTTTATGAAAAAGATTCTGTAACATCTTGGGCGTTTAGCTCTCTTAAATATGAAGGAGCGGCGTGGTCTAGTGGATAGAGCACTAGTCTGCTGTGCTCCGGGTCCTGGGTTCGAATCCCGCCTGTGGCAGAATATTATTTATTCTGTTAATTCAGTCGGGGGGGAGGGAGGGGGCGACCCTAGGGTATAGAGACCCTCCTGGGGCCGACCCAGCCTCTATAAAGTGGGTACCCAAATTAATTGGGGAAAAACCTGGCGGCTAAGCGTGATTAAGGCCTAATCACCTCATTGCACTGCCGTTGGCCTAGAAACAGTACAAATCTCTATATGTACTTAGCCCAAGACCCTTCATGGGTTGTAGTGGTACAGATAAAAAATAAATAATAAAATAAAATATGAAATTTCAGTTTCATAGGACTTTCGTTTTCACGCTGGACTTGCCCTGCCCCACGCACACACACCCTCACCTTTTTGCGTGACTTGGTCATTTATACTCAGGGGTATTTTCGTTGAAAAGTTTATAAAAAACAAAAAGTGTATTTTCGTTGAAAACTGGAATTCTAAAATTTTCACGATCGCAACTTTCCCTTACTATATATTTCATATATTGGTAAAAAGGGGAATGGTTTAAAGTGGCTCTTCTGGTTAGCTGATTTTAATGAAAAAGAATATGATCTTATGTTTTAAGACAAAAAATTGCATTAAAAGAATATGTTTGCAGTTTTCTCCTTTAGTAGATTATGGAATTCGTACAACTTATGTTTTTTTTTTTTTTTTGTTTGTTTTCTTTCATGTTAACAAGATGATATGGATATTTTTATATAATCTACAAAATTAAAGGTAATTTAGAGGAAGAAAATGAAACCTGCATGATATTAAAGCCCATTAAATTTTACATCGATGTAGTGAGTTTAATGAAAAAATCCCCGTTTATGAGAAAATCGTAAAAAAAGGTGCAAAATTCATGGCTCTTCTGGTTAGCTGATTTTTATGAAAAAGATTCTGTAACATCTTGGGCGTTTAGTTGTCTTAAATATGAAATTTCAGTTTCATAGGACTTTTGTTTTCACGCTGGACTTGCCCTGCCCCACATTTTTGCGAGACGGCCATTTTTACTCAGGGGTATTTTCGTTGAAAAGTGTATAAAAAACAAAAAGTGTATTTTCGTTAAAAAATTAAAATCGAAAATCTTCATGATCGCAATACTTCCCCTTACTATATATTTCATATATTGGTAAAAAGGGGCAAAATTCATGGTTCAAAGTGGCTCTTCTGGTTAGCTGATTTTAATGAAAAAGAATATGATCTTATGTTTAAAAACAAAAAAATGCATTAAAAAAATATATGTTTGCAGTTTTCTCCTTTAGTAATGAAATGAAATGAAATGAAATGAAAAATGAAATGAAAAGTAATTTTATTCTGGTAATTTTATTTATTTCTAAATAAATAATTTTATTATTTTATTAGTAGATTATCGAATTCGTACAACTTATGTTTTTTTGTTTTTTTTTTTTGTTTGTTTTCTTTCATGTTAACAAGATGATATGGATATTTTTATATAATCTACAAAATTAAAGGTAATTTAGAGGAAGAAAATGAAACCTACATGATATTAAAGCCCATTAAATTTTACATCGATGTAGTGAGTTTAATGAAAAAATCCCCGTTTATGAGAAAATCGTAAAAAAAGGTGCAAAATTCATGGTTTAAAGTGGCTCTTCTGGTAAGCTGGGTTGGTTATCTTGGGCGTATAGCTGTCTTAAACATGAAATTTCAGTTTCATAGGACTTTTCTTTTTCGCGCTGGACTTGCCAACAACACACACACACACACACCTTTTTGCGAGACTTTGGACTTTAGGGACTCTTAAAAGTGTATTTCCGTTGAAAACCCAAATTGGAAAATTTTCACAATCGCAAAAATTTCCCTTACTATATATTTTATATATCGGTAAGTAAAAGTAATTATAAGTATTATTGGTATTGATAAAAATTCTAACTATTTAGATGTTAGATGATTTATTTTCTTAACAACCTGCCAAAAAGTATAAACATTTTTATCAATGATAACTAATGACGATTCCAGACTTGAATTAGTCTTCGTTTCTCATAGAAAAATGTCGGTAAGTTTTGAATATTTTTAGCACTTGACTAATATTATATTTCTTGAAAATTGTGTATAAAATTCTTTGGTCTGAAGATCCTTGCCAAATTGACGTCAAAATGACGAAATCACTGACACTTCCTTGGATCATGGGTTGCCTACACTGCAACTATTTCAAGAGCTAATAATATTAGAATGTTTGACGTCTTATTCCGATTGTATTTTTTTAGAATTTGATCAAATGATAATTTTATTTTCTATTATTACCCGTGGAAATGACCAAACGATAAAAAATTCTCGATTACATCCTTGACATTTGAGATATTTTTAATACTATTAATGATAATTCGTTATTTTTTTTTTAACTCTTCAAATAACTACAATATTTCAGTGTTCTTCTTTTTCTGCATATTTGATATATAATATGACATATAAAAAAATCAGCATTCATTTATTTCATTATTTCCGTGTATATTATTAAAAATAAAAGAATAAAAATATTTTTTTAAAAATGCAGAAATAATTACAAAATAGGAAAAGTAAATACAACATAACAATAATGATGAAATACTTTTTTTTATAAATGATAAGAAATGTATAAATGTTTATTCTAACTAATATAATACTTTTTAATTCAGATAACAATATATATATTATTCTTTTTTTTATAAAGCCAAAAACTATTTTTATTGAATCCCTCTCTCAATGGAGACGTAGATTTCCAAGAGCTTAAGTCGCCATACTATCTACATTATTAAAAAAAAATTTAAAATATTTAAAAATCTCTCATTACCATATTCAACCAACTTATTTTATTCTTTTCGCATTAAAATCTAGAATTGTTTTTGTACTTTATTAATAACACTATATCATAGTTGTAAATTAAATGTTTTAGTATGATTTGAAATAAAACCAAACGCGTAATTAGTACCATTAGAAAATAATTGTACTTCTAAATCGCGCTTTTAAAGGACTTGGGAGTTCATAAGATGAAATCAAATGGAAGATATAAATAAAACTAAATGATGAAAATACAAATATTTCAAGATATATATTTCGTTGAAAAATGCCCTGTATTACCTTTTGGAAATCAACCTCTTAATTGTATTTCTATTGTAGTAGCATTTTTATCGATATAAATAATTTATTTTAAGAAACTAATATAAAATGTTTGAACATATATATATATATATATATATATATATATATATATATATATATATATATATATATATATATATATATAAATATTACTATAAAAAAATTATAAAATTAGTGAATAATATAAACTTTTATAAATAAAGATTCAAGGAAAGCAACAATACCTCGATAATAAAAATCGATTAGATGGCTTTATATTGAATATTCTAAATAAAACGTGGAATAAAACACTAGTTAAAGAACTGGATGTAAATGTTAGAGGGAGTTAAAATTCTCTATAATGCTTAATTTCTCTTGAATACCTTTAAATTGTTTAATAATTTTCATTATATATATATATATATATATATATATATATATATATATATATATATAATTTATTTGAGTGAATACATTTATTTTTAGGTTATTTTTTAATAAAAATATGGTCCATATATTTTCACTCAACAATCCTTTTATTTTATTTTTTCTCTTCTACGTTTCAGCTTTTGACCATTTTTTAAGGATTCTTCAATCTGTCTTTTCTATTGCATTTATAAAAATATATAAACTGTCACATTATAATAAAATATACTTTATACTTATCAACCTAAAAATTGAACTTGTTTTTTTGATATTATTATATTTTTTTTCATTTAATTTATCTACTAAAATAAGCAAAAGAAACATAGGCGTTGATGGTTTTTCGCCTGAAAAATCAAACCAACAACACGTATTTTCGTTCGAAACTCGAATTAAAAACTTTTCTCAGTGGCAATACCTCCCCTTATTTTATATTTTATACATAAATTAGGAAAATTAACAAAGACTGATTTTTTTACCGCCATAATTTAGCTTTACATTAGAGACTTGAAAGATGATGTTAATATGTATAAAAAATGAAGCAAAAACATTTTTTTTTTTTTAAATGAGGGGAAACTGACAGTTTATGGTTCTTCTTCCCAAGAGACAGAAGGGAGAGGAGCGCCATGTGTACCTTAGAGGGTAATGAATTGAACTCATGCAAGCAAGCATTAGGCTAATCTGCATAGGTTAGCTCCGTAGCGGCCTAAGGCAAACAACCATAATTCTTCTCAGGACAACGGCGGCTAAATTGCATTCTGAGATTCATTGGATTATTATAAAAGTAGGCTAAATAAATAAATTTAAACCTGGTTTTAGAGTGAAGAACAACTGTAAACATTTCAAGGTCGTCTGAATTTTATCAAATACTAACACCGAACACTTAAACTAGCACCTCATATTTATAAATTGGGACGTTGAGTTCCAAAAGGTACTCTATTCACTCTAGAAAATTTTACAGGAAGCGCGAAAATATATTGTTAACCCAGCTAATTTACTTATTTTCGCATTAAAATCCGGAATGTTTTTTTTTTACTATATTAATAACACCATATTAAGGCTATGAAATGAAATGTTTTAGTATGATTCGGAACGAAACCTAATGTATAATTAGTACCTGCAGAAAATAATTACATTTCTGAATCGAGTTTTTAAAGGTCTTGAGTGTTCATCCGATAAAATCAAATAGATAAAAATAAATATGTAATAAAATTAATTTCGTTAAAAATGTCCTTTAGTACCTTTTGAAAATCAACGTCTCAATTTTTTAGGCAAGTAATATCCAATATCGTCCGATCAGCCTTTAAGAAAGCTCAGTTCTCGATATTATTTGAAAAAAGAATACTTCTTTATCGTCTAGATTCTCTTGAAGTATTAAAATGTATACCCAATCATCAATTCGGTTTTAAAAAAGACCATTCCCTTGTACAACAATGTCAGCGATTAGTAGATTTCTATTATAATTCATTAGAACCAAAAAAATAATGTCCAGGCGTTTTCCTTGACATAAGTCTGGCTTTTGATAAGGTCTAGTACAAAGGATTCCATTGCAAACTGACAATTTTACTTCCACCTACAATCTATTTGATATTCCTTTCATACGTTTCCGATAGACATTTTTCCATAAAAGTAATGACTGAAATCTCTGATATTAACCAAATGAAGGTAGGTGCCATTATTATTTATTGGGTTGATGCAAAATTAATGCAGGTTTTTAGTAGGTATTGTAAATACGCCATATCTTTACTTTAACCATGTATATTTAATCAAAATAATTTCCATTCTGAATCAATGCACTTTTGCCAACGTTCAACAAGCTTTCTTATTCCACCAGAAAAAAAATCCGAATCCCTGGACTCAATGAAATCACGAAAAGAATTTTCAATGTCGTCCTGGTTTTGAAAATTTTTCTCCCTCAAAAAGTTGTCCAGATGCCTGAAAAAGTGGAAGTCTGTAGGAGAGAGGTCAGGTGAATAAGGCGGATGTTGGAGAACTTCGTAGCCCAACTCGTGCAGTCGTCGAAGCGTGTGCAGTGGTCTGGCGTTATCGTGGAGCAGGATCGGCCCCTTCCGATTCATCAATGCTGGGCAAAGACGTTGCAATTTTTGAGTTCCGAGTTCCACCGCCATTTCTCGTGTGGTTTTGGTTGGGTCTTCTTCCACTTTTGACCTCAGCTGGTCGTTGTCCAGAGCAAGATGACGGCCCCGACCTTCCTTGTCTTCAAGGTCGAAATCTCCTCTGCGAAACTTCTGGAACCAACGCTGCACCGTGTACTCATTAATAGCCCCCTGACCCCACACTTCATTAATATTACGATTTTACTAAACAAATTCATGGTGAAAGAGAGGGTATTAGATAAGGTTTGTTTTGGTATAATAATGATCAATGTTAGGATTAGCTTTGTTTACACAATTGGAATTAAGATATTGCAAAATCTGCATTAATTTTGCATCAACCCAATAATATATATATATATATATATATATATATATATATATATATATATATATATATATATATATATATATATAATATATAATATATATATATGTCCGATCTACCACAGCACAATGGGACTCTATTGAGTACTTTTGCTGATAATACAACTGTCTTTTGTTCAGATAAGGAACCTTTTCAAGCGGCAATCTTTCTCCGAAACCACCCCAACGAAATTTCTGCTTGAGCTACAAGGTGGAAAATAAAGATGAATGAGTCCAAGAATGTTCATGTAGTATATTCACTTTGAACCACAAATCCTCTCTTCCCAAGTTATGGAGGTACAGTATCTGTGTGTATGTAGTTATTGTAGCTTAAAAACGATAAACTCCATAAAACTGAGATTTCATAATAGTGTATATGCCTGAGATGTTGCAGCAATTTTTGCAACAAAATTTAGCAGACCAGAAGTATCCCATCGTTGTGCTTCTTTTTAGGATCTCGAAAACGGATCTAATGATTTTGATTAAACCCAGAAGATCGATGTAAAATTTAATTTTCTTTAATGTCATGTAGGTTTCATTCTGATTGAAATAATCTGACACGGCTTAAATGCCACTATTTTAAATTCTTTTCTTTAAAAGTGTCTTTAATTTATAAGATAAAAATAACCATTTCATCTGGTCAGCATGTATTTAAAAATAAATAAAATACTATTAAATGTACAAGTTGAACAAGTTCGATAACCAACAAAAGGAGAATAGAGCAAATATATTTGATTAGGAAAAAATTATCTCGGACATAAAAATAATAACATAGACGTATATTATACAGTTATTATTATTATTTATTCGATTAGACCATTTGGAGATCGCGATGGTAGACTAATTTAAAGCACATTTCAATTTCATATATGTTCTTGTTCTTTCCCAAGAAGCACTCATCTGTTCAGAAAACCGCTGTTTTCTTTTACGTTTATATCTTCTTGTGTTCAATATGGAAACAACCCTTCATGATTTTGTTGTCCAAATATTTTTCTGATCGCTATTTCTTCAATTTTGATTTCAACTCGTTCAAGATCTTCTTTCACTTCCTTAACCCAGGCACTTCTTTCACTTCCTTAAACCACATTTTAAAAACGTTTGTGGACTAATGCTTTAACCATTCTGTTTCCTTCCATCCTCCAAACGTGTTCGAAATATTGTAATCATCTCTTTCTAATGCTTTCTTCTATTGGCTCATTCTTCTGGTAAATTTCATTGTTGCTTCTTAGTCTTTCTACTCTCTTTCACTGTTTGGCTAAAAGTGAGATAAGTGAAAGTCCTTATTTGCGCATCCGATTTATTTGTACCCAATTTTTTTTTTTCGCACTCCATTTAAGCATGATGTAATTAGCTTGGTTACGAATTCACAATTCAGAAATGCTTCACGTAACTGCTTCATTAGTGGCAATAATTCATGCTCTTATTTTAGTCAGCCCATGACATGACATGAATATTTCTTGCCTCTAAAAAGGTATTTTGCTGTATTTATTCCTAGAAAAAATATTATTCTTTTTTTGGTACGTGTTTCACAACTAGTTCAAATATTTTGCAAGTTAAATTGTTAACTATATACTGTATGTTACAAGAAGAATTTGCTTAATTTTTTATATGATTAAACACATATTTCTGCTTAATATACCATCTAAAAACAGGGTAATGTATTTTTTTAATTTATTATTATAATAAGTATATTGTATAGTGTATAAATGATAAAAACCTGGTGCGGGCAACACACGACTTTCACTTACCTCCGTTTTTAGAATCGATTAAAGAATTTTCAAATACGGTAAGAGATAAAAGATGAGTAGAACCATTAAAGAATTGATTAAATGGAATTTCTATAATAACATGTCTTTTATTAAAAAAATCGATTGTATTATTATCTAAAATAATCGCTTAATATATTACTCTCTATTAACTTTTAAAAGCTTGTGTACGCGATGATATTTTTTCTAAAATCATTAGCTTTCCAACGGTATATCATACATGTATATTACTGTTTTTATGTTCAAAAACAAAATTTTTTTCAGTTTTCTCCTTCAGTTGCTTTTCAAATTCGCTCAACTTGCATATTTACCTGTTATTTATCAGTGGTAACAAGATAATATAGTTATTTTTATAAAATCAACAAAATTAAATATCGGCATTTAAGCCCTGTCAGACCATTTTCATCAGAATGAATCCTAAATGATATTAAATTCAGTTGATATTAAAGTGCATTAAATTTTACATTGATATAGCGAGTTTAATCAAAATCGTCGGAGCCGTTTTCAAGAAAATCGAAAAATAGTGCAAAATGCATGGTACAAAGTGGCTCTTCTGGTATGCTCATTTTGATGAAAAAGGTTTTTTAACGTCTCGGGCGTATATTTGTCTTAAATATGAAATTTCAGTTTCATAGGACTTACCGTTTCCGCCCGGGAGTTACCACACACACAGACCTTTTTGCGGGACTTGTTTATTTGGACTCAGGGGACCCTAAAATGTGTATTTCCGTTGAAAACTGGAATTCAAAAATTATCACGTTCGCAATACTTCCCTTATTATATATAATAAGTGAAATTAAAAATTACTTGACATGATTAGCAATAAAAAAAACTTCAAATATACTAGGAAATATTTTAGATGAGGAAGATGGTTGGGGGTGATGCTATTAAAGAGAAACACACATTAAAACTTGGTGATTTAGATGGTATATTAGGAAATATTTTGTTAATGTTTTTTTTTTATAAATTATTTGATATTTATAACTGTATAGGTAAAAATACAACAAGTAAATGTGAAAAAGTAACAATTGGCTTGATAAACGCTAATGTTTTGTTACATTAAAGTTAAAATAAACCATAACATTTGTATGAGTTGTGTGTATGACATGTATTCATTTTTTTGTAAAAAGCCATTTCTTAAAACAGTTACTTTGAAGTTTTTAATTATAAATCTAATCTTTTTAGCTTTAATTTAACAACCCTGGTCTGAATGGTTTTGCTTTTGTAAATTTTAGTTAATGTAAACGATGTTTTATTTTAATTAATCACACCCCGAATGAAAGGATAAAGCTACCATAATTCGGCGAAAATTTTTAATTCATACCATGAATGAATATAATAGGACCATTCATTGATTACTTTACACGGAAACCGCACGAGGAAACAATTAGGCATTCGCTTTAAAAAATATCATTAATGTATTTCCTGATAAAAACTTTTTTTTTGGCTTTTGTTAAGTGGGAGAGAGGAGGAAAGGTTGCATTATTTGATGTCACATCTTACTCAGTTTAAGGAAAATTAATAAGTATATGTTTTTTTTTTTTCATTTTTTCATTTTCATGCTATGAAAAATAAAAAATAAATAAAATATATATATATATATATATATATATATATATATATATATATATATATATATATATATATTAGGAAAAGGAAAATTTATGAATTGCTTGTTCTGCCTTTCTAATTAAATGAAAGAAATACAGATAATACAGATAACGCTTACAAAAAATTGTAATTCTTTATTATTATTATTACTGTAAGAAGTATAGAAGCAATAAATAAATTATCTTCTTTGAAGACTTTTAATATGGTGTGAATGTAGTTTCAAAGTACTATTAAAATGTCTTTATTGGGACAAAATGTAATATAATGAATGATAATAAAAGTTCTTTGATAATACAAAGCCTCAAGCGACATATTTACCTGTAGTCTTACGATTATTCGATTTTTGGAGAGATGAATTTTAATACTTAAAGTTAGAAGAATGGCATGTATGTGTATACACTCGTATGTACAAATTGCCACACAGCCACTTACATCCCTATATACCAATACTAAGCATGTAAGGAAACTTGGGATCGAAGAATTCGTCGTCACTACAGAAAGGCGCCTCACACTACATGAGTTGGTAGGAAGGTGGATTATGGATTATGATGATTAATTATATATTGGGCTTTTCAATGCCCGGAGTAGGGATAATCATTTAGGAGCAAAATAATCTATCTCATATACTTTACATGCTTTGGATTGACTGACTTGATAGCATAAGAAGTTGACCCAACAAAAATTTTCTGCATGTGAAAATTCTAATTTTTCAATAATAATAAGTAGTATTAAATTTTAATTAATACCAGTAATACAAAAATCTTAATAAAATAATTAATTAGGAATATAGAAAGGAATATATTGTTCTCATAGGTCCTTATTCCAGACAATATTGAACTGAAGCTGCTGAGCTGGCTCAAATAGACAGAACGCCATAGCGAGTTAATCCCTTAATGTGATGCGTGAATAATTCGTGCTCAGCTACCGCAACTGGGTTGCTTCAATCTTATTCCAAGTTTGTTAGAAAATATTTTAATATCCTAATTTAATTATTTCAATATTTATTGTCTTAGTGAGGTAATTTAGCACTATTTTCACTGTCCTAATTGTGGAGGATTGTAAATTACCGAAGAAAAAAAACTGTTTAAAAAAAATAAAGTCATATTATTACAAAAAGCATTTATGAGATTTATTCTTTTCAGAAACACTATATGCGGTGTTTATACAAATATATATATATATATATATATATATTAAAGATAAATAAACTGTAATTTAAATTTAGTGAATATAATCTGAATAGAAAGATATTATGAAAATCATTGATGCGATGGGAACATATATTATCACTAAATTGTAATATTATTTTACTTCACTTACTATATGTAGTAAGACGAGTTTTGCGATCGTGAAAATTTTCGAATTCAGTTTTCAACGGAAATACACGTTTTAGATTCCCCTGATTCAAATAACCAAGTCACGCAAAAGGTCTGTGTGTGTTTACTCCCAGGCGGAAACGAAAAGCCCTATGAAACTGAAATTTTATATTTGAGATTACTGTACGACCGAGATGTTATAAAAACTTTTTCATCAAATCCAGCTAACCAGAAGAGCCCTTTATGTAACTTAAGCTTTTAAAAGGCAAAAGAGGTGAAAAAAAAATAAAACTAACTGATTATTTTAGATAAAAATATAATAGATTTTTTAATAAAACACTGTTTCTATAGAAATTTAATTAAATTAATTATTTAATATTTCACTAATTTTTATCTCTAACTGTACTTGAAAATTCTTGTTGATTGTCGATTGACTCATTTGTTTCTATGCATCCGTAAAAAAAATCTTTAGTTATGTTGCGCCCTTCAAAACTAAAATTTAATCCATAAATTCGATTGAACCTTGATATTTAAAAATTGGTATAATGATTTTATTAATTGATAATATATAAACCTTTATATATTAAGGTATATATCATATATTATTAAGATTCTTCTAATTTATGAATCAATCGATGTTTAATAGCCATAGAAATTAATGTTTTTACTTTTTAGAATTTCGTGTAAACCAAGCTTAGTTGATTATGGGAATCATGATTTTTTTATGTCTATTTTTAAAACCGTAACGATTTTGTTAATTTCACCGTTAAGGTATCATCTAAATCTTAAAAGACGGTGTTAAAACGTTGAAATGATCGTTTTTGTGGCATTTTTAGGAAGTATATAAAATCTGTGCAAGAAAAAATATTTCAAAATAATAGGTATGTATGGATTATTTTCTCCTTATTTCCAGTTTCAGATGAATATGCAAACAATCATAATAAATGGTAGTAGTCGCATTAGCTGAATATTTTTGTACAAGAAAAGTATGATTCAATGAAAATCAAAAGAGTTCTGAAAGATTGTAAATTTCCTTTGAATTGAGTGGTATAGAATTTAATTTTTCATATTTTTATTTTTTTTTTACTTATGACTAAAATTGTTGGGAAAACACCCGGCGGCTGAGTGTGATTTAGACCTAATCCACCTTGCACGGCCGGTTTGACCATGAAACGATACGAATCTGTATAAGTACTGAACTCGAGACCCTTTTATATTGTAGAGGTATGTATATGTTGTGTATATATATATATATATATATATATATATATATATTTTATTTTATTTTTTATTATTTTTGTTAAATTACCAGGTCACTTAGAAATAGTAAAAGTGATTACTACACCGATTATAATTACTCTAAAAATATTGTTGCATTGTTATACTATTTATATGTAATGAACTTGAAAGTTCGAAGATAATAAATACCACTAAATGTTGCCTACACAGATCCGTACAATGACTACCATCCAAGCGTAAGCACCGTAATTACGCGTTCTGTAGCCTTCTAAATTTCTCAGCGCCTCATCTTTTCTTTTTCGACTAAATTATGTACGTACTACCTTATTATCGAAAATCTTAAGCAACTCTATCATTCTTCAAAGTAAGTGAACTATTTTACATCCATATAGAACCCTTGGAATAATAACTTGCTGAAAATTGAACAAGAGCTCTTATATTGTAATTTATATAATCGGTTTTAATAAAATGTGACTTGTAATAATTTACAAGTTCTTTACTTGTTCTTACTGTGCTATAATGAATTTTTTTTTAAATTTCATAGATTTTCTGATCGTTACTTAGGGTGCGGATTATATACTATTTAAATTTATGCTATATTTGGATAATACATGTTTGTAATCCGTTTGGCATAACGATGTTACTTAGCGCTTACCACTCGACCTCAGACTAAACATCTAGCTGCTACAAGACCAGCCCTGTTATGTAAATAATTCACCGCAAGGACAAGATTGTTGTGACGTGGGGCGCTAAGCTCTACTCATTACCTCTTTCAAGGTGACTCGGGAACTGTGTATGTTCTGGGGCATCTTCATGAATAAATATTTCACTTTTTTTCCAGGTCTTGTTAATCGAGATGTAAATATTTGCCGACACCCCTCTTTTGCGCTTCCTTCTTCGTTGTTGTTAATTAATTTTTTCACTCATTAGCGGGAAATTTTCGGAAATAATTCCGGTGTGACGGATTCCCTCTCCCCTGCCCTTGAATATTTATGCTTAATTAACGAGTCCGTGTAGGCGGGGGTTATGTAGAATATGTACTTGCAAAATGTCTGGTTTTGAATTTTCCCGTTTTATATGGAATGAAGTTTAAAAAAAATAATGATATCAAAATTTGAAGTCATCAGTGTTTTCCGTCTATAGGACATAAAAATTCTGGGGTTCTTATTTTTTTTATTCCAAAAAATAGTTATATATATTTATTTTTTAAAATATATATATATATATATATGTTTATTACATAGTTTTATTATTCTATTTAATTGAGTATCCATTAAAACAAATAGATCAAGTTTTTTACATATTTCATGATATACCTAATAGATAAATTTTTTTCAATTTCCTCTATTTTTAAGTTATGCTTTGGTTTACTACGTTATTGTCCTTGCTACTATTTTCAATGTCTGTCTCTTTTGAAGAATTACGAAATTGATAACAAGTTTCATCTATCTAATGTAAATACTGAATCAGAAACCTTGATCTACTTGACTTGTAACGATTATCTAACAGTTTAAGTTAATTTTATATTTGTTAGATATATTATATATCTATGGCTGGTCTATCCTTGAATCTTAAATCCGGTTTTCTCTCTTTTTCATTTTGAAGACGTGGTTCATCCATTTGTCCTATTCAAAATCATGAAAATATATAGTACAATGATATACCTATTTGTGTAGAATGTGGATATTTTTCCTTTAATAGAATAAAGATTTGTTAAAATTGTAAATGTATTTGGCCTTTTTAGCTATGTTAGTTTAAGGATTTTTGTGATAGCAATTGATCGCTTTTTTTTTTTAGCTTGTAAAATTCTCAATGAAGCAAAACTTATTAAAATTTTAAACATCGTAATTTCAATTTTTTTATTTTGCGCAGGGGAGTTGCTGTTTGGAGTAGAGAATTTGCAAGTGAAATGGCTTTCAGATCTTATCCCGGTGAGTGAAAATGTTACTTTTCGTTAACCTATTCAGTTCAGTAAGGATTGGGAGGAGTCTAGGATTAATGATTTAGATAAAAAATGAAATAATAAATAAGTATATTTGGATATCGGCGGTGCGAGATGTGAATTATAGGGACAAAAAATTAATTATAATTTTAGACAGTATGGCAGATATCAATACTTAACATAGAATTCAAATTGTCATTGACACCAATACGAATATCTTATTTAAAAAACGTATATTACTATTTATTACTTACCTAATGTGATAATAATGAAAAATAAATTAATTAAGTTAAGTTTATGCTTTAAGTGGTTAATAGTTATATTTTGTCTGTAATCCCATTATTCACAAAAATGTTTATTTGAAAATGAAAGATGAAGAAATTATAAAAGACGATTAAAATATACCCTTAAATAGAACAAGGTTTTATAAAAATTTATTATATGAAAATTAGTTACTAATTAATTATTAATTAGTAGTTTAATTTTTCAATTATTTTTATAATTTTCAATATGTTTTTTGTAATGTTAGCTGAGAGAAGGTTATATCAACGATATTTTACTGTAACAGATATAGTAAATAATTTTATATTTCTTCCTTACCTGAAGTTCATTGCAATAAATCTGATTTTTTTTGCTAAGATTAAGTAATTGAATGAGGCTTACAGAAACCGAAGGTTCCGAAGCGATACCACCAAAACTTTCGCTGACAAAAGATTCAGTCCCAATGTTTCACGGCAAGTACTTAAGCCCCGAGAACAGCCTTAACGCTAACTACCTCATCGAACAGTTCGCCCTATATTTCTTACGGTAAGCTACCAGTATGTTATCAGGGAAATTACCAACTTTCTCGAGAATTCGTTCTCACCTAAGAACAAGTAGAAATTTACGCGTACATTATCGAGTTATACGCGATGCTTATAACATAATTATAATTTGTGACAGAGGTTAACATTTACTCCGCAATGTAATATTGAGTACTTTGCTAAAATAAATGGAAATTAGTTATACATAAAAAAAATAACATTGTTATTATTTATTTAACATTTTAATTATTTTATGAAAACAGATTTTTACTGTAAAATAAATGGATTGTACATGGTAAATACATTAAACGTTTTGTATTTAAAAAATCATTGTATTTAAAAAAATCTAGTTTAAATAGCTCATTTGAAATTATTAAATAATAATAATACCGAAATGATAGAAACTTTTATTTCTATATTTGAAAACATAATTGCAATTTCAAGATTTTCTTTAGATGGGAAATTAAATTTTCTGAAATGATGCTTGTTTTTAAAATAACAAACAAATAAACTGACCAATTTTGATTTATTTGTCCAATTTATGTTTCTTATTTCTGCCGATGATTAAATATAATAATAATGAATAATATAATAATAAGTCTTATTTATATGAAAAAAAAATTTAAAAAATATCTTCCTTAGTAGACTGAAAAAGAAAATATTTAAATCAATGTATATTAAATTTAAATCCCCGAAGAAAGATTAAGTTTTTACTAGGACTAGCCGAAACTCAAATCTGTAGTTGCTTGCACCTATTTTTCCAAAGTTTTCGGTCTCTTGCGAATCTCATCCTTGAAGATCCTTTGGCTTTGGTGAGTTCGTCGGCTCAGTGCTTTCGTTGTCGACTTCAGCTCTTCTTTTATCCAGCGAGATCCATTCTATTTGACAATCCATTCGATCCACTCTTTGCCCATGTCGACATTTAAATATGCATTTGAGGCTCCAGAACTTCTTCCATGCCTTCCCTATCCTGGCTTCGATTTCTTTTTTGTCCCTATTCAAGAAAGATATTGTCTGTCCTGGGTAGTTGGGATCGCTTGAGATCTTCATGTCCGAAAGAAAATGCCTAATTGACTTTGAATGTATGGTAGTCAAGATGAATGTTTTTTTAGGATTTAATATTAAGCCATGAAGAGAATTTTTTCTTTAAGCTGGGTAATCATTGTTATTAGCTCCGAATTCGCTATAAAATCCACATCGTCTGCAAATTTCACAATAATAATGAATAGACGTAATAAAATAAATATATTTTCTTGCCATGTGCACTTTTCAGTACGAGGGACTAAAAATCCCTAACCGATAAACTCTAAATCGGTCAAACACCACACCCCAGCAGAAAGGGTGAGTTAACTATATATTAATAACAGAATACCTGAGACTGAATAGTAGGCTATTTTGTTTCTCCTATCCGTTTGAGTTGTTTTAGTATTTTATACATTCTGCACGTTAGATGCTGATTCTTTTTTTATTTCTGATTCTGTTTTATATGCCAGTTAACTGGTGTTGGCAAGCAGTAATGGTCTGAATTCGTTATCATGTTCATCCCTGAAAAAATCTCCCTTTCTTTACAGTAAAAAAAAAAAAATCACATCCTTCTTGTAATTAACAAGAACGGCTCTACAGCCCAAAGGCGCCTTGATTCTCTTTATAGGCAAGCTCGCTGTTCTTCTTCCTCCTTAGAAGGATCGGGGAACACGTGTTGGTTTTTTAAAGAACATTAGCCGGTTTGTCAGTAAACAATAAAACAAAAAGCCCATACATACGAAATATTTTGGTTAGTGCCACGATTGATCTCAGTTTAATATAGAATATTGTAGTTTACTAAAACAGATTGCGTTTGATTTAACTAAGGGTCGGCTATGTGGAAAATCGACCATACAATTGTTGTTGTTTTTTAAACTGAATTCGCTTTTGTTGGCTCTCAAAACTTAGGTATAGTTTTTCAAATCGCTTTCAATATAGTCCATGATTTATTTTAATTTTCTAAAAATCTGGGGCCCACAGCACACGGCTATCTGTACCTCGGTTGTTAAATACAGTTTAAGTTAAAGTTCTTAAACACAACTTTTAATATAGTTAGAGTTAAAATAAAAGTTTAGAGAATTACATTCATTTTCGTTCGAAAATGATGTTTTATATTAAATAATATAACAGTATAGAATTTTTATGCACAAGAATAACATAAGTTTATGCTCTATTCGTCACTTAACACTACAATCCACAACCTTTTAGAAATTACATTTTTTCTCAATTCTTTACCTTTCCGACAGTATATTATACAACCTGAAAATATATTTGCACTATTCTTTATATGGTTGTTAAACTCATTCGACTTGTACATTTATCTTTTTTTTTATCATTGTTAATATCATTATATAGTTAATTTATTGGAATATACAGAAAAAAAAAAGTACTTTAGAGGAAGAAAATTAAAAAATAAATCAGCATTTAAGCCCTGTCAATTAATAACGGAATAAGCATTTCCAACTTCTTATATCCTTAAATAAAAAATGTTGAATAAAAATTAAATAATGGTTGACACAACTCACAGATTATACATTAAGAAGTACATGTCTTCGTTAATGGGAGATTTGACGTCTGATTTGACAGATAGAACAGTCATGCTACTAACGACTGGATTGTCCAATAATAATACTTTAAGTATCGAATCATTTAGCCGTCAAATGGCATCATTCGAATCAAATTTTCTAATGAATGTAATATATTCCTTTGTATATTTTATCTAAAATATAATTAGGCCATCTATTTTTATAGCACTCAATTTTTACATCATTTAGATAGCTAAAACTATTTCAGAACGTGGTCTTTAGAAAAACTATACTTACTTGATTCGCTTATTTATTTTTTTTATAGCGATATCAACTATTGTAATTGACTAATGGAACAATTCACAAGATGTGTTTCGTCCAGTTTTTTTGTTTTTTTTTCAACATGTTTATAATCATCTGTTTGATTAAAAGTGTATATAAGTGTAGTGTTATGTTGTTGTTATCTAAGTAAAAAGAAATGAAGATATAATAATAGGTATAATACATAGTATGTTGGTACACGTAGTGTAAGTGTAACATTTAATGACTTTACGTTGCTAATGCTCCATCCCAATTCTTCACGAATGACCAGTGAACACACAGCATGGCTATTGAGAGCTAACAAAACGCTGTTTTTTTTTTTTTTTTTTGTATTTTACGATGAGGAACATTTGCGATGATATTAAAAAAAATATATATATTGTGCAAGACCCTCCAATGTGAAAAGTAGCTGTGTCAATCGAACATAAACTAAGAAAATCTTCAAATTCAAAAAAGATTGTTAACTAATCCGTAATGTTTTTTTGTTTTTTTTTTAATTTTTATCTAAACTCTTTTAAAAAACCCTCACATATATATTTTTTCGTGAAAATCGGGTGGTCCGTTCAGAACAAAAACATAGCGAAACATTTAGGTGTACCAATCGAACATAACTTCGATTTTTTTTTTTGTTAAATTCAAAATTCGTTTTCAATTACGTTTCCGTAGAAAAAATTAAATAAATTCTGTGAAACTCTTTTTAAAAAAAACCTAAAATATATTTGTTTTGTGAAAATCGATCAAGCCTTTTACAACAAAAATTAACAAATTATTTTTTCTTTCCTCCTCCATAACCTCCCTCCATAGCGATTAGGTCTGTTAAACATTTCGCTAAGAGCGGTTTCTTATAGGTGAGAATGAATCGTATAAATTTGATGCTTATAAGCGTGGGGGCGAATTTTACATGCTTATTTCGTTAGAATTTTTCATTAGGAAGTTTAGTAGCTAGTAAAGAGGAACAAGCTTTGGTAGAGTGTATCGTTAACGTGTAATGTCTCTTTTTATATGAAATAAAAAAAATTTAAATATAACTATTGCATAAAGTAATTTATAATCTTCGTTTGGTAATGTTAGGCCTTTTTTTTCATTTTATTTTATTTAATATACCAGCTCCAATTCATCTTCCTTTAAGGATCTTCTACCATTCTCCGTTTTTCTTTCACGCAAAAGAATGGCAGAGAAAGAGGTAGACCGTCAAGGAGAAGGTTACATATCGTTTACAATCCTAAAATTGTTTTATATCGCTTACAAATGGCTGTCGTAATATACGTCAGTGAGAGGACGTGGCTGTCAGTTGTTTATAAATTGCATTGTCCCTCAGAGCTTTAATCTGCCTTTCCAATTTCCAGCGACACATGCACATCTGTCAACACGCCCGTCACTGTGTATACCTCCTCCGGTTTGCTAAACCTTTTTCACAAATATATTTTTATTACATTTCCCACAGCATTCATTTTAACAGGTAGGAATTGTTTGTTTATTTATTTAACATCACTTTATGCTACTGTGGATAATCGGACAGTGAGAATCCCCAATTTGTATATCCAGTTTTAATTAGGATAGGGATCTTCAACTATATTGACATCGCACGCTGAACTTCTCTCCTCCGAGAGTCGGCATAACGAAGGATTTTATTGTCCCATTTAAAAATCCTAGGGCCATCTGCGGGTTTGAACACATGACCTATGGGGATAGAAGGCTGTTATGCAAGCAACTATTGAACTGGTGACCCCTGGTAGGTATGGCATATGTTATATTTGTTTTTATGAGAAAAAAGGGATAATTCATTATTATCATTCATCTTAGTATGCCATTTCTAAATATAATAGTACAATGACATTGATTTGCCCTCGTAAATGTTTAATCAGATTTTTTTTTTTTAATTTAGAGGGCGGACAACACACGACTTTCACTTACCTCGGTTGTTAGTTAAAACTATAATTATATCTAATTGTGTTGGAAGCATATGTTTTAGTATAAAATATATAACAATATAAATCGTTATGTAGAATAATCACAGAATTGTATGCCTTACTCGTCACAGGTTATCTAAAATCTTCAGCTTTCCATCACTATATTATCCATCTATATTGCTATGCTTATGTTCAGAAAAAAAATATATTTCCCTTTTTTCTCACCCAGTTAATTATCAAATTCTTTCAGTTTGTATATTTTGCCGTTTTTTATCAATTCTAATAAAATGATATGTTCCATTTTTTAGAATCTACAAAATTAAGGGTACTTCAGAAAATAAAATAAATTTAAAAAAAACGCGGCATTTAAGCTCTGTCGACTATTTCAATCGAGGATAGATACTATGGTAAAGTATAAAGCCAGTTAAATTTTACATCGATATAATGAATGTAATCAAAATAGTTAGAGCCATTTTTGAGAAAATAATAAAAATAAGCAAAAGTTATGGTATAAAGTGTCTCTTTTAATTGGCCAAATTTTTGGAGAAGTTGCTGTAACACCCAGGCAAAATATAAAAATTCAGTTATTTTATATAATTTTTTTTTTTTTTTTTTTTTTTTTTTTTTACCCGACTTACTACACACACACACACACCTTTCTGCGGGACTTAGTTATTTGGACTTATATGCCAAGTAACTTTCTTTATCACAAACACATTCACACACACAGATCATTCGGTGAGAATTTTTGTTAGGCTCAAGGGACCCTAAAACCTGTATGTCCGTCCGCTTAAAAGGTAAGTTGGAGAAAAAATAGGATTTGCCGCATAATCATGTAAAAACCAATCTGAGAGAACTCCAGTTCAAAATGATCTAGTAGAGGCGTCAATTACCAGAACTTAAAAAAAACGTTTGGAGCGAGAAACTGTTGTTAACAGAACTTTTATCGAGTAGTTGTTGCTATATTAGTTCTTGCTCCACTTTTATGTTAAAACTTTAATCGGGAAAGTTCATGTTATACTTAAACTTTTTTAAAAAGTTAGAAAAACTGTTTCGTGCTTTGGGTACAACGCCGCCGAGTCATAAAAATAAAAAATAGTGTTTTGATTAGAATAGCTTTCATAAGGCTTGAAATATGGTTTCTCCTAGTGGATAATCAGTTACTAACGCGCTGCAATAACCGAGTTTTTCTGCTCATCACTCTCAGTTGGGTTAACATTCCTTGGCAAGAGGCTAACCCGAGACAAACGGTTCCTGGCATTGGCTATGAATATTTTAGTCCTTTAATCCCTTTACCTTGTTGAAAATATAATTCATGAGGCAGCTAGGCTCCGCATGGAGCTTTAATTTAACACCTATGGGATTTTCCGCGGCTCTTAAATTATTTTACCAACTTATCTCCTTTCCTTGGAGTTCCCTCTGGAATAAAGTTTTCACTCAACCTGTGATAAACCAAGCTGAATAACTTGAAACACTTGTGCTAATGTTTCAAAAAAAAGCATTACTCTTAAAACGAAAAATATTTATATTTTTTGTTTTTAAATTGACGAATATCCCACTGAAACAAAATCTTATATTTCGACAAAAAGGTAAAATTTACAAAGAGTCATAAGATAATTATTTTTTCATAAATCCTATAATTAAAATAAATAAAATAATAATCCAATCGACCATGGAGCATTGTATGCTGCAAAGTGCCTAGCGATGATCAGGAAGGGAATGATGGAAAGTCTGAAAATAAGAGAAATAAGGATTGTAAGTAAGGTAAAGGAAATTGTATATGTAGGAAAATAAATGACAAGGAACTCTATAAGTATTTGGAAAAAATAACAGACGTCGTGCGGAAGCAAAGGTTCGAATTTTATGGTCACATGGCATGAGCCAAAAAAGTAGCCAAATATAATTTTTACTTATCTCAAAAAAAAAATTCCAGAATAAAAAAAATCAAGGGGGCGTGTTTCACGGAGGTGGAAAAGGATCTGCAGGAGTGTTGACAAATATTGAGGAGCGTGATCCTCTTAAAAAGAAACTTGAAGGTCTCCAGAGTTTCCAGACAATGCATAAAAATAAAAATGGCAAGAGGTGGACTGAAGAGCGGAAACAGCAACATGCAGAAAGGAAAACAGTAGTTGCGTGGTCCCATGTTGGCCGTAACGAAAAATAAATAAATTAATAATAATAATACAATCATGAGAATCACATAGAAACATTCTATCAAAGAACTTGTTATAGAAATACCAAATATTAAAATAATGAATTTTATTGTTTTGCACAAATAATTTATTGAATTATTATGTTTAATTTTTTTACTGACCAAAAAAAAATTTTAAAGTGTTTAAAAAACCAAATTTTATTTATTTTTTTAATAATTCTAAACTTCTCTACGGGCGAACATTTTTTAGGCCAACGGTTGCGCAAGAGGTTGATTTACCGATATCACACGTTTTTTCTCTAATTGAAAGTTATTAGTTTGCATAGATTCAGTGAGCTTCATGAGCGTCTCTCGTCTCAATGTTGATCCACAGGCTGTATAACAGAATGAATAATTAATAATTCGCTTACTCACAGTTAGGCGCTACAGTCCTCGTAGGACCTGGACCTCTGCCACCGTTCTTCCCCATGCCTCACGATCTCTAACGAGACTTCTTCAAACTCCCATCTTTCTTAACTCATCCTCCAAATTGTAAATCCACCTATCACTCCCTCAATCAATTAATAATTAATTAGCTTAAATAGTATGATTTTAGTTTTCTGCATATTAAAGATATGAAATATATATGTAATAAGGAATCTAAGGAAAAAAAATATTAACTATTATCCATTAAAATACCCGTTCTTTTAAAATTTCAGAGCGTTATCACCTTCACATGGCTAGCCATGCTGTTTCTATTATGATATCGAAACTGTTTTAGAAGGAGGTCCAAATTTAATAAGAAAAAAACATTGTTTGTTTTTCCTAGTAGCAAAAACAATGCTGTATATTTATTAGTTTGTTTATGGAAGAATCCTTTAAACATTTATTTTTATACGTAATATCTTTTATAGGTAGATACTTCAATTCATATATTATTATAACATTTTACTATGTGAAACCACATATCATATTAATAACAAAAACACGATATTAATCTATTTGTGCAAGACCAGGCTAAAAATCTGTAATTATACTCACAATTGTATATTTCTTTTATTTATTTATTGTAAATAATACAATATTAGAATAGAATAGAATAGAATAAAATAGAAATTGATTTTTATTCTGGGACTGTGTCCCTTGAGAATAACATATTTGCACAGTTTACAATATACAATATGTCTGGCCAACAGATGAAATGAACATAATTAACTAATGTTTACAATTATGGGTAAATATATACATAAAATATAAAAATAAAATGAATAAAAATTAAAATAAAAAATATCCTCAGAAAATAGTTGTTTGGACAAAATGAAAAATAAATGAGTTTAAATATATAATAAAAAGAAGAAAAATAAAAGTTAACATTATTTTGTTACTTGGTCTTTTAAGAATAACATGAGCTTTGAAATAATAAAGTAACTTAAACTGGACAAGAATTAGTGAAAAATAAACCAATTAAACATAAATAAAAATAATATACTACAATGATACAAAACGAAGGCTTCTTATCACATAACAGACATAATAATCACAATATAAACAATTTAAAATGAAAAGAAAAAAAAACTGTAAAAAAATATAAATCTTTCAGATAAAATAGTAGAAAAAATAGATAGATACTATTTTTATTACACTCCCATGGGCAAAGAATGGTAAGACTACTCTGTTATTATTCTATAAAGAAGCGTAAAAATCGTTATCACTTGTAGCTGGGTGGTTAGCATAACAGCCTCCTAGGCCAAAGATCACGGGTTCAAACCCGCCGGTGGTCCTAGAATTTTTTAATGGGAGTAAAAAATCCTTAGCTACGCCGTCCTTCGGAGGGGAGGTTAAAAGGTGGTGTGATGTCAGGTACTCGTTAAAGATCCCTATCCTAATAAAACCTAGATAGGCAAAATTTAGAATTCCCACTGTAGCATCGTCCGATTAGCCATAGTAGCATTAAGTGACGTTAAATAAATAAACAAACAACAACAAAAATTGATCTATGGATCGATTTACTCAAGTAACCAATCAGTTAACGTGTCCACTTGGTTATATGCATCCCGTAAAAAAAAAATTAGTTATGTCATGCCCTTCGAAACCAAAATGTAATAAATAAATTCGGTTCAACCGTCATATTGAGAAATTGGTATAATAATTTTATCAACTGATTATTTATAAACTTTTAAGAGATATTTACCTTTAATTGGCATCATAAATATTTTAAAATATTTTCTTCTAATTTATGAATTTATCAATGCTTAATAACCATGGAAATTAATGTCTCTACTTTTTAGAATTTTGTGTTAACAAAGCCTAGTTGATTATAGGAATCATGCTTTTTTATGTCAATTTTAAATCCGTTACGATGCACGGATTAAGGTATCAAGGTATCATCTAAATCTCAAAAGACGGTGTTAAAGCGTTGAAATGGTCGTTTTAGTGCAATTTTTAGGAAGTATATAATGGGAGTAAAAAATCCTTAGCTACGCCGTCCTTCGGAGGGGACGTTAAAAGGTGTGCGATGTCAGTAGTCGTTAAGATCCCTATCTAATGAATCTGATAGGCAAAATTTAGGACTCCGCTGTAGCATTCCCGATTAGCCATAGTAGCATAAAGTGACGTTAAATGAATAAACAAACAAACAGAAGCTTAAAAGTAATTACTCTAAAAAATCGAAAAAGTCAATCAGTAAATTTACATTTCGGGTCGAAGAGCTAAATTTTGAGGTTTAATAAACTCGTTGTGAAGAAAATTAATTTTGAAAATGGCTTATCTTTCCGTTGTTATAAAAAGCAGATCAACAGCGACCTCTCAAGTTCTGTAGGACCTCAACAAAGCAGCCGATCAACTTGCCGATCGAGCAATCCCAAGAATGAAAAGAACTCTTCGCAGAACTATCAAGTAAACTGGAGCGACTCTAAACCGCTTCATCGGCCTGTAGATGACAGCTCTCCTGCAATAGATTTGTTTTACAAAATAGAAGCAGCAGTCTGCGCTTGTCGTTTAGGAGAGAGGGTATTAACGCATCCCAGCGCTAGCCGGGTGAAAATTGATTCCCAAGGTTAGTTATCGCCTTATTTTCATTTTCGGATGAAAGAAAACTTTGAATTGTAGTGTACGTATAATGGTTCAGTCCATAATGTAAGATTCTACGAGCAGAATAAGGAAAAATCTATATGAAAGTCGACCTTGGTGAAAACAGATGTTAATAAGAATTAGTAGAATGACTGCGAGATATTAGAGCCTTAGAGATTATGAAGAATGAAGTTAAGAAAATAGCGAAATCATTGAAAACTAGTTTGACGAGAGAACAAGACCAGCTGAAAGGAAGTTCGGTAATTGAAATTTTTGAAAAATCAGAAAGGCTACAAGAAGAAGCATTTGAATTATATTACTTTAAGCATTAATTTATTTCTTGGAAAATATGTGTAAACAAATCTACAATAAGAAGTGGCACTATTCGACTATTCACATATTGAGAAAGCATTGTAATAGCTACTGATTCACCTACAATTTTACAGAATAACATACTGACTACCGACAGTACGTTTTGTGACTTCCTTTAAACGCTTTTTAAACAGACAATAGTCATCGCATAAAGGCGATAATAACCCTTCTGGTTGACCCCTTAAAAAATAATAATAAAAAAGTGGTAATGTTGTATCGATTTGTGTTGCTTTGTGCGAAAATATTTTGCTCGATTTTGAATTAGGCTTACCACTCATTTTGCGATTCTGCTTGTGAGGCTGTAAAGACTTGAAAAATAAAATACTGAGTGAAAGTAAAATATTAAAATAATGTAAATAGTTTTTAAGAATTTTTAATACACTTGAAAATAAAGAATTAACTTTTGAAGAACTAATGACAAATTTTTACTTTGAATTTCAATGGAAACATGTGTTTAATTCAATAATCTATTTATATTATTATAACTCTCAGTTAGTTTATTGATATAAAAAAATTTTTGCATTTCTATTTAGTTGTATATGTATTCCTTTATTTTCCATTATTAATCTGTTTTTTATCACACAAATAGATGAAATATTTTCTTATTTATTTTATTATATGTATATTATATATTTATATTATCTTTTTTATACATTATATAATATATATTTATTTTTATAATTCTACAAAATTAAAGGTACTTTAGAGGAAGAAAATTTAAAATATCTCCATTTTGAGTCATTACTATTTCAATCAGAATGATACCTACATGATATTTATATTATTATCTAAAATAATCAAACAGTTATCGACTTGTGCATAAGATAATATTTTTTCTTAAATCTTTAGCTTTCCAACGGTATATTATACATGTATATTACTGTTCTTAAGTTAAAAAACAAAAAATGCATTAAAAAATCTTTTTTTCAGTTTTTTCCTTTAGTTGGATATCGAATTCATTCAATTTATATATTAACCTGTTTTTAATCAGTATGGTTATTTTTATAGAATCTACAAAATTAAGGGTACATTGGAGGAAGAAAATTTGAAATATCGGCATTAAAGCCTTGTCAGACTATTTTTATCAGAATGTAACCTGCATGATGTTAAAGCCTACTAAATTTTACATTGGTAAAACTTTAATCAAAATCGTCATAGCTGATTTTGAGAAAATCGTAAAAAGATACTAAATGGATGTATTAAGTGACTCTTCTGGTTAGCTGTTTTTTATCTCGGGCGTAAGCTGTCTTAAATATGAAATTTCAGTATTGTACGACTGTTCGTTTTCGTGCTACACTTACCACACACACAGACAATTTTTGTGGGACTTAGTTATTTTGAACTGGAATTCAAAATTTTCATGACCGCAATACTTTCCCTTACTATATATTCCATATATAGGTTAGTGAAAGAAAAAAACAAACAAACACAAAAGTAGTACTTACAGGAGACCGAAATCAGTATCATGCTAACGAAAATGTTATGAAAAAACTGCCTGTTATGAAGCAATTTAGGAGAGGAAGCAAATGGTCATGCCAAGGCTAGAGTGACATACAAGGCTGAAGTTAACGATAGAATGCTCTGCAGAAAGACGACAGGAAAACGATAAAATATTTTGCAGATCTCTCATGTTGTATAGAAACATGAGAAACAAAACCGTTGAGAATCTAGTAAATTCGTTCAGGTTGTTAATAAAAGCACCTCACATTACACGAGTGGGAACATTGCCTTGTTAAAAGATTCCTTCTGCCTACATATTTCCGTGTTTGTATCCAAAAAGGAAAAAGCTTTAAGCTAGTGATATCACACAATGTGCTTCTTCTGAACTTAGAAACATTGAGAAATCAATTCTATGAACTATTCGACCTTAAAACGGTTGCCATCAACTCTCAGCCATTTTTCAAAGTAATTCATACAATCAAGAATAGATCCTTGAGGCAAATTGAGGCGTTGATTTCCAAAAGGTACTATATCCATTCTGGGTAATTTTACAGGAAGCGCGAAAATCTCTCATTACTATATTATTAAACCAACTACTTGATTCTTTTCGCATTAAAATCTATAATTATTTCTTTACTATATTAATAAAACCGTATTAAAGTTATGAAATGAAATGTTCTGTTATGATTTAGAATGAAACTAAATGTGTAATAAGTAACTTAAGAAATTAATAGCATTTCTAAATCACGTTATTAATGGACATGAGTGTTCATTAGATACAATCAAATTTAAGATTTAGATAAAACTAAATGAGGAGAATATAAACATGTAAAAAAATCAATTTCGTAAAAAATGTCCTTTAGTACCTTTTGGAAATCAACGTCTCAATTGACTTACCCCAAGCAAATATTGTTAAGATTATTCGGTAATTAATGTATATAGTATTTAAATAAATGTAATAAAATCCTACTATAGTAAGATTCCGAAGTTTGGGGCCTAATCTTAAAACCTAAAAATTTATTTAATTTTATAACAAGACAGAGATTTTCCCCTTTCCTTTTAGAATCTGTAAGAATTTAAATTAATATTATATACATAGTACGACATTAATTACTGCCATTTTATTTAAAATTGTATTACTGTTTTTTGGGGATAAACGCTCTCCTGCACTCAGAGGGCGGGTACGTCAACTATGTTTTAATTTATTACAGGCAATGGAGGAATATTGAGATTTATTTTGTTGGATCGCCTTTAAAGTCAACCTTCAAACGTTGGAAACCAATCATCAAAGATTTCCGGCCACGGGTACTTCTTAGGCCTGAAATGCAACTTTAAAATAATTTTATTATGAGTGTTTTCAGATTTATCTAAATTAAAGAAAGGAAATTTGAAAGCGTTTTCGATTTGGAAATCGTATTTTGCTTGTTTTGTACATTTCCTCAAAATAGGAAAGTTAAGTAACTTATTGAGTTATATTCTAATCCAAAATCATTATTAATAAAATAAGTCCTAAATATTTATTATTTGATGATTTTGCAAGTTGGTTTGGTGTTATATGACAACGAATAAAACATGCGATTTTCAATAAAATATGTTTTATTGACAAAATTTATTTTTTCATTTTATCTTCACAATGGGCATTGAATTTATGACACTAAAACTTTAAAAATGAATCTTCATATTTTATGTTTTATTGAATGGAGAGTCCTGCAAAAATGGAGTCATGTATCTTTAAAATTAAGTATATAAATCATTTATTAGAAGATTTGAGCGCTTAAACTTACATGAAAAAAAGATGAAAACAATTATACTCAACTGCATATTTTTGTTTGTTTTATTAATATAATTTTTTAACTACCTGCAAAAACACACAATTGCTTCTACTGCAAATAATTCAAATCAACTGAAATTTCAGAGTTATTTACCCTTTTCGTCATAATTTTAGTACCTGCTAGAAACTTTTACGATTTTACAAAACCATTTTGACTAAAAGAAAAAAAAAGTTAAGTAAACTAACCTCTATTGAAGATTGAAGATACTCTTTGACAATAATTAACTTTAATTAATAAACATGAAATCTCAAATACACATAAATTAGTTTTCTAATGGACCAGATTGGATGGTTTTATGAGACTATTAAAAATGGTTACTTGAACACTTGGTTTTCCTATATTATTAGTCTGATGACACAACATGGAATCATCGTTATTTTTATCGCTATAGTTCATTTTCAATTCTTTTCCTTCTCACATATTTTTTTTAGTGTTTATTACAATTCAACTAAAATAAAAAAAAATCTCTCTCTTTGAAATATTTTTTTTTTAAATTAAACTTATAACTAGAGGAAAAATCCACTGATTACTTTTTGAAAATAAAACACCTTAATACAGAAAAAAAAATTGTAATTTTCCAGGAACCAATTTTAAGTAAAAATAAAATTTAAGTATTTGGTTATCAGCAATATTATCAGAAGAATAGTCTCAAAACTGGAGAAATAAAAAAATATCCAAACAAATCACATCAAATTACCTTCACTCTACGTCGTGATTCTATATCCTCCTATTCCACTGTATTCTTTAACAATATCCTACTTACTCTTGTTGAACAGATCCGGTGCTTAAGACTCCAACATGGAACCCTCATACTAGACTGAAACGACAGGAAACTGCTCGTAGATACAGATTACTACAAAACATACTCGACAAACGCTCAAAACTTTCTATTTACTACAAAAAACTCATTTATATAACCATTATCAGGTCTATTTGGGCCTACGGCATTGAGCTATGGGGGTCTACTAAACCATCAAATTCCTCTCGCATCCAATCCTTGTAATCCGAAATCCTTCGAACTATCCTCAATGCGTCTGACTTTTTCACCAATAAAATCATCCATAAAGACCTAAATATCCCATTTATTTAAACTTAACCCGTTACAGATATACTTCTTTTAATTCCAGCTCCCTGTCCACTCAAACCCGCTTATCCGTGACCTATCCTCCAAATTTATTCCCGACAATCCACCTAGGCTACTTATGTTATATCATCCACCAACAGGCCAAGGCCCAATTACAGGCGGTAAATTATTCCTAAAAATCACATTACACTATATTAATTAAAATCATAATACTTCAAAAGAAGATGGCCAAGATAACTCCTACCATAAATCAGACATGGGAGTGCTACCAATGGATAATTTCTTCACAGGACTACCATATGTTCTAACCATATATCAATCCTATTTACTTGTTGTATAGATTTAATACAGTTGTAAATTTATTTAAATAAAAAAAAAATAAAAAAATTGTTGTCTATAATATGTACAGATATAGAAAAAGCTAAATTCAAGACCAAGATGCAATTTACTTATCTAGTAGCTTTTGTGTAGAACCTTATAGTTATAATTTACAAAATTATCATTCTCATATTAATTTATTATTTCTCTGTAAAATATAAATATTTTATTAAACAAATAATAACGCGTACTTGCGTACAAATATTAGGTTTGACAAGAGATGAAGCTCTTGGAGAGTCCGTTAGGTAGAAGAACCAATATAATATTGTTTGAAGTAACCGAACAATTTAATATGTGCAAAGTCGATTGGTAGGACGAGATGTAGCTGGGAGGAGAGCGTTGAATCCGACAAGTGATTTAGGTAAGTGGTGGGAATTCAAAGAATAATTTAGAGTACATACAACTATATTTTATCAAATGCGGATTGAAAGAGTTGTAAAAAATGTAAACATTCTTCTTTGTTGGTTTCATTCAGAAAAGCCTCATTATACAACGTCAATCAATCACGTTTTTATCTTATTGATGTTGATTATATAAATCAAATATCATAGAGATAAGTTATGTATCGTAGTATTTTTATATCAGTCCTGAAAACCGCTAATTTAAACATATTTTTTAAAGAATCTGTTGTTCGCTTTAGTTGATGTTATGATTTTTTATATTTATCACTTTTCATTCAATTTCAAACAAAGTTTGTTATGTGCACTATGTTATTTCTAAAACGTACTAGTTTCTAAAGTTAGTGAGACACTTCATACATCGCCTTTCTACCATCACTGTTATCTTGTCCTATTTGGACAAGATAGCATGTAGTCAGTTAATTAGTACCATGGCGTTGCTAATTAATACTAATTACACAGAGGATATTACATGGTTAAATATTTACTCACAACTGTCACCTTGATACTTTGAACTGCGTACCTTCTCTGACCATTGACTCTTATAGAACTCCAATAGACGACCATTTACGAAACTTCTTGTTTCTTATTCATAGGACATTACTAGCCCAAGTAAAATGTTCTTATACTTTCTCATTCACTTATTACTACATTTTATTTATTTACTAGAGTATTTACTAAGTGCAGTGTTATTCATGTTAAAAATTTAAAGATCATCGTAGAAACCAAGAAGGGAAAAAGATACCTAAGAGCAAAAATATTCCATCATTACTTTCATGAATAACCTTACATTTATAAGGATCAAAAATATAAATTAATTAACCTACAAAATAATGCCTTCTAACACTAGAGAGATTATACTGTGTATATATTATTATATATAATAAATATATATATAAATAAATAAAATAATAAATATAAAAAAAAAAAAACTAACGAATGTAACATCCGTTACCATTTTATTTAGTTAATTATTATTTTATTTTTCAAATAAACTATTTATAATTGATATAAAAATCTTAATTAATTTTCATGAAATTCCTATTTAGTTTAAGTGAAACTTCTGTTATTATGAAATAATTTTTGAAGCAGATATGTTAAATCATAATGCAGATAATAATGCCGGTTTATAATTAATAAAACTTTTTATTGGAGTCATCTGTAGCGTTGTGGCTAGCATAACAACATTCTATGCTCAAGGTCATGGATTCAAGCCATGTGGCTCCCAGATTTTTAATACAGTAAAAATGCCTTGGTTATGCCGTCCTTCGGAAGGGACGTAAACAGGTGGTCCAGAGCCTGTGCGACGTCAAGTACTCACTAAAGATCTTTATCCTTATAAACTGAATAGACAAAATTTGAACTCCCTCTATAGGATCGTCCGATTAGCAACACAGTAGCATAAAGTGACGTTAAATAAAAAAACAAACAAATTTTTATTTTTTCAAGAAGGTAATTAAGATTTGGTACGTAATATTGTTCTTAAAATGTTGCGTGTTATATTCTATATATACTGAATAATGGAAGAATATAACTCCTACGATACTGTGCGGTGGCAAACCTGATCGCATAGGGGTTACCTGTAGCATGGTGTTAAGCATAACAACCATCTATGCTCAAGTCCGGATTCGAGCCGCAGGTTAGCCTAGGATTTTATTAGAGTAAAATTCCTGTTATGCCGTCCCTTTGAGGAGAAGTAAAAAGGTAATCTCGAGCCTGTGTGATGTCAGGTACTCGCTAAACATCCCTATCGTAATTAAACCTGGATAGGCAAAATTTAGACTCCCATCATCGTCCGATTACCTACACAGTAGCATAAAGTGACATTAAAGAAATAAAAAAAAATGATACAAACAACTTTTTATTTAATTTAACAACATACTTAAGATTTAGTACGTAATATTATATATTTTTTTTTTTTCTAACCCTCCAAAATTTATTTTCAACTATTTACAACATATTTATACACATATAACTATGTACATTTTTACAATTTTTGGTCCTTTTTTTGCCCGGAGGCATTTTAAGGTTTATTATACATCCTGCGCTGGAGGCGCTTTATGCACTAGGGCTTAAGCCTTTATTCACAGTGGGAATAGGGAAGGGCTATTCTTTTGGGGACAAGAAAAAGGTTAGGTGGGTTCAGACTGCAGAGTCCGGACCCCGGATGGTGGTGTTATGTCACGGAAGAGCGGATTACCGCAGGCTTTCAGCCCATCAAAGAACTTGATGTGCCTCCGGCCGATATACTCTGGAACCGAGGGTAGCTGTAGCTCCTCGTATATGGTGACATTTCTCGCCCTTTGGAGTGTAGTTCCTCTGACTATCCGCCTAAGGACGGAGTTCTGGAAGCTCTGCAGTCTCTGGAGGGTAGACTTATACATGTGACGAAGTAGCGGCGCACCATAGAGAAGTGTTGGTCTAATGATGGCTTTGTAGATCTGGAGTTTGAGCCTCAGTGAGAGCTGCGGCGATGTCAGCAAGTGATATAGCCTATACGACTTTGATAGCGCCAGTTTTAATCTCTCCCGGACGTGGCTGGAGAAGGTTAAATGCCTATCCAGTGTCACTCCCAGGTATAACACTTTGGTAGAGAGAGGTTGTTTTTCCCCTTCTACGGTGAATTCTGTTGGCAGTTTCCTCTTTCCTGTTTGAAAGGAGAGAACTATGGCGTCCGTTTTCGTAGGGTTTACTCTTATCCCATTCTTATGAAGCTCGTCAACTATGGTGTCTGTGGCTGATTGGGCCGTTTTAAGTGCTTCATCTGCGCTTATGCTGGTCGCATAAATGGCTATATCATCCGCATAAGCTGCTATCACTGTTCCTGGCTGCTTTACTGAGACCACTGGCGCCGTGAAAACGACGAACAGTATTGGCCCCAGTACAGACCCTTGAAGTACTCCGCAGGTGGTGTCGCATGGGTTCGACAGATCCTCACCGACCCGTACGACGAAGGATCTTCCGCTAAGATAGCTTCTGATCAGTCGGCATAGAGGGGCGGGGAACCTGTACTCCTCCAGGCGGCGGAGTAACAGAGTGTGAGACACGCAGTCAAAGGCCTGGGTGCAGTCCAGTGAGATCAACGCCGTAGCCTCATTTTTGTGCATTTTCTCTATGGTGTAAGCCTGCAGCTTCGCCAGATGGTGCTCACAGGATACTCCTCGCTGGTAGCCAGTCTGCTCAGGTGGTATGATGCCCTCCTCCCTGCAGTGTTTCATGAGATGGTACTGAACCAGCCTCTCGAAGATCTTGATCATGTGCGAGAGAAGACTGATCGGTCTATAGTGCTCCGTAGAGTCTCCAGTCTTCCCAGGCTTGAGTAGCGGTACTACGATCGCACGTTTCCAGGCATTCGGAAAGTATGATATCCTTATGCACGAGTTGAAGATATTCAGTAGAAAGGCTTTACCCTTCCTAGGGAGCATCTTCAACAGTACATATGGTATGTTGTCCTGCCCAGAGGATTTGTTACCCTTGGTACGTCGTAGAACCGACTCGAGCTGGCTGAAGCTGGAGTAGATGGGCTTCTCGTTAGGGGACGGAGGTCTCCCTTCAGGAAGCACTGGAGCATCTATCTTCCGAGCATCTTCCCTCGCCTCATATCCTTTTGCCAGGAGTTCAGCCTGTTCCCTAGGTGTCAGTAGGTCGTCTCCAGATCTTAGGTGGACTGTCCGTCTCTTGGCGACATGAGTCCTGACTAGCCTCCAGAACTGCCTGTGATCGTCGTGTGTCCTTCTGAGTTGATCATGCCAGAGCGCGTTCTTCCAATCACTCATGAGACTGGCTATCTGCCGGGTCATCGCATTGATGGCCGGTTTCAAGGTGTAGTCCCGTGTGCGATGAAAGATGTTGCTCAGATTGTTCCTCCGGGCAATCAGAGCAAGGATGTGTCTGGGAGGCTTCCTGATGGCGTTCGGCTTCGGGCTGAACCTAGGGATGTGCTGGTAGGCAGATTCCTGGATGGTAGTGGTGATGACCTCCACCGCCTCGTCCACTTCATCTTCGGTTCGAAGAGTCTTCACGCATGGTAGTGTGTTTTCCACACTGGACCTGTAGCCTTTCCAGTCGGCCTTATGAAACATGTATCTGCTCGCCGGTGGTCTAGCGGGCGTGCCATCAAATGTGTATAGCACTGGCCGATGATCTGACGGTCCGAAAGGAAGTGCTAGGCACCCCGTGACGGTGTGCAGATCTCTGGTCAGGAGCAGGTCCAGCGTAGAAGTACAGCCAGGTCTGCCCGCCTGTCGGAAGGTGTGCACCCCTGGGTGGAAAACGGCCATTCTGGTCTTTGTGATGTAAGTGCCCATGGGGTTGTTACTGCTGCACAGCCAGGCAGTGTGCCGTGCGTTGAGGTCACCGAGGACCACAAGCCGACTCTTACCCTGGGCGTGCTGCAGCAACAGCTTCATCGATGTTGTGATTGCCTTGGGCCTCCTATAGACACAGCAGAAAGTATAGCGATGTTTCAGGTGAACATCTACTGTGACTATATGAGTGCCTTCGGTAGAAGCTACTGGGTTTGGCACTGCCCTAGAAGGGACATCTCGTCTGACCAAAACAGCAACGCTTGCCTTCCCGGAGGCGCACTCCTCCCGAAAGGAGGTGTACCCCTGGAAGCGAAGACGCTCTGAAGTGGGAAGCTTCGTGTCGGTCAGCACCACCACTGTTGGCTGGTGTTGCTGCAGGAGGAGCTCGACTTCGGCCTTCTTCTGTAGCAGGCCTCGGACGTTCCAGTTGATGACCCGGTGTTCAGTCATCACGGCGGCACTTGCACTTGCACTTCCTCTCAGTTCTGATTTCTTGAAGCAGCTGCGTCATGAGGCTGATGAGAGAGATGATGTCCTGCTGCTGTCCTGGAACCGACTGAGCTGGAGCTGGCTGCGCTGAAGGTACTGGCTCCTGGTGGTGGGGGGCCTGGTGGTGGGGAGCCTGGTGGTGGTGGGAGGTGGTCGCCTGTGGTTGGCCCGCAGATCCTCCAATGAGATGTGAGTAAGATACGCCCTGCTGCACTGTTCTTGAAGGTCTCATGGAGTTGGCGACGATTTCTTCGACTGGAGCTCTTCTTTGCTTGAGGAGTTCAAGTCGTTTCGGGCACTCTCGGGCGGATGCGACATGGGGTCCGCCGCAGTTTGCACACTTCACCTGATTCTTTTTCTTGGGGCACTGGCTCTCAACGTGTGTGCCGGAACACCATGGGCACACGACTGTCCTGTCGCAGTACTTCATCACATGGCCGAACTTCTGGCAGTTGCGGCGCTGTGCTGGGCAGCCATCTTCTTTAAACTTGACGACCCTAATCCTCACCTGGTTCACATGTCTCAGGTTCTTCAGCGTCTCAAGCTTTACTGTATGGTCGGTATGCCTTCGACCGGGATGGTGTCATTCCCGATCCTCTTGGTGAGCTGCCTAGCCAATCGGAAGCCCTCCACTCTCTCTTTCATCTCATCGATGAATGGTTCTAGCTCGCAGTCTACGTCAAAGCCGTAAACTACAAACTTTTTTGATCGTTTTGTGCCACGTGGGGCAAAGGAGTGGAACTGTACGTTCTGGTCCTCCCTGAGAACTTTGGTGGCAGCAGCATGGTCCTGGTACGTTCTCACGTACAAACGCGTCTCTTTAGTAGACGTGTTTGTAGTGAAGTCGGTGATATTCACCGACTTGAGGTTCTCATGCAATATCCTCTGTGTTAGAGGTGGGCATATAACTATGGGAGGCGGGAGCCTAGCCTTAGGAGTCCTTGCAGTCTTCTGCGGCGCTATCGGCTCATACCGGTTGGCCACAACAGTAGGAGGAAGGCGTCTGACTTCCGTCCTGAGGGGAATTTCTTAGGGACAGGAATAAAGTCACCTTCCCGTCACAGGCGACCCTTTTCTCTCCTCTGGCATTCTCTTCAACCGCTTCCATCTGACTTACGCCAGAAGGTCCTGGGAGTGAGGTGGCCATAGCGAGGGATTGGTAGAAGAGGGATGCTTTGCCAGAGCAACGCTACCCTAGCTGCTGAGGTTATTTCCACGAGATAAGTGTGGACCCCAACAGCGTGCAGGTGCTATCTAAGCAAAAAGGTGAAGTCTTCCGAGTCTGGAAAGATCCTTCTTCTTCGGCTGCTGATGGTCTTCTGGTCTTGTTGACTTGATTGGTAATGGTTTGATCTGGTTTGATTGGTTTGATGGTAATGCTACTTAATGCTAAGCGATAGGTTTTGTGGCTTGTTACCACACAAAAATAATATTCACGAGTATGAGCTTTGAGAGAGGACCATAAATCAGAATTGCACCTTTTTGTAATATTGTTTTTAAAATGTTGCGGACTATATGTACTAAATACTATATATACCATATAATGAAAGAAAATTACTTCTACGGTATTGTACGGTGGAAATAGTAATCTCATAAAATCCTTTATTACAAACGTGCTTGTAACGACATTCTGTTAACTTCGTACGACTTATTTGATTGCATATTAACTTTTCTAAAATCTCGCGCTTTCTAACGTTATATTATACGTCTATACTACAACTCATATTTCAGGAAATGTTTTTTGATGCCTCGGCAATAGAAAATTTAATTTTCCCACCTAAAGAAAAACTAGAGTACAATGAATTTACGTATAAACCTTCAAGAAAGTTTATATATCATTTATATCGTAATCCCTAACGTAATTTAGGAGTTCGCGGAAAACAAGAATCACTTTATAATTTCAAATATATCTAGATTATGTACTTATGTTACTTATTACACTGCATTGTATCATTTTCCATTACTTATCAATGAAAAAAAAAAAAAAAAAGTTGGAGACAAAAGAAAGGTTCCGTCTTATCCTAAAAGCCAAATCCTCGACAACTCCGGTACATACACCCTCTCAGAAGTCCTAACTCCTTTAGTAACTTCCATTTCAAGTCTGCTGACATACTTTTCTACATGTTTTCTTTTCAAGTATATTGAAAAACTAAGTAAGAAGCAAATGATATTTGGTTTTTCAAAATTTCTCTGAGAATAGTCATTAGATTTCATGAGAATAAAAATTTGTTCTCTTTGTAAACTTTAAACTTTTGTTAGTTAGTTAGACTTTCCAAAAACCTAGTTAGAAATAAAGTTTATAAAGACTCTTTCGATAATGGTGATAATAAATTATTTTAGAAAATGTATCAGTTTTAGAAGCAAAGAAGTGGCTCTATAGTCGACATTACTGCTTACAGTACTCCTGTTTTGGTTACGAGTTTCTGTGGGACTATCAAGTCTCAATAAAACTGGTACCCGAAATTTTGAGAATAACCTAGGGGTTTAGAACCTGGTCTCTCGATCCGTCTCGTTGGCTTAAACAGAACAAATCTCGATACGTAATAATTTTAAGACCCTTAATAGTTTATTGTGAAATATGTACTTTATTTTTATAGTTTTTTTTTTTTTAGCTGGCGAATTATAAATTTTGGTTTTTTACCAATTAATCTTAAATGTATTTCATAAAATATCAGGAGATAATTTTCATTTTACGACACAATATTTGTGTTATGATAATTTAAACCTTACTGTAAGCAAAAATATAGTATAGTCTACAAAATAATAATACGTTTTTTTTTAATAAGGTGTCTTTTTTAACTAATTATTTATATAATTATTATTATTATTATTTAACAATAGGGACGTGGAACGTTAGAAGTTTAAATACGGCAGGTGGGTTAAAGTCGGTCGCGAATGAAGTTAAGGGGTACCATTTAGATATCGTTGCATTACAAGAGGTTCGCTGGCCAGGGGAGGGTTCGTTAACAGAAGGAAAGTATACTATTTGGTACGGAGGGAGCGTTAATTATTGTCTAAGTACCGGGTTTCTGATTAGGAATAGATTTCATTCCGCATTACGGGACGTACAGTTCTTTAGTGAAAGAATATCGGTTGCTATATTTCAAGGGCGTTGGTTTAAAATCGCGTTTATAAACATTCATTCTCCCACCGAAGACAGTGATGATGAAGTAAAATGCGAATTTTATGATAAACTAGAGTCGGTTTACGATAAGTTACCGCGAAATTACATTAAGATAATACTAGGCGACGCGAACGCAAAGGTTGGAAGGGAAGAAGTATAACGTGCTACAATCGGTAAAGAAAGTTTGCACGAATATAGTAATGATAATGGGACCCGACTAATAAACTTTGCCATTTCGAAAAACCTAGTAATCAAAAGTACTACATTTAAACATAAGGATATTCATAAGTATACGTGGACATCGCCGGATGGACAAACACGGAATCAAATCGATCATGTTTTAATACAAAACAGATGGCAAAGTAGCATAATTAACGTGAGATCGTATCGGAGTGCAGAATGCGGTTCTGATCATGAATTAGTAATCGCGAAACTTCGACAAAAACTAAATACAAAAAAGAGAATACCGAACTATATATTCGTCCCGAGAATTTTGATGTTGTTAAATTGAACAACCCCGAAATTAGAAAACAATTCGCGATAGAAGTAAAAAATAGGTTCGATGCTTTAGAATCTTCAGTCGAGGAACACGAAGATGTAAACAAATTATGGGAAGGGATCAGGGATAATATTAAAGAGGTCGGTAACTTATGTCTTGGGAAAATCGAAAATAAAAAGAACAAACCTTGGTTCGACAGGGATTGTCAAAATATGTGTGAAAAAAGAAAAACCGCTAAACTGAATTCCTTAAATAATCCAAGCGATAATAATGTGGCTTATTTTCGGTTAGTAAAGAATGAAACTTCAAAACTCATAAAAAATAAGAAAAGAGAGCAGCTTAAAGGCAAAATAATAGAAATAGAAAAAACAGAAACGAAAATAACGTAAGAGAGATGTACAAAGGTATAAACAAATCGCGTAAAAGATTTGAACCTCTATTGAATGCGGTTAAAGATGCAAATAACAATATAATTGCGGATCCTTCTGAGATTTTAAATAAATTTAAACAACACTTTGACGGCATCTTAAATACGGAAAATAATAATCAATCTCCTCTCTCTGAATATCAGAGCGCTGAACCATGGATAGACGCACCGAGTAAAGAGGAAGTCGAAATGGCGATAGGAAAATTAAAACGTTATAAGGCCGCAGGAAATGATAATATCACGAGTGAATTAATCAAGGCGTGTGGAGAAGCGGGCGTTTCCAAAATACATTTTTTAGTTAAAAAGATCTGGGAAACTGAAAAAATGCCAGAAGAATGGAAAGAATCAATACTTATTCCGATTCACAAAAAAGGACCGAGGACGGATTGTAACAACTATCGTGGGATCTCTCTTCTCCCAGTATGCTATAAAATATTCTCGTCAATTCTAACTAGTCGAATCACGGAATACGCTGAGGAAATTATCGGAGATTACCAATGTGGTTTTAGGCGGAATCGCTCGACTATTGACCAAATATTTTCCTTACGTCAAATATTAGAGAAAAAATTGGAATACAACGGTGTAGTCCATCAACTTTATATCGATTTTAAAAAGGCGTATGATTCAATAGACCGTCAGAAGCTATATAACATCATGATTGAACAGGGAATACCTAGAAAGTTAGTAAACCTAGTAGAGATGTGTTTGTCGGAAACATTCCATAAAGTTAGAATCGGTCATAATTACTCCGAGAGATTTGAGGTGCGATCGGGTTTGAAACAGGGTGACTCGCTTTCACCTGTGTTATTTAATATAGCTTTAGAATATGTCATAGCAAAGGTGATGTGTACCGAGAAAGGCTTAAATATGGGTGACAAGATTCCGGTTTTGGGGTATGCCGATGATCTGGTACTGCTAGGTGAAGACACGGAAACCATACAACTAAATACAAGTGTGTTAATAAAAACCGGTAAAGAAATAGGACTCGAATTAAATACCGAAAAGACGAAGTATATAATTAGTAGCAGAAACGGTGTCGATCTTGGTGATATTGATGTATCAGGTCATACTTTTGAACACGTAGAGAAATTCAAGTATTTAGGTTCAATTATAACTAGAAAAAAACGAAATCCAGAAAGAAATAAAGTCCCGATTAAAGGTGGGAAATGCGTGTTATTATTCAGTTGCTAAGTTACTTAGTTCGCGGCTTCTATCTAAAATCTTAAAGATTAGAATTTATAAAACTATTATTCTTCCAACGGTTCTTTACGGATGTGAAACGTGGCCGCTTACTTTAAAGGATGAACAGCGGCTTAAGGTTTTCGAAAATAAGGTATTATTATTATTATTTTGTACGTTACTTTTGGATTCATGATTTATTATAACCTCCTCATAATAGCAATAATTTTCTCTGCTATTAAAGTTATTTTATTTTTACTTCTAATTTATTATAAAAAGCAATACATGCAATATTATGAATATGTAAACAAGCAATAAAATTACATATTACCAGAAGTTGTTAAAAGTTAAAATTACTTTTAAATACTTTTTTATACAAAAAACTAAGTAGTTTTGCATGAGAAAACTCGCAACTCATGTTCATCAATGAGTTGAGGAATCTACAAGTGGGATAAACATTAATAAGTAAAATTCAAACGCTTATCCTCTAAAACCCTACTTATTCGTTCGTTGGCTCCTTCTTCCACGACTTGTTTACCTATTTCTTCCTGAGTGATAGTGTATCGCCTTATGCAAAGAAGACATTAAAGAGTTTCTAATAATTATTTATATAGATCTATCCAATGTCCAAAGTCAAAATAAAACCAAACAAGGTGATGTACACAGTATTCCTTAAGATATTTAATATGACAACATGGCCACATCGAATTTTCATAATTAATTAATTATGTTGATTTCATATTTCATGTTGAGTAAAACAATACATTATCTCAAAAAAATTAGTGCATAGTGAAAAAAAAAAACTTTTAATTAGTAGGTCTCAATTTTTTAAAATATTTTTGTTCAAAGGAATAACATAAATATTTGGTAATAAAAAAAAAACACATACTTTTATTTTTTTAAATCACTGAATGATTTCATATCAATATCAGTTCTATATGAAACAATCTACCGACTAATCGTTCAACTAATGACTTCTTTATTCGGGACATTTTTATAACTCTGGACATAATAGGTCAACACTTTGATTTTAATTTATTTAATTAACTCATCTCAAGCATTTATTACTTTATTAATTAATTATCTGGATTTCAAAACGCTCTTTGAGTGTCCGACTCAAAGAGCGTTTTGAAAGCTATTCATAGCTCAAAGATTAGGCATCCAGTAGTGGCAGAAATCCATAATATATACCGTGAAATCCAGATGAAGAATAAAGAAGTGGTGTTAATATGGGTTCCCGCTCACAGTGGCATATATGGCAATGAAAAAGCCGATGCCGCGGCAAACTCTGCTCGTCGTTTGACTACGCCTCAAGCAACGATGGTCAACAAAGTCCCTCTGCAAGACTGGACAAGGCAGTTCAGATCTTTACAGAAGGAAAAGTGGCAGGTCGAATGGAATGCTAATCCATCTAAATTAAGTGAAATAAAAAAAGATTGTGCCCGTTGGAAGACCTCCAACAGAAAGTCAAGGAGAGAAGAAGTGATCCTCTGCAGACTTCGGATAGGACATAGTGAGTTCTCTCACGGCTACCTTCTGCGAGGTTTAGAAGCCCCAACATGTACAAAATGTGACACAGTGAAAACAGTAAAACATATATTGTTAGATTGTCCAATCTTCAACAAATTAAGAATTGAACTAAAAATGGATAAAACTCTAAAAGAATTATTACAAGATGATGAAAAAAAAGCCAATATCCTCTTGAAGTATTTAAAAAGAAGTTTATATTATAATAGAGTGTAAAATGTAAATGTGAACGCCAATGACCCACTAGGGTAGAGGCGACATAAATAAATAAATAAATTAATTAATTATCTAAATGTATTTTCCATAATTATTGAGGGAACTTGAGAGAAAAGGGAGTGGTACATTGAATACGGTTAAGGATTCCCTTGGCGTTAAACACACATTTTTGTTTGTTGTTGGCGCAATAAATATGATGTAGTAGATAAAAATTACCACATTTGAAACTCATATTATTAATAATAATAAAGAATAACTTAATGAGAGATATAAAATTGCCCACTCCGTTAACTTATAATCGAATCTTCGGATGATTTATTTTTATTGTTTTAATATGTTATAATTTATAATTTTAGCTATTTTAAACAATAATCAAAAGATTTCGAAAAACTATTATATAGCATTTCCAAGTCAATTGTAACCTTTTCCAAGTCAAATGTAACTTTTTCCAAGTCAAATGTAACCTTTTCCAAGTCAAATGTAACCCTTTCCATTTCAAATGTCACCTTTTCCAAGTCAAATGTCACCTTTTCCATTTCAAATGTTACCTTTTCCAAGTCAAATGTCACCTTTTTCTTCACTTCTAGCCATAAATATTCCGTTTTATTTATTTATTTATTGAAAAATAATTAGTTTAATTAACATTATGACTTTTTTAATAATTTTGGCATATAATAATTGATATTTTTTTTGGGTCTCTTAGATATTTGATATCAAGTTCTGTTTTTTACTAGCTAATATTTTAAAAAAATAATTATCGTCTATTTAGTTTTAAGATAGTTGTTGATTTTGATTTTTTTGAGAGGAGGGGTAGTTTTTTGGAATAGTTAATGTGTTTTCGAGTATTATAATTAAATTTTTCGAGCTGTATTTTTTATCGCTCGCGTGGATTTTAACTCGCATTAAATTTTAATGTATTTTATTGATATAGGGATTAATTATTTTGCTTTCGGGTGGTTATGATAAGGTTTTTCGAGCTGTATTTTTTTCGCTCGCGCTTATTTTATCTAAAATTTACTTTTTATGTGTTTTATTGATATATGGATTAATTAATGTGCTTTCGGGTGGTTATGATTACGTTTTTCGAGCTTTATTTTTTATCGCTCATGCGTATTTCAACTCGCATTTACTTTTAATGTTTTTTATTGATATAGGGATTAATTATTTTACTTTCGGGTGGTTATGATTACGTTTTTCGGGCTGTATTTTTTATCGCTCATGCGTATTTCAACTCGCATTTACTTTTAATGTTTTTTATTGATATAGGGATTAATTATTTTGCTTTCGGGTGGTTATGATAAGGTTTTTCGAGCTGTATTTTTTTCGCTCGCGCTTATTTTATCTAAAATTTACTTTTTATGTGTTTTATTGATATATGGATTAATTAATGTGCTTTCGGGTGGTTATGATTACGTTTTTCGAGCTGTATTTTTTATCGCTCATGCGTATTTCAACTCGCATTTACTTTTAATGTTTTTTATTGATATAGGGATTAATTATTTTACTTTCGGGTGGTTATGATTACGTTTTTCGGGCTGTATTTTTTATCGCTCATGCGTATTTCAACTCGCATTTACTTTTAATGTTTTTTATGATATAGGTGTTGAAAATTGTGTTTTCGGGTCCTATAATTATGGTTTTTTAGTTTTATTTATTTATCGCTCCCGCGCCTTTTAACTCGAATTTACTTTTAATGTTTTTTATATATAGAGACATAATTAATGTGCTTTCGGGTGGTTATGATTACGTTTTTCGATCTGTATTTTTTATCGCTCATGCGTATTTTAACTCGCATTTACTTTTAATGTTTTTTATTGATATAGGGATTACTTAATGTTCTTTCGGGTGGTTATGATTACGTTTTTCGAGCTGTATTTTTTATCGCTCTCGCTTATTTTAACTAAAATTAACTTTTTATGTTTCATATTGATATAGGTGTTGAAAATTGTGTTTTCGGGTCCTATAATTATGTTTTTTTAGTTTTATTTATTTATCGCTCCCGCGCATTTTAACTCGAATTTACTTTTAATGTTTTTTATATATAGAGACATAATTAATGTGCTTTCGGGTGGTTATGATTACGTTTTTCGATCTGTATTTTTTATCGCTCATGCGTATTTCAACTCGCATTTACTTTTAATGTTTTTTATTGATATAGGGATTACTTAATGTTCTTTCGGGTGGTTATGATCACGTTTTTCGAGCTGTATTTTTTATCGCTCTCGCTTATTTTAACTAAAATTTACTTTTTATGTTTCATATTGATATAGGTGTTGAAAATTGTGTTTTCGGGTCCTATAATTATGTTTTTTTAGTTTTATTTATTTATCGCTCCCGTGCATTTTAACTCGAATTTACTTTTAATGTTTTTATATATAGAGACATAATTAATGTGCTTTTGGGTGGTTATTATTACGTTTTTGAGCTGTATCTTTTATCGCTTATACGTATTTCAATTCGGATTTACTTTTGATATTTTTTATTGTTATAGACGTTTGTAATTATCTTTTCGGGTCTTGTGATTACGTTTTTTAAGCTGTTTTTATTGTCGCTTGCTCTCATTTCAACTTGCATTTGCAGTGGTCTTTCTTTGTTTTTGTTTTAGGGGATTCTCATAACGTGTTTTGAACTTTATTCTTTTATGCGCTTGGGAATTTCTACAAACCGTAGGTATTATGTTATAATATGATGTAAAAATTATGTATTGTTTTTTTGCAGGATCTGATTACATTTTTGATTTGGACGTTACATCACGATTGCGCATGCTTCTAGATCACTTTTCATTTAAGTTAAAATTTGCACTAGCTATAAATAAATGTCATAAACTCTATTAGCATTCCCGAAAACACTATAAACGATCCCTCTATCGAATATTTATGAAATAGAAAGAGTAACTTAAAATGAGTAACAATTTTCAACACCTATATCAATATGAAACATAAAAAGTAAATTTTAGTTAAAATAAGCGAGAGCGATAAAAAATACAGCTCGAAAAACGTAATCATAACCACCCGAAAGAACATTAAGTAATCCCTATATCAATAAAAAACATTAAAAGTAAATGCGAGTTGAAATACGCATGAGCGATAAAAAATACAGATCGAAAAACGTAATCATAACCATCCGAAAGCACATTAATTATGTCTCTATATATAAAAAACATTAAAAGTAAATTCGAGTTAAAATGCCGCGGGAGCGATAAATAAATAAAACTAAAAAAACATAATTATAGGACCCGAAAACACAATTTTCAACACCTATATCATAAAAAACATTAAAAGTAAATGCGAGTTGAAATACGCATGAGCGATAAAAAATACAGCCCGAAAAACGTAATCATAACCACCCGAAAGCAAAATAATTAATCCCTATATCAATAAAAAACATTAAAAGTAAATGCGAGTTGAAATACGCATGAGCGATAAAAAATACAGCCCGAAAAACGTAATCATAACCACCCGAAAGCAAAATAATTAATCCCTATATCAATAAAATACATTAAAATTTAATGCGAGTTAAAATCCACGCGAGCGATAAAAAATACAGCTCGAAAAATTTAATTATAATACTCGAAAACACATTAACTATTCCAAAAAACTACCCCTCCTCTCAAAAAAATCAAAATCAACAACTATCTTAAAACTAAATAGACGATAATTATTTTTTTTAAATATTAGCTAGTAAAAAACAGAACTTGATATCAAATATCTAAGAGACCCAAAAAAAATATCAATTATTATATGCCAAAATTATTAAAAAAGTCATAATGTTAATTAAACTAATTATTTTTCAATAAATAAATAAATAAAACGGAATATTTAAGGCTAGAAGTGAAGAAAAAGGTGACATTTGACTTGGAAAAGGTAACATTTGAAATGGAAAAGGTGACATTTGACTTGGAAAAGGTGACATTTGAAATGGAAAGAGTTACATTTGACTTGGAAAAGGTTACATTTGACTTGGAAAAAGTTACATTTGACTTGGAAAAGGTTACAATTGACTTGGAAATGCTATATTGGAGAGTATAAGAAATTTCGCTAAACGTAACTGCGTAACCCTGCTTGATCAATAAACTGGTGCATAAAAAATGTAGTCAGTTCCGACTTCTAGATGACTCTAAAGGAAATTCCCAGGCGGTAATGAGAATATTGTTTCCCATTTTATATGTTTAAGTTATTTTTCAATCAATATTTTTCATTCTGATTAGTTGGTATTTGATTTATTATTTATTGCAGGATCCTAAACAGGCAAAATATAAAATAAATTAAAATTCTAGAATATATTTTAAGAGTAATTGTACTTTTTTTTTTAATTAAAAGGATAATGCAAAGATAATTTTGTTTGTTCATGTACAAAAAACTGCAGCTTACTTAATACAAAGGGCTTCTTTGTATTAAGTAAGCTGCATTTTTGGTTGCTATGAAAAACTATTTCAGAATAAAACTTAGTCATAATCAGAAAGTATATTTCCCAGTTTTAATAAAATTCTTAAAAAAGACAACCACCCCTCAATTATCCATCTGAAAAAAAAATGAAAAAACATAGTTGATGTTTAAAATTGTTCGATTCCAAACACTTCGTTCTGGTTGGATTTAGAGCTATGTTGATTTTTAATTTTAAGACTCAAGAAGCTTCAATTTACCACATCATGAATGCTATCCAACAAATTAAACATCTATTTCTAAAACTTTTCTAGTAATTATTTGAGTAAAAATTAGTTTTCAAATTTAATGTTTTTGAAAATCTATTTTAGAGAAATCAATAATACTTTAAATGATTATTAAATCCGAAAATTAGGGGTAGTAGTTAACATAACAGCCTTTGTGCCAAAGGACACGGATTTAAACCCGCAGGTGGTCCAAGGATTTTTTCAAAAAGATCATTATTTACATCGTCCTTCGGAGGGGACGTTAACAGGTAGTCCCGGAGCCTGTGCAGGTACTCGTAAAAGATCCCTATCCTATTTAAACCTAGATTGGCAAAATTTAGGACTCCCACTGTAGCATCTTCCGATTAGCAACAGAAGCATAAAGTGAGAGTAAAAAAAAATCCCAAAATTCGATTTTGTTAGCATTAAAAAATCATTATTATTAAGTTTTTAATTTTTTATGATTTTCTAAGCTGCAATATGTCCCTCTAGGTCAAAATTTACTTTGACAATGGGTAATATTACTGAATATGTATACATACTTTACATACCAAAAAAAAAAAAAATAATGTTCCTTCTAGCCAAGGCTGATCTCAGGCTTGTTCAGACATAAAAGCTATATATTATGTTAATTAATTACCAGGTGCATCTAAACATTCGCCTTCGGTATACCTTTCTTTTTTAGGAGTCTTTTGATCATATTAAGAACATTCCTACTATCGTTTTTCCCCATATTTCCAAACCTCGGTAGTTGAGCGTAAATTAAAAATGAATCCTTGGAATAAGTCCTGAAAGAATATAGCCGGTTTAGGATGGTAAATCTGCCCCCGAGGCTTTTTTGCCTCAAACTTGGGGGATCAATTTGGTGTCGAATAAAAACAATTCACCCCATTTTTTAGCTTTTTAATTCAAATGGTTTTCGAGATTTTTTCAAAAAACTCTTTTTTCGATTTTAATATTTTTTTTAATAGTAAAATTTGAAATTAATTAATGATGATTTTTCTCTAATTCCTAGGAATAAAGGGTATGAAAAAATTATATGGTCATGATTCTTAAACGAAAACCCAATTTTAGCGGAAGAAATAAAACAAAAATATGTATTTTTTTAATATTTTTGAAAAGTGTCAATCACCGATTTTTTTTTTTCAGAAAATGTCATTTACACTCTTCCATACACAGAAATATTTTCGAATTTTTTGTAGTCGTGGAACAATATGAAAAAAATAAAAACTTTTTTTCCCGAAATCTTGCGTTTTAAGAAACAATAGTTTTAGATTATCGAAAAATGTGTAGACAACTATTTTTTTTTACCGAAAATACATCTTTCGTGGAGAAATCCATGCAGAATACTTTAAAAGGTAAAACCTTATAAGAAATTATAGATAGTAGCTAAATAGACAATGTGGCGCGCGTTTTGAAAAACATAGCTTTAATCCATTCATTTTGTAGAAAAATGATTGAAAATGTTTTATAAGTAATGTAATTCTGAATTTTAGGTGAGAAATAATTGCTTACACATTGTTCAATAATAAATAGAAATATAAGTTGAATGCGAGATTGCAGAAAAAAAATAAGTTTTTATTTTGTTTTCATATAGTTCCAACACTTCAAAAAATTCGAAAAAATTCCTGTGTATAGAGGAGTATAAATGAAATTTTCTGAAAAAAAGTCAGTGATTGACACTTTTCAAAAAGATTTAAAAAATACATATTTTTGTTTTATTTCTTCCGCTAAAAATTGGCTTTTCGTTTAAGAATCATGACCATATAATTTGTTCATGCCCTTGACTCCTAGGAATTAGAAAAAAAATCATCATTAATTAATTTCAAATTTTATTATTACAAAAAATATTAAAATCGAAAAAATAGTTTTTTTGAAAAATCTCTAAAACCATTTGAATTAAAAAGCTAAAAATAAAAAATGGGGTGAATTATTTTTATTCGACACCAAATTGATCCCCCAAGTTTGAGTCAAAAAAGCCTCGGGGCAGATTTACCATCCTAACCCGGCTATACTCTTTCCTTTAGTTCTAATTTTAAATCGAAACCTTATTTTTATCAATAATAATTTCATTAATTATCTCAGCTCTCTTCAAATTTGAAAAGTGAAACTAAAAATTACTTTACACTGGTACCATTTGATCGATTCGTTAAAATTCTATATAGGGGGAGATATCGAATTGCTAATACTTGCTAAATGAATTTTCTCCTCTGTTTAGTTTCTGTTCTAGTTAGAAGTTTAATAAGGACAGAGCTATCCTCCCTCAAGCTACTTAATGCGACTGTTTCGCTGAGTTTTGAGTGCCCTTAATCAAATTAAGTTTCTTCTCTTCTAGTGGGCTCTCTTTAGTTAATTTAGAGAGTTAAGTCGGCTGTCCTCGAAGCTTCCGAAATCACTAAACTAAGCTTCAAAAGTATATAACTTATTTCCACAAATATTATATTTCAGTTTGGTAGAGGAATGCCGAAGGACGTTTGAAACATGAGGTGGACTCATAGATGAGTTTAAAAACCTTTAGCCATGCTTAAAGACAAAATTTAGTATCTAGAAATGCTGAACAGAAAATAAGGAAAGTTAATATATATATATATATATATTTGTTAGTTCTGAAGAGTATTGATCATTTAAGTTATCTACGGGTTCAGTCGATAAATAAGCGATTGTGTTTAGACTACGTTTCGAGAGAATTTATTTTGCCCATATTCAATTTGAGGCAATAATAGGGGTACTCACTACGTTTGCTATAGCACAAAAAATGTGCTGTAGCAAACGCTGTGAGTCCCCCTGTTATAGTGTCATACATAGACCTGTGTGGATATTACATGCGTTGAATAAAAACATGCGTGGATAAAAGAACACTCAAAGAACTCAACTCTATATTTTTTTTTATGTGTTGTGCATTTAAGTAGGAATATCTGGTTGTTTTTTTTTAGCAGCAGCTTTTCTGTTATAGCTTCATAAAAAAAAAAAACCTGGGTACCGTGTGTTGAACTGCTTTCGTCATCAAATTCCAATTTTGTTTTCTCCACTGAAGATTTTTCATCTAATCATAATTCTTGGTAATTAGTTTATAATTTAAGTTATCTAAAGGTCTTGAATTTAAGGCCATAAATAAGCTATTGTAAATAAGCTACGTTTCGAGAATTTATTCCTCACATATTCATGCGACTTTAAGATAATATGGTGTCTTACTTGTGTGAGACATGTTAAATGTGTATGATTATTGCAAACTTTGAAAATATAAAATGTTCTTTCAAAGTTTATAATATCGATTTATGAGAAAAATAATAAATTATCTTTTGCTTATTTATTTACAGAACCTCCTGAAATATATTTCATTTGATGGTTATTACTATTGCATGGTGGTAAAGCGTGCTTGAGTGATGCTCCATATATGGAACGATGAAAAACACATTTTCATTGAAGGGCGTACTTTCTCAGCCGTTACATATGTTGTACCAGTCACGCGAACAGTGTTTCGTTCCTTTTTTATTTTGTTAGTATTATTACTATTTTTATTCTATATGCTAGAGTTTTGATGTTGAAGCAGTGTCATACAGTCTGATAGTTGTTATAAGTTGTCATATTCTGATAATTATTATAGATTTATATATATATATATATATATATATATTATATATATATATATATATATATATATATATATTGAATTAATATGAGAGATAAGCGAGAAAAGGAAAAATACAAAATGAAAGAAAGAAAAAAATTAAAAAAAAGAAATGCTAAAAGAAAAAAATCAACCTATTGTATATTGTATGTTTATATTATAAGAGGATTTGTATCTTAAAAATTGTCCAAAAAAGGAATAAAAAGTGAGCTGTGTAATTATCAACCAAATTAAGTTGGGCATGCCGCCTTACTTACTTAGTAAAGTGTATCTGTCTCTCTATACTAAACTACACCACGCTAAACCTTTATAATTGTGACGTGTTGATATTTATGTTTTTCAACGACTTTCGGAAAATTTCACCTTCTCGACTAATTTCTGTAGTCCGAAATTCCTAAATAATGTAATCTTACACTACAGGTTTTCTTGAAATAATTTTTAATAAATATCGTTTGAAACAGGATCATTTATAATTTCTTCAGCTTCTCTTTTTCTATATTTTTTAGTGAAATACTTTACCGGTGAAATACTCAAATTTACCGGTGATCTAAAATGTAAACATCCTGGAAAAACATTGAAATCAAACTGTGTTGATGCTGATATTATTATTTTTTTTTTTAAAGTTAATGCAGTATTTAAACTTCAAAATTATATTTTATTTATTTGTAACGAAAACCTTTTCCGGGCCAGTATTTCCAATGTTACATGTGAAAACGTTCCTAATCAGTTTAAAGGATTGCATGAGCCGGTAAAGGTATTGATCTGTCATCGGCTGGAAAAGTTAATTTTTTTCTCGACAAGTGCCGTGCTTCCCATTCTAGAGCTGGGATAAGGTGATGCTTTCCAGTCCTCCAGCGGTCCAATCTAAACAGCATCCGTCTTCCTTATCAATCGCTTTCTTTTCTCCCTTCGCGTTGGTTCTATTTTGGTCTATTGCCGGAGTCCTGCGTCGTATCGAGGTATCTTTTTTCAGTTCTTATTTTTATGATTTCATATAAAATATGTATGTAGGGAAAGTATTGCGATCGCGAAAATTTTGGAATTATGTTTTTTCCCGTAATACACACTTTAGGGCCCCCTGAGTCCAAATTAAGAGAATCAAATTTGCCGCAGGGAACACACGACTTTCACTTACCTCCGTTGTTAAAATTGATTAAAGAGTATTCAAATACACCTAGTGATGAAAATGAGTGAAACTAATAAGAATTAATTAAATCAAATTTCTTCAGAAACATTAGTTTTATTAAAATCTAATGTAATATTATCTAAAACAATCAATTACTTTTATCGGCTTTTCATCGCTCTTTATTAACATTAACAAGCTAATGTATAGATAATATTTTTTCTAAAATCTTTGGCTTTGCCAAGTTTTTATTATACATGTACATTACCGATCTTTTGTTCAAAAACAAAAAATTGGATTAAAAAACATGTTTGCAGTTTTTTCCTTAAAATTTGTTCAACTTATATATTTAACTGTTTCTTATTAATGATAAAAAAACGATATGGTTATTTTTTATGGAATCTTAAAATTGAAGGTACCTTCGCTCTTGAGTTACCACAGACGGACAAACACACTCTCACACCCACAGACCTTTTTTCAGCACATCAGCACTGATATAATATTTAGGAACATTATCAAATCAAATTTAAAGAATCTATTATAGTTTTGTTCAGTCTCCTATACATCATAATCATTATTTATACTTTCATTTATTCATGTATAGAATATACAGTAAGAATAATAATTGCGATTATAAAAATTTCGGTATTCCACTTTTCGGGCAAAATTCAAGTGTTAAGTTCCATTGAGTTCAAATAACCAAGTTCAACTAAATAAAATATTCTCAGTATACTTTTGTACCTTATTGTTTTGCAAATATAAAAAGTAAAATATAGTGTGCCATATTTTATATAGTACTTTAAACTGGTAGTAATTAAATTTTTGTATCTTCTGAAAAGCTAAAGGCTATTCTCCTTCGTTCTAGGGGTAACAAAGCCCCAGGCCATGACGCGTTACAGGCTATATTGTCGAAACAATTACCCATGAGGGGAATAGCGAACTTCACAAACCTCTACAGCTCCTGCCTCAAGTTGAAGTACTTCCCTGTTTCATGGAAGCATGCCATCCTCTTTTCGCTATTGGAACCCGGGAAGAATGGGTCACAGCCGGCTGACTACAGACCTATCAGCTTGCTTCCGCACCTAGGCAAGGTTTACGATAAAATTATTCTCAATTATCTCTCGACCTACTACTACTGCTCAGACGTTGCTTTGATCCCACGGGAGAAGACCGGCTTTCAAGCCAGCTTGTGCTACAGGCGGAAGTAAGCAGGAGCTAAAAACGAGATAACCGCAATGATTTCCATAGACTGCACTGAAGCATTTAACTTAGTGTACCATGGTTTACTATGTAAGAGACTGCAAGACAATGAATTCCCGGAATAGCTATGTACTCTCCTGCGTTCGTTTATCTAGCAACGTTTAATAAGGGTACGTGCCGGTGAGGTAAACTCACATACGGTGTCCTCCAAAGGTCTGTGCTGTCCCCAGTACTGTCCTCAGTCCATACGGCTGTAACTGTTGGAGCTAAATATAAACAAGCTACTGTAGAGGATTTTGCTCTCGACATAGCCATATTATACTACAATGTGCGCAGAGTGGCCTGTAAGAAGATCACCACAAAACTAGATAGACTTAACATTACAGTTAATCCCAAGAAAACCTACTGCATTATTAAATAAACGCCTTCTACTCAAGGTCTACTCGTATATGATGGCAGGTAGACAGAACAGGCCAGCAAACAATATAGTGTACGTAGGTGTTACCCTAGACCGACATCTAACTCTATCTTTGAACTGTTAGAAGAAAATCAGATCGGTTATGGACAAGTCCTCTAGAATAAAACACCCTGCTAACGTCCCCAAACCTGGCACTTTCCCTCAAAATATTGATTTACAAAGGTGTTATTAGGCCAGCCCTCCTATATGGAGCGCCGATGCTGCGCGATCACCTAAAACTGCAAAAAAGCTTCAACAGTTTCAGAATGGGGTGCTGATGCGTATAGTAAGGTATACTTCTCTGCAGAAACAAAAACGGACTTCTTGAATTCATCTCACGGAGCATTTCAAATTCTTTGATAGCCTCCAGCACTGTACCAACCTATTATTTAACACCGATAGGACGACCACAACGCTGGCAGAACTTCGTACAAACCCTCGGCCAAGACTGAGTAAAACTAACTTGACCGACTCAAACAACTAGTGAGCCCCATCAATCCTAGACCTACTCATCAGAACCCTCTTAAAGTGCATAAGATGCAGTAGAAGATAATACAGAACAGGAATCAGAAAGTCAAATCTAATCGATAGCCTTTTTATGCGGATTAATAAAAAAAGTATATAGTATATGGGAAGCTAAAAAGTTTAGAAAATTTGTTATGGTAATGGAAAGTGACGAGAAGCGCATAAACTTAACTGCTTTTTGTAGGTAATAATTTATATTTTTATATTATTAAATCTAGGAAACGTAATTATTTTTTTAGGATAATCTTTATTTAAAAGTCCTAAACCTAATTTTAACAAAAGATTTAAGGGAAAATCGGGCATTGAGCGCACTAGATTTTTATTTCATATGTTTTTAGAGGTTTTTATATTTATTTTGGTTCTGAAGATGTCCCGATACTTAAACTACAGTATTCCATACTTGATTTGAATTAACTAAACTATAAAAATAGAAGAAGATGTAGAAGACAATATTTCTCCGAACAATTATAAATTCTCTCTCTCTCTCTCTCTCTCTCTCTATATATATATATATATATATATATATATATATATATATATATATACATATATATATATACATAAAATACAAAGAAAATGACAATTTCTATGATCGAATGAAGAAACAACCTTTATTCCTGAGCATATCTAACTCTTATTTCAAAGATAAATTAATTCCTTGAACAACGGCATAGAGAAATGAAGATGTTTAATGCGATAAGAAACGTGGATTGCATAGAAATACTTTATTATCATGGTATATAATTTTTGAAAATAAAAAAAATGTTGACTGGTGCTTAGAAGATAATGATAAAATAATAGGTGGTGAAAGCATAATTACTATATTTAATCTAAAATCTACATTGAAAGTATGGATCGCGAGACGTTTAACAGTGTTCAATGGTATGATTAATAATTACATTTATTAATAATTTATATATTTATTCGATATTTTTTGGGCTCTGATACATAGTTATATATTTTTCAAAATGACGAGAAGCTCCAGAATACAAAAATACATTATTATAATAATAAAAGGAACAATTTGGTATGGGTGTTATTTATACCTCCCTCGGTGCCAGGAAACCTCTGCTCTAGTTATAAGCGTTCTCATCGACAACTCTTATCTGCTTCCAATCAGTTTGTAATTTGTTCCGGGCTATTTCAGGTTAATTGCCTAGTGAGGAAATGGATGACCTTACTCATCTTTCCAAGTTACGCTTTCAATTTAAACTTCTAAAGGTGAAATGTCGTTGGAAATATCTGAGGGGAATATTTCCGAGCAGGATTATTACAAAAGTGTCTAATATTCATAACTATTTTAAGTAAAGTTACAAAGGCAAATAAGTATTAAATATATTTGCATTGTGTATTATGGATTTTAAATAAACAATGAACAAAAAAAAATTTAAACCGAAAATTATTCATAGTATTTATACTGTTAATTTAATTTTTTTTTTAAATCACCAATTTTTTTATTTTTTCTTCTTTTGTGCTGGCCTTATTTACTTTTTTTCTGGATTTTATTATATAATTGAATAATAATAGAATGGTTTACCAATATTACAGGCCACTGAGTCTGCATTAGTTGTCTTGAACACCTTTAAGGCGACGAGATTTTTTTATTTTTAATTTTTTAATATTAATATTATAGTAATAAATATTTAATAATATAGTAGAAAAAGATACAGATTTTTAAAGAAATATATGAACACATAAATATAAACAACACTGTAATACTCTAATTCCAGAATACACTAAGTGATTATCATTACTTTTAATTAACTATATCTGAAGTATGAATCGTTTATTTCAAAAGTAACCTAAGTCTATTTATACTTTAATTAAGATATTTATAACTGATTATGTCCAAATGTAGTAATAAAGGTAATTTTAATTAATTAGTATTTAAAATGTTAACTTTAGTTATTGGATGCTTATTTAATAACCAATTTAATTGATGCGGTTAAGCAAAAATTAATATAAATACAAATTTATCAATTTGAGTATAAAAATAACTTAGGCCACCTTCGAAATAAAGGTTTCTATATATATTTTCTCAAAAACTCAATAACTTTATTAACACCCTAAAATAAATACAATAAGCGAATGGGTCGTAAAAACATGAGGGAGACAGCACCCAGCATCCTCCTTACATTAAGCACAACTGTAACTTTAGGTAAGGAGGTCCCTCATCCAATTCCTTTTCAGTTATGTTGGTACGTCAGTTGTAGCGATGTTTTGAAAAATTAGTTAACGCGTCTATGTAGTTTTTCATGAAATCATTTGTAGGTGATTCGATGGAGTTGGAATGCGTAAGTCGGTCTGAATGGCATCGTTTGAAACATACGTTGGAAAATTCATTGCTAATCTTAAATTGGATTGAAAGGTCTCTATATCGCAAGACAAAAATTTTAATCCGATTTTTTAATTAGAATTGAGGTTCCAATATTCCCTTTATCTAAATTTTATGATTTATGACTGATTTCTAAATTTAGACATGGATTTACAGGGCTTTTTTTTTTCTCCCGAAATTGATATGTTTACATATATCAAACCTAATCGTTTAGTTTATTCGAAATTCGCCATTTCATTTTTTTGTAAAACAATAGAAAAGTCCTTTGAAAATTACAGTTATCTCGAAAACATTTCTTGAAATAACGTAAAAAAACAAGACAAAAAAAAAAAACATATAGTACGATCTTTATCACGAAAAATAAACGAAATAAATTAATTTCTTTTTAAACAAAGACACGATAAAAAGAGAGAGGTGGTACCGAGTGATAAAAGAGAGTTAATGTGGTTAGTTAAAGGTTCCTTTTACACCGCTTTATTTTTTTCTCTCTTCACTTTTAATGAGATTTTGGTAAATAATGTAAATTTATTTTTCAAAGAATCGTTATTATTCACATGTTAAAATGTTCTCTTAAATTGCAAATTTATTCTTTCCAACCCACGGTTATGACGATAAAGGTTTATTGGAATATGCTTTGTCAAAGGTAAACGAGTTCTGTGTTTAAAACTGACCTTACGGAGTAATAGAATATTGCTTTGTGGGGATACCTGTGGCTCAGGCCTGACCCAAGCCAATAAGGAGAAAAAAAACTTACATTATTTGCAGTATTTTCTGAAATACAGTTTGGCTTGATTGGGTTTATGTTAAAAGAAAGATAAATGACGTAACGGGACCGGGAAATAAAACATATGCAGCCTATTGTGAAATAGTGTTTCTTTACTTATTTGAAAAAAAAAAATATATGTTCTTTATGTTCACTTGTTTATAAGATGAATTACTATATATTTATTATAAATCCTAAGATATTAAATATTGAAAAACATAAAAGACTTTGTAAATTTAATCATGACTATATGTCAGAGATCTGGAGGCACTAAACTAATATGTTGTTAGAGAGTAGCCCTTTTGGAACAATAATGGCGAAATTTAAAATTATAATAAACGTTAACATATATTGCATAAGACAACGGAAAAAAACCTATTGAATATATTCAATCATATAAAATAAACCATTTATTACAGAGTATAATAATTCTCCGATGTTAATAATCCTCTGGAATAGAGGGAAAAAAAATGAAAAAAAAATATTGATAATGTAAAAATAAATAGATAACTAATTAAAATAAGTGAAAAGTGTACGTTGATTCATAATGATTAATAATAATAAATAGGTACATTAGTATTTAATAGATTTATTGCGTGTTATTTGTTAGGGATGAGCTTGAATGACGTGATCTGCAATCTGATTTTTATTATTGTTAATAATTCGAGAAGAAAAATCTGTATACATGGCTATTTTTTTATTTATACTTCTTCTTCATCCAGTGGTACGATAGGCCGTGTAGGAACTGGGCCTCGTGGTGTAATCACCTGGGAGATTAAACTCGCGTTTCTCAATGCCTTTTTTAGTGTAGGGTGATCACTCCCTACGCTAATTTTGTGAGTAGCCACCATTTGGCTGACGGGTCTCACATAACCGGGGGAGAGGCTATGATTGAATCCCAATTTAATTATCCTTATGAAAGCCCCGCCGGGACTGGAATTCGAACTCACAACCTATAGCATGAGAGACTAGCGCGCTAGCCACTCCGCCACACGCTCCTCTTATTATTAATGCTATTATTTACTAATCATAATTATTAATTAAAGGTAAATATCAGCCTTATTTTATTTATTGAAGATTACTATTTATTGATCGTGTTTTTATAATTATTTGAGAAAAGATTGATTTATCTAAAGATAGAGAATAAGTACTTAAACCGTCAAAAGATGATTAAGAAACGATAATTAGTCTATATTAAAATTAATTCACAATAAGAGTATAAATGTATTATTATATTTAAATTAGAATATTCTCTTCTAAAATAATATATTTAATATCACAATATTATATACTATCATTTGACGTTTCGAAGTTTTTTTTTTTTTCAAAATATTACTTCCCAAACCAAAAACAATAATATACTTAAAAATCAAGCATGCAATACATTACACATGCAATCAGTTATTTACATTTTTTAAATTTGTTTTCCACTTCGTTACTCAATAAAATGAGCCAATTTATTTTTCAAATGCCTATTACATTATGGTTATAAGATTTCATTGTCACACTGTTTATAGCTATTTTACATAGTTGATTTTAAATGTGTAATTTTTTGCATACTTTGATGTATATTATTGTTTTAGTTTGTGATAGTTTTATATCGAGTTAACTATGGTGGGGAAAAAAACAAAACAAAAAAAAACCTAAAAGAATAAAAAAGAGATAGTTAGAAAAACAAATACAAAGAGGGATCAACGGAAGGGTGGTAGAGATTTGTTAGCCCCAATCACAAACATTCTCCCAACTTTTTCAGGTTCCCCGTCTCGTGCCATTTGCAATTCTTCTTCGTCAGGGTTGATCAATAGCTATGCCCCTTGTACCGTGTGAGTCCCACGCAGGGATTCCCAACACTAAAATAGCCGCAACCCTTTGGATGTGCATGTATGTTTCCTTCTATAAAGAATGGTCTGGTGAAAATTTAAAAAATCTGGTTCGCGCATTATAAAACTTTTACTTTCGATTAAATTTACAATAGAAGAAACATTACATACAATAATTACAAACGTACTTAATTTATGAAGATTTATTTTACCGAAATGGCTTATAAGCGATGTCCGTCGCTCTCCATGAAAATTTACGAGTTACGATACAATAGATAAAATTTATCTTAAATCATTAGGTTTTCTATTATTAAGGTGAATAATTGACGGTTGATGTAATATTTGGAGAATAATCAGGAATCAGTCGCAAAATTTTAAGTAATTTTTCCAACGTTTCGGCCTGAGCAAGCGAATCATTATTAGAGCAAGTTAGTTCTTGGAGAAGAAAAATTTAACGGAAGAACAAGTTTTATGTTTATACCTTAGTACTCGTTTGTCCTATCATGGCTAGAATGCTTGGAGTGAAACTTTAACATAATTATATAGTTCACAGCTGATTCCTGATTATATTAATAATATATTTCTACCTTTAGTTCAGAAACATAATGCTAATGGAACGTGAGAAGAAATAATCTAGTAAATATTTTTTTTCTTTACTTACCTTTATATAAAATATATAGTAAAAGAAAGTATTGATATCGTTAAAATTTTCGAACTCCAGTTTTCACCGAAAATACACGTTTTAGTGTCCCCTGAGTCCAAATAACCAAGTCTGGAAAAAAGGTCTGTGTGTCCTCGTGTGTGTTTGTGGTAAGTCTAGCGCGAAAACTAAAAGTCGCATGAAACTGAAATTAAATATTTAAGACAACTATACGCCCGAGATGTTACAAAACTTTTTCATCAAAATCAGGTAACCAGAAGAGCCACTTCATACTATGTATATTGCACCTTTTTATGATTTTATCAAAAATGGTTCCGACGATGTTGATTAAACTCGTTGTATCGATGTAGAATTCAATGGGCTTTCATATCATGTAGGTTTCATTCTGGTAGAAATAGTTTGACTGGGTTTAAATGCCAATATTTTAAATTTCCTTCCTCTAAAGTACCTTTAATTTTGTAGATTCTATAAAAATAACTATATTATTTTGTCACCACTGAAGAAAAACACGTTAAATTTAATGAATTTATACCCAAGGAAAGGAAGAAACTGAAAAAATATTTTTTGTGCTATTTTTTGTTTTTTAACTAAAGAACAGTAATATACATGTATAATGTACCGTTGGAAAGCTAAAGATTTTAGAAAAAATATTATCTTATACAAAAGCTTTGAAAAGTTAATAGAGAGTGACGAAAACACAATAAAACTAAGTGATTATTAATAGGTAATAATATCATAGATTTTTTAATAAAACACATGTTGCTATAGAAATTCAATTTAACTAATTCTTTAATGTTTTCACTCATTTTTATCTCTTACTGTATTTAAAAATTCTTTAATTGATTCCAAAATCGGAGGTTAGTGAAAATCTTGTGATGCCCGCACCAGATGTTTCCTTTAAGAATACCGATTCTAACTTTATAGAATTACATTACATTATAATAATAATAATAATATAATATTATTATAGACAAACGCATCTTTATTAGATTTAATAACTTAAGACAAGGTATACTCGTCTTTAATAATATTCTTTTGACATTGAATGCTGGGAACAGAAAGTCAGAATGAAATTATTAAGATAAAAGTATACCATTTAGAAATCGAAAAAAAAAAAAAAAAACTGAGGGCAATGAGAGAAAGAGAAAGATGATGAGAGTGTCGGACAGAGAGAGAAAAGGAAAAGAGAGAGATTTGTAAGAATAAACGAAGAATAATATAAATGGACGATACTTTAAAGGTTTCTAGAGAGCTAAAGAAAGTATTTCTAAAATATTTCCCCCAGAGGTAAGCTTTTATATTCAGTTCTCAATATCCTCTAGAAGGAATATGGACATAATAACTTATCTTATCCTGGATATATATATATATATATATATATATATATATATATATATATATATATATATATATATATATATATATATATATATTTTTTTTTTTTTTTTTTTTTTTTTTTTCTTTCTTCTTGACTGTTGATAATTTAAGTTTCTATTGTTGTTCTACTCAGGTTTCAGTTAATGAATAAACAATTTTATTTATGCGACGTTTCGAGAATTTATTGTTCTTATAATTATGCCTTAACAGTGGAAAAGGAAAAAAAAAGAACATTAATATTATTATACAATAATTAATATATGATGTTACCTCTATGTATATATGTATAATAATGTATCTCTATGTATAAAAATGTATTCTCTATACCTCTAACAATAACATCATATTTTAATTATTGTATAATAATATTAATGTTCTGTTTATTATGAGAACAATAAATTCTTGAAACGTCGCATAAATAAAATTGTTTATTCATTGACTGAAACCTGAGAACAATAGAAAATTAAATTATCAACAGTCGAGAACTCATCATATATATAATATTTGGAGGGCGCAAAACAAAAACAATAACTAAATATCAACATGAATAAAACAAATAGAGGCTCTAACAAAATATAAAATTTATGTGATTTATATTATAATTGAGTTGATAGCATCGCGAAGACTCAAATGGGCGCGTAAATTTGTTGAGCTCGGTGAGGAACGGATTCCGAGAAAGTTGGTATTCGCTGAGCCAACTGGTAGGAGTCCGAAAGGTAGGCCGAAGCGTCGATGGGAGGATTGCATTGAGGCGGATCTCGGGGGCTTGGGCTTGAAAGGCGAACATTGGACGAGTCTGTGCAGGCGAAGTTTAGTGGTATCGGCAGCGAACCTTCGGGTTCGGTAAGCCTATTATTATTATGTGAATTATATAATAATTTATAAAAACTATTACAGAAACATACAAGATTTTTATTTAATTTTTAATTTAATTTTTTTTTCGGCTTTCCGATAAAAAATCTAGGTAATAAAGTATTCGTAATATCCTGTAAATATCAATATTCGTTACTTTGAACTTTCATATTTTTTAAAAGAGATTTTTAGTAGAAAAAAGTAACACGGGAATATAAAAGATATTTCTTATTCATGAAAACTTTCAAGGAAAATGTTTCATTATTTCTTTATTGACTGTTCAGACGTTTTCAAAAGAAGAATAATGAAGATTTATGAAATTCAAGGTAACAGGAAAAAAAAAATTATTGTATGGAATTTGTAATATTCAGTATTTAAGTATTGAGGATTCCTACTTTTCCGTTGTATATGGCTGTGTCATAAAATATTATTTATACGTCAGTTTTTTCCGCAAATGTTTCTATGAAGGTCGGACTAACCAGGTATCAATCATTCCATGAACAACTCCATTTCCACTCTAATCCACTAGTTTCTATCATATCATCCTCTTCGATTCCTGGTAATACTCCGAGGCGGTCGAAAAGAAGATGGCCCCGAGATCTTCTAGTTTAAAATATTTTTAGAGTGCTGCTAATGGGTGGCGTCTCTTCATGTATTTCATGTCAGTTTACTATGTCCATCACATTTACTAGTTGTATATCATAATACAGTTGTAAATATCAATAAAAAAATTTAAAAAAATATATTAAATAATTATTTTTTTTTAATATGTATTTATTGAAATTTACAACTGCAATTTATATTACAACAAGTAAATATGCTAAAAGAAAAATCACATGAGACAGACTTGTAGAGGAGCAACCCAATGGAAGCACTCCAGTAACTATTTTAAACAAGAAGGTCTCGAGGCCATCTCCTTTTTAGACGCCTCGGAGGATTATCAGGAATCGAAGAGGAAGCAAGGGTTGAAACTAGTGGGTTGGGGTGGGAATGGAGTTTGTCATAGAAGGATTGATATCTAGTTCGGACCAAATCAGCAACATATGGAACATTTAGGTCTTTATGGATGATTTTATTTCTGACAAAGTAAGGAGCGTTGAGGATTTTACGAAGGATTTTGGATTTTAAGGATTGGATACGGGAAGAATTCGATGGTTTAGTCGAGCCCCAAAGATCAACTCCGTAAGTCCATATAGGCCTGATGATAGTCATGTAGAGGAGTATTTTGTAGTTAAGTGGGAGGTTAGAGCGTTTGTCAAGTAAGTGTTGAAGTAATCAAAATCGGTAAATTTAATCTGTAATAGAATGGTATTTGTTGATATATACCTTCCTAATCTTTTACTAGCTCATATCTAATGGGGGTTTTGAACATTTCTGGGTCAGGTGGGCTGGGGATCAAGCAAATGGTTTACTTTTCACTATACCCTCAGCATTATAAGGACCCATAAAGCTTTTAGTAGTAAAGAATATACTCCACCGTAGGATATAAAGTGACCATAGATATAAAATCTAGGCTAGGATTAGACTTTGAGCTGGGTAGGAGGGAGAGGAGAAGGAATTATCGACTGGAGAACTATTATGGGCCAGAGGTGGAGGGTATAGCCCACTTATCACCATTACCTTCCAGCCTCTCTTCCACTAACTCTTTGGGGTATTTGTGTCCCGTCCGATCCTGTATACTCCCCATAATTTAACCGTTCCAAAGACCTAGTTCACCTTTCCCTTGTTTTTTAGTTCAATTTTGTTTCCTACCTACATAATTGACAACCATAAAGCAGTGGAATTGTTAATGAACTTGTCATTTCTGATATTGGTTTATTATTTTTAATAATGAACCTTTGTAATTTACTACCAAAAAATAAACAACTTTTTTTTTTTTTTAATTATTTACTGATATTTAAAACTGTATTGACAACACATCTAGTAAATAGGCTAGAAGAAAAATTGTCCTCAACAAGACATTTAATGAAACTACCCATCGGCAGCACTCTAAAATTATAAACTAGAAGGTCTCGAGGCCACCTCCTTTTCAGACGCATCGGAGGATTATCAAGAATTGAAACGGAAGAATGAATTGAAACTAGAGGATTATATTGGAAATAGAGTTTGTCATGAAAGAAATGATAGCAGGTTCGGGCCAAATCAGCAACATACGGAACATTCAAGTCTTTATATCTATATCTCAGTTTATTCGTTACAAAGTAAGAAGTATTGAGGATTTTACGAAGGATTGTGGATTGTAGGGAAGAATTGGATGGTTTAGTAGCTCTACTCCGTAAGTCCGTAAGATAGTCATGTAGATGAGTCTTTTGTAGTTAAGTGAAAGTTTAGAACGGTTGTCAAGTAAGTGTTGGAGTAGCCGAAACCGTAGAGCAGTTTACATCTTTTAATGTTATTAAGGTATCGTGTTTTAAGATACATAAAATCCAAACATCAAACAAAAAATAAATAAACAAAAATCTGTTCTAATCATGAAAGGTATAGCATATGTCGATGCAATTCGATAGAGAATTATACATCATAAAAATAAAAAAAGTCATTGGGATAAACTATTCGGAGAAGAGTTTTAGGACGAAAAAATCTGGATTATTAGGCCCAAATAGACATTGAAATTAGTTTAGAAACAGCGGTGATATAGTGTTTTGAACTTTCCATTTCCAATTTTCCTTAAATATAAATTGACAATGTGCCTGTTTAGTTTTTCTAAATCTCTTTGAATAATACATGTACATATAAGTTAGTTCCAGACATGGTTATATATATTGTAATACTAAATTATAATTATTAGGAAAATAATTATGTGCTAAACCATTTTGTAATAACAGGCAGGATTTTTTTTGTTTGGTATTGTATTAATTTAATTTTCTGTTCAAAGTACCATTAAATAATATAGATCATATGTTTCTTGTTAATAGGATCTTTTTATATATGTTTACTCTAATAACACATAACTGTTATGTAAACAATACATATTAAAGTATGGTATTACTTACAATCTTCAAAATTTTCTTATTCGAGGTTTCAATGTGTCTGTAATGTTAAACATTTTAGATGTTAGAATTAATAGAAGATGCAAAATTAAAAACTATAAAGTAATTTTCAACATTAAATAGTTGACTGCATGAATAAATGATAAGGTGGTTCGATTAGTGTCCCATAAATAATTATAAAAACTATTTTAGTAATAATTTATTTAAATCCTTTTTAATGAAGTAATTTGATAATAAATTATAGAATAAAATAAGTAAAAATATTGAAAAAAAAAATTAATGGTGAAATATATTAGACTTAAGCGATTTTTTTATAATTACATATATTTAAATTTAAATAAATGTTGAAATTAAAAAGTCAATGTAAAATTTCAACTAGATTCATTTCATGCTTTTTATTTTGAAATTATTCAATATATCGATATTTTCTGTAAATAAGATATGATCGTGAACCTCTGTCCCTATTACTTGATACTCTGAACTTTATCTGACGGGAATATTTATTTCAATAAAACGCTCCATGTAAATAAAAACTCTTGACCTTTAAGGAAATCTTTCTTAAAAGTATTTTTTTCCGTTATTCAAGATATCAAAATATAAATATTAAATAAGAAAGGAAGACTTTTACCCTTAACAGTTAAAGAAAAAATATTTTCTTTGCGCCTATAGGTTTCCACGCTAGAAACTGGGAATGAGTACAAATTGCTACAAATATATGAATCCATATATAATAGTTACTTCATACATATATTAGTTCAAGAGGTTAACATTTGAATACCCGTAATTCTTAAGTTTTTTATAACGTTTCGAATATCTCTTGAATTTCCAAATTCCTCTACTTGAGTCACGCTAGCCTACGAGTTTATTTATAATAAAATCGTTATTATTGGTGAGAAATCAATCTCAAACCTATGAAATATAATCTGTTTTACCAGGATGATTCAAACCTTGTGATGTGCAAATAGTGGAAATAATGTGAATTATGCTGCAGTTGTCACCTCTTCCTGGAACCAGGAACCGAGAGAAATGTGACAATTCGCATGTTTGTTAACAAACTAATGTCCTGTATTTCTCACCTTCCCGGAAGAGAGGGCAGTATTGTCCAGGCAATGTCGTTCTGGAATTCTCTTGTCCCACATATCCGTCATACAATATACCTGATTTTAAATACACTCTCATTTTGGAGAAAATTGCGATATTAAATTATTTAAAAAATACATTATTTTTAATACTAACACATGTAAAAAACGCTGCAATTTTTGATGCTATGGTTTATTATTTCCAAATAATTATATTAGGGTATGACAGTTTATATATCTGTTTACAGGCAATTCACTAATATGTAAAGTGATGAATTAATCTAAGGAAAATGGCCAATAAACACAACTAATCTCAAAACGGGATATCTCTTCTATTTCTAAAACGATTTCAATGATTTTTCTTTCTTGTTGGGGGTTTATTTTAATTTATTTTATACATATATATATATATATATATATATATATATATATATATATATATATATATATATATATTATATATTTATATATTTTTTTTTTTTTTTTTTTTTTTTTTTTTATTATTAGTATGGTGGTCAGACAGATTATTTTTTTTTTCTACGTATCTTGAAACGTAAGACCTCAAATTCGAGGGAGAATTTTTTTTTCTAGATTACAAATTTGTAATTAAAAAATATATATCTTGAATCAATCATTTAATCATGTAGATTATTCTTTTTTTTTTTTTTTTTTTAATAATATAAATTAAAATTATTTTCTAGATGATATTTTATCATAAAATTAAGATAAATGTTTCTACAAATATTTAAAATAAACTCATTTTGTTTTAAGAAGAAATGCGATGAAAAATTTAATTGAAATGGAGGCTAGATAGAACCAACGAAAAGGAACTAAATTGATTGAAAAAGCTTAAAAAGGATTGATAGATTAAAGCCACTTATCGCAATCTTCTAATCAGGGACCGTGATTGGTGGAAGAGAGTTATTGAGGAACAATAAATTATTTGAGGACTTCTTTTTTAAAAAAATTAATTTATTTAATATTGAATGAATTTACTTTGTGATTATTTATTTTTTTTGTAAAAAAGATTCTTTTTTTTTAATATTTTTTTTAACTTTATTAAAATATTCTAAAATTGATTTAACGAGAAAAGTAAGCACCTTTAAATTTTTTAAAGTATATAATTATCTTAGATTTTTTTTTCATTATTTAAGTCCTGGTGACGTTCAGTGAAAAAAACACTATGTCATAGTTTTGTAGCAGAAGAGCCCCCCTCTTCGTTGCAAGGCAATCTACAGATAATGGAATAATCGATCATGAAAAATATCTAATCATAAAAACATTTGTTAAAGTTCTTTATAAGAATAATCGGGGTTATAACCTGTTCTCTGAGTGTAAATACGTCTTTTTGTTGTCAATTTATTCGTTAATTAAATATAGTGCAAAACTTGTTAGTTTTTTACACTGACCTGCCAAAGTTTTAACTATTTACTGCTCTGTCAAAGTTTCTACCTAATTTATGAAACCTTATCAAGGAAATAAATAGTTGAAACTATTACATTGTTTTTCTTCTACTGACCGCCGCCCAAAATATTTTTTTTTAAATGTTATAAAATTATTATATATCTTCTGATGATCTAAATATTATCGTTTGATTTATCATCCGTGGTTGAGCTAGAGAGGGCTTAAGAGATGAGAAGCCTCGACCCATTTCTGCATCAGTTTTCCCGCCCTGGCACAAACTCAGGCATCTTCGTAGGCCATTCATCACTGCGGGAACGACTTGTCAGGTCTCCATTGTCACTAGTTTGTAATGCGGGCACTCTTTCCTATCTAATATATTTTATGATGACACACTTAAAGCTTTGGAAAATGTTATATAAGTATAAAATAAATTTTAAAAACCTAGTGCGGAACACACGACTTTCACTTACTTTGATTGAAAAAATCAATTTAAGACATTTGAAATAGAGCTATAGTTCAATAAAACGTTTAAAAAAATACATTCAGCTTTGTTAGAAACATATCTTTTAGATTAAATAATAAAACAGTATAAAATTGTTTGTTTGTTCAGTTTATTTAACGTTACTTTATGCTGGTGTGGTTAATCGGACGATGCTACAGTGGGAGTCCTAAAGTTTGTCTATCCAGGTTTAATTAGGATATCTTCAATAACAAATGAATATAAATGCATATGTAAAATATTCTTCATACAAGACTAGTATTTGTTTTTTAATGTTAATTATTGTGGTTTAAAATCATTTTTTTGATTTTCTGCCCACTGACAAATTTTAATCCCTTTTACAAACCATAGTCTCATTAATAGGAGGTAGATTTCCAAAATCGCACCCTGGGTATAATTATTAAATTCTTAATAACAGCATTTAATGAGTCCAAATTACAACGCAGGACAAACAAAAAAAAATTACAGTACACAGTAAGTAAATAGTTTTCTGGAATAGAGTAAGTCTATTTTTAAAAATATATATTACCGTTTGAAGCGTGTATTACAGTTGTATATCACTTTTTTTTCTAAGGCCTATACTATAATTATAACAAAAAAAAAAAAAAAAAATTCCAAACGTTTCCTTTATCCATATATGATTATATACCTTACAAACATACATGGCATATTATATATATATATGTTAATGTTGACATATTGGCTCATTAAAACGTCGCTTGCTATTTTTTGGTCAAATTACAAAACATTTAGGACTAGTAATGGATAAAAGACTGACTTTTAGACAGCAATAAAAGGTGTAAAAAAAGCATATAGAGCTCTGTGTTCTATATATGCATATTTTAACAGGCAATTTAAATTGACGTAACAAATAAATTATTGTTATATAAAGCATGTCTTACTTACGCATTCCGCTATATGTGTAAATCACACTATGAAAAACTGCACACACTCTAATATAAACAAAAATAAATTTATAAAAATCATTAGAACTTATCCATAAAGAATTAAAATTAAAACTATGCATTCAGAATTAGGAGAACCTCTTATTAAAGAATATATTACAAAGCTTAGTTAGCAATTGTTTTCTAAATGTATAATCAACGAAAAATATCTTATAATAAATATTGTAAACTAAAAAAAAAAAAAAAAAAATCAATACGGTATGTCTATAAACGAGCTGAACATATTTTTCTGTAAGACATATTTGTTGCAGATTCTTATTTTATTTTATTTTTTCAAATTGAGGCATTATTTATATTTATTCTTCTTTACATCATTATTGATAAATTATATCCTATATTTATGTTGTTATATGTTTTACTTGAACACACTGGTTTACACGACAGGTTTACTTTTCGTACAACATTATGTATATATATAGTGTATGATTTTATTACAACATTCAATAATAAAAACTGAAAAATTGTCGGTTGTTATTTTGAAACGAAATAGCCAATGGTAATATAAGTACTAATATATGACTTGGGTGTTAGCGTTTTACAGAACGTTATGAAATTTTAGTATTCCTACCAGTCAGTACCTACGTAAATCGTTTCGCATCAAAGCAGGGAAGTTGACGAGATTGGAGAATTGGTGCAAACATGTGTGCTCAGCGATGGTGCATACACAGCAAACGGCATCTACATACCAATGCCGATTGCATGTAATCTTCCATTCTTGTTTTGACTTTGATGATAGTGTACATGCTGAATTTAAAGGGTCCTTTATGAGAATGCAATCACACAGTACTTATAGAAGAATCATAAATAAAGCTTTATTTCTCAGACAGTCTCTTATAATTATATTTATTTGAATATCCCTAGAAGCTTTTTTTTTGCGCACGTAGCATATTCATTTGAGATTTTAAATAAAATCTACTTTGCCATATTTTTTTATAGAAATCCGAAGAAATTCGAGAATTTAACATTAAAAAAGTTAACCCATTGCTTCGTGTATGAAAGATTTATATAAATTTTTGGTAATTGACGCCATTTCCTTTTAAGGCCTTTATTTATTAATCATAATAATCCTGTTGGTTAAAAAGCCCGAATAAATAAAAGTAATATGAATTATAAATACAGTCTATCCATCGATAATTACATAAGGCTTCTAAATTACCCATAAAACGTAATTATTTGAAAAAAAAAGTTTCGAAAAATATAAGATGGGGTCTAATTTATCCCAATCACAGTATCGTTTTTTTTTTTTTCATATTATATTCAATGTTATATTTTATTGACGTTCAGAGTGTTCAGTTTCTAAAAAAGCGACAAAATTAATAGTAAAAATAAATATAATAAGCACTTGATCTAATAAAACTAATAAGCTGATCGGTAGTCATCTTAGAATTAGACCGAGGTGCTGGTAGGAGAATTGGGTTATGACTGATCTTTCAACTTTGAGCCTGGAATTTGGGCAGTTAGGTAGAATTTTTAAAGAGCTATTGACTGATATCGGGATTGAACTTTCATTTACCAAAGTATATAACTAATTTAAAGTATAGTATAAGTATAATGTTTACATATTTTCGGAATTGTGACATTTTTTGGTTTGGCTTAGTTTTTTAAGTCAAATTGGCAGATATATTAAATTAAAAAAAAAAATAGAGAGAAAAAGAGCCCGTGGCTGAGTAGCTAGTATCGCATCAAAGATTGTGAATTCGAATCTCAGTCCCGGAGGAACTTTTATAAGCATATAATTAAATGGGGATTCGCTCACAACCCCCCGGTATGGGAGACCCGTCAACCTATTGGTGGCTACTCACAAAAATAGGCTTAGGGAATGATGACTCTACCCTATAAAATTTCAACGTGAAACGTAGTGAGTATATTCGCCCAGGAGATACACCACACAACCAAGGGTCTGTCGCGACAGATAAAAAAAAAAAATGAATAGATAAGTATTCTGTAACAGACGTCTCTCCATATAGGTCTGAAAATATGGTGTTAATACCAATTATTGAGTAAACGCTGTTTAATATATAACTTTTGTAGGTACTTATACGTTGTTCAATACAAATTAAAAAATAAAATTTAATACCTGGTACAATTCATTTTTTTTATTTTATTTAAATTTAAACTTGTTTTATTCTACTTTTTTAATGCAATAATCAGGTATAGAGCTTATTTTGTTCAATATTACGATGTTTTTCACGCATGAATGAATACGTTTTAATTTTATACCTCTCCAGTTTTTCTTATCGTTTCAACTAAGATGCCTCAAAGACCTGTATAACCGTATCTGAGATATACAGAATTCTATTTCGTCTCTTTGACTGTTATCTATATTTCCAGATGGCTTGCCAATTCTCTTACTTGATCAATGGTTCTTTTAGAAATCTCTATATTTTTATCTTTATATAGGAAAGATGATTCTGATTACACTTTTGTTCTTATAATATAAAAAAAAATAAACAAACAACTAAATAGAATTCGAATTATCTCTTCGGAAATATTGTTTTATAGGTACCTAAGAATACTTTATAACGGGTATTAAGTCTTTATTTCCAATAATCATGATACATTGTTCAAATGAGCTCTTTATGTAATCTGGATGTCTCTATATTGTTCATATGTCATATGCAATGTACATTGTGTTACCGGTAATATTTAGAATAGAATAGAAAACAAAACTTTATTCTGGGACAATGTCCCTTAAGAATAACAATTATGAACTAAATAATAAATTATAACTGGCCAAAAACAATATATAAATACAATTAGATAACACAAGAATAAAAAAATAAAATAATAATAATAATAATAAAAAAATAAAGGGTCATAGTGTCATCTCTATTTACAAATTCTAGGAATGAATAAATAAGAATAAACATAAAATGTAACTTTTACATCTCATTAAAGTAAAATTCACCTTACATTAGTTGGCATGAAAAAATTAGCTTACATCTGATTGAAGGGAAAGGAAGTATTGAAAGAGGAGGGATTTAAACGATGAGAGGGAAGGAGCATGACGGATGTTTGAAGGGAGGGTATTCCATAAGGAAGAGGACCGGGCTAAAAAGGAGCAGTCATATTTTTTGGTTCTATGGAAAGGAGTGTGGAGGTCGGACAGACGGGATCTTGTTTCCGGATGATGGGTTGAGGATTTAAACACCAAAAGGCTGTAGACATAAAATGGATGGTGGGAGTTTATGATTTGATAAAGGAATGATCCAAGGAAATATTGTCTTCGAAAGTTTGGGGTTAACCACTTTAACTCGTCGTAGAGGTGGGATACGTGCGACCGTCTCGAGGTGCCGAACACAAATCTTAAAAAGCAGTTCATAATCCTTCTCAATCTGTCCTCGAGCACCTTCGAGAGGCCGGCATATGCCACACAACCATAGTCAAAGTGGGGGAAAATGAGTGATGAAACTAGGAGTTTACGGGTAGATTGTGGTAGGAGGTGGCGGGATCGGTGGAATAATTTCAAGGTACAAATCGATCGACGGGAAATTTGGGCAATTTGGGGTTTCCAGGATAGGTTTTGGTCGATGATAATGCCAAGATTTTTAACAGTGGAACGAAAAACAATAGGATGGTCATTAAGCAGAAGCGGAGGAAGGGTGGTGATCGATCGGAGGAGGGATTTGGAACCAATACGGATGGCCTGAGTTTTTGTAGGATTAAGCCTCAAGTTATTCAGGTTTGCCCAGGCACTGATTCCATCTAGGTCTTCCTGAATACGGGCAAATGCTACGGATAACTCGGAGAGAGGGAAAGATAAATATATTTGGAGGTCGTCAGCATATAGGTGGTAGGAACAACGGTGGATTGAATTAGGAAGGTCATTGATGTAGGTATTGAACAGAAGGGGCGAAATACTCGAGCCTTGGGCAACGCCTGAGGATAGGACAAGGAAATCAGATAGGGGTTGATTAGGAATGACAACCGCTTGAGTGCGGTTGGAGAGAAAGGATTGAAACCAACGAATTGAACTGTGGGAAAAGGATAAAGATTTTAATTTAGAGAAAAGGATCGAATGGTTGAGGGAATCAAAGGCTTTGGTAAAATCTAAAAGTATTAGGACAGTTAATCTTTTTTCATCTATAGCGGTATAAATATCGTTAGTGATTTGGGTCAGAGTGGATTGCGTGGAGTAGCCAGGTCGGAAGCCGGATTGGTAAGGGTTAAGTTTGTTGGTTTCTTCTAGAAAATTAGATACCTGGGATTGTACTATTCGTTCAAGGGGTTTGGAAAGGTTCGAAAGGATGGATATAGGTCGGTAGTCATTAGGAGCTGACGGGTTAGGGATTTTGTTTATAGGATGGACCAAGGCTTGTTTCCAAGAAGAAGGAAAAAACTGAGTTTTGGAGGGAAAAATTATAGATGAAAAGAAGGACTGGCAGGATTTCTGGAAGGCATAATTTTAACAATTTTACTGGAATCCCATCGAAACCTAAGGAAGTAGTACGGGATTTCATTATGGAAGATATGAGGTCTGTTGGTGAAATGTAGGAGAAATAAAAATTGTCAGAATCGAATGATGATGAAAGGGAAAAATTAGGAGAAAAGGCTGGTGAAATGTTGGAGGAGTCGGTTAAGAAGAATGAATTTAGTTCGTTGGGAGATACAGGGAAGACTGAACAGGTAAAGGATTTACAGAGAGAGAGTTTACGAAGAAGTTGCCATCTGGATTTAGGATCAGGAGCGGAGGACAGGGCTTCTTGAAAATAGTTGGATTTCGCTCGCCTTACTGTTGTTTGTGTCAAGTTTCGGAGGGCCCCGAACGCTTCATAGTCATCTGCTTGCCTTGTACGTCTGAAGCGCCTACGGGCAGCCTCACGTTTTCTTTGTAGTTCTCTTATTTCTTGACACATCCAAGGAGCAGGTCTGTGACGGAATGTACGGGTTTTTAGGGGAGCATGTTTGTCAAGGATGGAGATCAGGTTGGAAGTGAGGATGTCGACCATGTCGTCAATGGAGGAACAGGAATAGATATTGTCCCATTTCAGGGTTTCAAGATCGGGAAGGATGTCTTCACGAGTGAGGGAATTCATGTTACGGAAGGTTATGATTTTTGGAAGGATTTCAGGAGTAGGGATATTATATGATATCTGGATTAAGTCATGGGAAGATAGAAATGGGACTGGCAATTGAGATTGGGAGAGTAGGTTCTGAGCTGAATCAATAATATGAACATCTAACCAAGTGTCAGAACATCGTGTATGATGTGTCGGGGAAAAAGGAACAAGATAGAGGTTGAGGGAAAAGAGAAGATTTTCTAGGTACTGTTTGTCATTGGAATCGGAAAGGATATTGGTATTAAGGTCGCCGGAAATTATGATGTTATTGTATAGAGGAATATAATTGTAGAGGGTTGTTTCAAATGGAGCGTCAAAAGGAACGAGAGGAGGGCGGTACACAACTGCGATTAGGAGAGGATGGGTGTTACATGTGATTTCCAAGAAAAGGAATTCAATATGTGGTTGGTCGAATGGGGTTGAGACTTCTAATATGCGGGATTTTAGGCTATTATGGACGTAAAGACCGACGCCTCCGCCTGTACGGCCTATTCGGTCATGACGTATAAAGGAATATTCAGGTAGGTAGACAGCAGAGGAGGGGATATAGGGTTTTAACCAGGTTTCGGAGACTGCGATGATATGGTAAAAATTTCTGGTAAAGTAATGGAGGAATTCATCATAATGAGCGGGCAAGGATTGGGAATTCACATGACAGACGTTTAGGATATTAGACATAGGGATCGAAGAGGAAAGAATACAAACAGTAGGAAAACGATGTAGCTAAGAACAATAATGAATTTAAAAATATATGAAAGATAAATGCCAGCGAAACTATATATACATACATACACACATAAATATACACATACACATATACACATAAATAATAGTACTTAGATAGAATAAAGTGAGTATGATATATACAATGTAAATTTCCACAAAGAATAAAAATAACTATAACAAAAATTAAGATAACTATAGTAAAAATTGTATAAGAAACTATGTTGATAAGAATGAAAAGAACTTTGATGACATTATAAATATCTCTGATAGAAATGAAATAAACTTTGTTAAAAATAAAACAAAATAGTTTTTGATAGAAGTAAAAATAAAATATGACAAAATATACATATATCATATTCAAAAATAGCATTAAGTTTCGTAGGAATAGAATAAGGAGAACTTTGATAAAAAATATAGTAGCTTTGATTATGGAATAACTATCTGTGATAAAAATAAAATAGGTTTTAATTAATGTAATATAGACTTTGATAGAGAAAATAAAACAAAAGAACTTTGATGATAGTAAAATAACCTTTGATAGAAATAAAATATACTTAGATAAAAAATAAAATACCTTAAATAGAAATAAAAGTAACTTTGGTAATAATAGAATAAAAAGAACTTTGATAAAAGTATAAATATCCTTGATAAAAATTAAATGAACTATTGACTTTGTGATTGTAATGAAAATTACGAAATAATAAGATAATGAAATCGAGAGAAAACATTGAAGAGAAGAATCGTAGGCGAGATAGGGAATGAAGCTAGTCAGTAGACGAGAGCACAGGTGTCAGCTAAAAACATCGAGGTCCTGAGCATGGTCAATATAAATGACAGGTTGACCGTCGTCCTTACGGCAGCGTACCCTACCGCCCGCGAACCACACATACTTCAGCTTGCCAGCTGACTTCTGACGAGCGAGCCAATAGAGGTGCCTGTTGGTCTGGGTCATCTCCTCGCTGAGATAGATCCGGTGGCAGTCATTCTCCTGCCAACCTATATCCCTCGTAGAGAAGTCCCTCTTCGTCTTCCTGCTCATAATCAACTCATCTCGTGTGGTCTGTCTGACGAATCGAGCGATGACGGAAGGCGGTCGCGGGTCATCCTTTCTCTGTCTCCGCCGTTCAATCATGTCCAGGTCCATTTTGATTTTAATTCCGAGGGCCGCCGCTACATTGGTTACCACAGCCGCTGGGGTTTCCCCCGAACGGACCGGCACGCCCCTAATTTCCAGTGACCTGCACAGTAGACCCTGTTCTGCCTTATTTAGGCGGACCTCTAACTCGCCTACTTTAGATTTTAGCATTTTGTTTTCAGAAGATAATTCTTCTAAATACTTGGCCTGGCCCTCTAAGTGATTTTCAATTTTGGCGAGCCTTTCATTTAGCTCAAAGCTCAGCTCCCCATATTTTTCAAGAGATGATTTAAGATTTTTTATCTCTTCATTGACGAGGTCGCCGTGTTTATTCACCGCTAAGAGTATGTCGGAAGGCGTTGGTTCCTTGACGTGCTTTAGGCTACTCACTGAAGGTGATGACGATTTTTCGGTGGTTGTCCCAGATTTTTTTCCAAGGTCACATTTAGAACATAACCACGGTTTTTTGTTTGATTTGATCGCTTCAATTTCTTTATCGGGTAAATTGCAACATTTACCGTGAAAAATCACGCGGCATTTACTGCAACTCACGCTGCTCTTCTCGTCCCTGGCAATCACGGCGTCACAAATAGAGCATTGAGCCATTTTAATTTTGAATAATAATAGTACTCACGAGTGAAAGGTGTTTATCAATAAAGGCCTGCGTCAACGTCCTTTAATACTCTAAGGCTTAGGGATTAACCTGAGTATAGCCAGCCTATTCAGAATAAAACACTGAACTATTTCACCGATTCTTTCTTGAAGTGGTGATTTAAATAATGCAATTATGAGGTATACAGATATATGTGACTATATTTACCAAAACTATGGAAGAATAAGGAGAATAACGATAACAAAAGCGACTAATGTAGAGAGAGACACAGGTACGATGTTAACGATTTGCCGTCTATGGCCAGACATTTAAAAAAAAAAAATGTAATGTATTTCTGTGCTTAAAGGGCAAAATGGTATAAGTCACTTTTTCTAGAAATGAGAGTTTTTACATTCTTAGGTATCATTCGTTTATGTGGAGATGGTAGAAAAATGTCATGTGTTTCTCTTTCAGTTTATGAGTTTAACAACTCAGCCTTGTAAAAATAAACGAACCACCTAAACATGAGCGAAATTAAAGTCGGCCTTTCAGTATCATGGAGAAACTTCACAAAGTTTTCAAAGAATGAATGAATGAATGAAGGAAAATATATTTTATTCTGAAACGATTAGTCCCCTAAGAATAACAAAAAAGTATATTACAAATGTCATTTGTCCTGTCATTTAAGACTTAAGTACAATTATATAACAGACGGATTTAGAAACAGTGCATAGTTATCATTTATAGCTTATGATATCAAATATGTTGGGAAGATTGAGACTTAAGGAGATAAATAAATAACTGATTTTTAAAAGTGGTTAAGGCTAAGGCTTTACAAAGAAATTCCAAAATAGGGTAGCACGGATGACAAAGGATTTTTTGAAGGAGACGGATCTGTGGGAAAGTATATACAAGTTTTACGTGTTTACTGAATGGACAGAGGAACAAGTGGTAGTAAGTATATCAAGAATATAAGGAGGTTTATTTTTGTTTTGAAAAATCAGAAAAGACAGACAAAAGGAGGTATTGCCGGTGGAAAAAAGAATAGAGCCAAAATGCTACTCTGTTCCCTTGTGTTGGTCAATTGTTGGTTTTTATGTCCGTATGTACTTCCACTTTATGACGAAAATCTCATATATAGTACCATTATCAGACCTATCTGGGCATTTGGAATCGAGCTTTGAGGCTCTAATATAACATCTAATTTCTCTCGTATTCAGTCCTTGCGATCCAAATTATTCAGAAAATCCTAAATTCCCTTTATTTCGTCACAAATGAAATCATCTATAATGACCTTAATATACCATTTGTCACAGACCTATCCCGAAATAGAAATACCAATTTTAAATCCTAACTCTCTAGCTTCGCAAATCTGCTTGTCCGCACCCCACCATTCCCACATATTTCTGATAAACTTTAGGCGATTGAAAGATGGCCACGGGAAACAATAACTTAAATTAAAATTGAAGTGCTACCGCTGGGTGTTTCTTCACAACGGCAATAATTGTAATTTAGCCCTAGTATTTATATTAAGTACAGTTGTAAATACCAATAAAATATATTTTTTAAAGGTTATGATACCTTACTAAATTAAAAATATAAAATGAATAACGCTGAGGTGGGCTAAGTTGTATAAGGTAAAACTGAGACTGAAATGAAAGAGTCGGAAGGTTTAAGAAAACAAGAGCAGGTGGGAGTTCACGGGCCAATGGCCACCGGGCTCCGAATTGCGGCCAGCCACTCACTCCTTTATTTTATAAAGGCCCTCCTTTATTTTATAAAGTCACTCCTTTATACTGGGCGCTTATTAAGGGCTCAAGAAATAGTCCGTAATACTGAGCAAAGAACGGCCTTTTTCGCCTGTCAAATCCCGGTAAGTTGACAGCTTTTTAAGTTATCGGTCATGGAAATCTGTTCTGGAGAGAAATCTTGAGAGTTCAGCAATACCCCAAGGGCATTTATTCTTAACTCTAAATTTAGGAGAGAAAGTAATTGAAAAGTTAAAAACACCGGGAAAATGAGATTCTTTGGTAAAATTATCTTTCGTAAATAACAAAAAAATACAACTAAAACCGAATGAAATTCGAATATGATACATTAGATTACGGTATCAAATATAAACATATAAAATTGTTAACTTGGCATCCCTTCGTAATTCATACTTTAAGAAGACAATATAAAAGGAAAGATAGCATAACAACACTATTTACACAATTCTATTAAACGTAAAAAACATATTTACCTACTAATTACTGTGAAGGTCATATTATTTTTTTCTAAAATTAAAATATTACATCTTTCCTAAAAGGATCTAATGGTCTCATGTTCATAATTAATTTATTTTTCATTTGAGAGGGTTGAACTATATTTGAGTGTAAAAATAAAATTAAACTCAAATATTAGCACATCACATTCGCTCTTTTATATAAGCATTAGAAGACAAAAGATTTCGATTGAATCCTTGACGCAAAATCCGCATCAGCACATATTTAATTTTTGTTTATTGTATTTCAAAATTTAGATGAATAATTCATACTGTACAGCCGATTATTTTATGGGGTATAAGATTCAAGGCGAAAAGGGTCTCGTAGAACGGTATATATGTTTGGTCTCCTCTTTTTTTTAACTAAATTTTTGAGGTCTAGAGTAGTGGTAGGTATTAGGAATGTACAATATCAATCTCATAATATGGTACCGACGAGTAAAATGTACGCCAAAAGTATTGGATTGTTTATGTAGTGGCAGTGTAAGAAAAACAATTCCTGAAAACTATAACTTTTCTCTTTTCCCGTTCGGGGCGAATGCAAAACCAGAGTGAAGAATATTGAAATATCGACATCAGCATGATCGTCTTCCAAATTATATAATCTTGCGATGCTTAAACCCACACGCCATTAACTGACTGAACTCATGACTCAGCAACATTTATATCTTGTGAATCACTCAGTTTTTCCGATCCCTAAAAAATAATTATGATTTTTTATTTAATATTTATTTTGTTATCTCAAAGTAAACATTAAATTTAAATACTATTATCGTGAAAATTTTCGAATTCCAGCTTTAAACGGAAATACATGTTTTAGGGTCCCTTGAATCCAAATGACCAAGTCCCGCAAAATGGTCTGTGTGTGTGTGTGTGGTGATAACACCCGCGCTTAAACGAAAAGTCCTATGAAACTGAAATGTCATATTTAAGACAACTATATGCCTGAGATGTTACAGAGCCTTTTTCATCAAAATCAACAAACCAGAAGAACCATTTTATACTATGCATTTTGCACCTTTTTAAGATTTTCTAAAAAAACGGCACTAACGATTTTGATTAAACTCGCTATATGGATGTAAAATTTAATGGGCTTTTATTTCTCGTAGGTTTCATACTGATTGAAATAGTCTGAAAAGGCCTTAAATGCTGATATTTTAAAAGTTTCCTCATCTACAGTACCTTTAATTTTGTAAATACAAAAATAACCATATCATCTTGTTACCATTGATAAAAAAACGGGTAAATATATAAGTTGAACATATTCGATATCCGCTTAATATAAGTAATATAAATGTATAATATACCGTTGGAGAGCTAAAAATTTTATAAAAAATATCATCTTATACTCAAGCTTGTAAAAGTTAATAAAGAGTGGTGGAAAGCCGATAAAACTTACTGATTATTTTATATAATTATATAATCAAATTTTCAATATAACACATGTTTCTATATAAATTCAATTTAATTAATTTTTTAATAGTTTCACTCATTTTTATTGTATTTGAAAATTCTTTAATCGGTTTTAAAAACGGAGGTAAGTGAAAGTCGTGTGTTGCCTCCACCAATTTTTTTTTTAGTTATTATTTTAGAATTAATGATTACAAATTAAGCAATAGAGCAACCAAAATCACGACTATTTTTTTTATATTCAATACCTCATGTGCTGATAGAGGTACCGAAGATATGAACTTTTGCCTTAGAATCTAAGTTGATAGAATGATTTGAGTCAGTGTTTGTTTTGTTTTTTTCATATTTTGTTTATTTTTTATCTTTATTTTCTTATTTTAAAATATCTTACTTACTCCATTCTTCTTTTCTAATATTATTTTTAGTGTAAGCAATGATAAATCGTCTGCCTTTTCTCGCCACTTTTCACATTTATTTCTACCCTCAGACAGTTAAGAATCATGATCCAACGAAAGCGGGAATTCCATTTAATTCTAAATGTTTTCTTATTCAAACGGTAGCTTTAATTCAAGGCAATATGTTATGGTAAGTGAATTTTCTTAAGCTTCTCATGGAGGGCCCTAAATTTGTTGCCTGTGAGCGTGGAACAAAACAGGTCGTATGTCTTTGAGAATATACGAGAGTAGGGCTATTGATAGAATGATATAACGGTTCAGTGCTACGCAACATATCTATACTTCACTTTTATAAAAGCGAGAAAGTAAAATTATCTCAAGTCCTTCTTTTTAATTTCACTTACCTATATATGAAATATATTGTAAGGAAAAAATTGCGATCGTGAAAATTTTCGGATTCCAGTTTTCAACGGGAATACACGTTTTAGGGTCCACTGAGTACAACTGACCGACTCCCACAAAAAGGTCTATTCGTCTGTGTGTGTGGTAAGTCTAGCGCGAAAATTAAAAGTCCTATAGAACTGAAATTTCATATTTAAAATAACTATAAGCCCGAGATGTTACAGCAACTTTTTCATCAAAAACAGCTATCCAGAAAATCCACTTCATACTATGCATTTTGCACCTTTATACGATTTTTTCAAAAATGGCTTTAACGATTTTGATTAAACTCTCTGTAACGATGTAAAATTTAATGGGCTTAAATATCATGAAATGAAATGCCGATATTTCATTTTCTTACCTTAAAGTACCTTTAATTTAGTAGATTTTATGAAATTGACCATATCATTTGACTAGAATTGTTACTAAACATCTAAATATACTAAATTAAAGTTCAACGAATTTGACAATCAACTAAAGAACAAAAGAGCAAAAATATATTTTTTGTAATGCAATTTTTGTTTTTTTGAACAAGAAAACAATGACATAGATTTTAAACGTACGATTAAAAAGCTCAAGATTTTAGCAAAAATATTATCTTGTTAAAGGTTGTTAAAGTTTGTCGCCATAATCCCTTTCTAGATGTCATGGTTTAAAGAATAATTGCTATAAGTCAACTTAAATTACTTAATTTTAATACATTTTCCTATTGGAACAGTGAGTGGCATTGAGCCAATAGATATATGGTTATGTAGTACAGTACAGTACAGGTGTTTAAATGGACTTAAAGCAATTTTAACTATGAAATCGTAAAAGTCTTGACAATGGGGACGTGTCCCAGAAAAGTTGACAAGATATATGAATAAAATGTTTTTATATATATAACAAAGATATTTTATAACTTGGAATTATACTAAAAAAAAAAAAAAAAAATATATATATATATATATATATATATATATATATATATATATATTTCCTTAATTAAAGGGAAAATAAAGTTAATTTATTTCTACTGTACTTAGTTCCTATCATTTACATATTTTAAATTAATTGGCCATAGATTCATGAATATCGATAAGCTCATAAACCAAAATGTTTAAAGTAACCAAGCAATAAAGCGCAATAAGTAAAATTAAAAAAAAAAAATCTAATAAAAAATCATTGCAAACATTGGTTGGCTCAATAATAATTATCTACAATAAAACACCAGATTTATAACTAAAGCAGAATTGAATCATAGAAACTTTTAAGTTCACTTCATAAGTTTTATAAACTTCTATGCACTCTCAAAATAAGTGAACAAAGCAGATTTTTCTTTTTCTCTAACATATTCATTCATGAAAAATTCACTGATAATTTTGTTTCAGTTAGTAAAACTAAATAAGCTGCCAAGTACATATTTTATTTGAACTTTGAAATATTGATATCTCTCTTGCAGTAATTTATTTTTTACAAATCGGCATGGTTCGACCAAGATAGATCAAGCTCAAATGGCAGGTTTTTCGTGAAATTTTAAGGTACTAAATTTACAAGATTTATACCCCATTAAATTTTTCTGATCCACATCTGATGTATAATAATAGATATTTATCACGCCAGAGCTGGGATTTAAAGACACGTTTATGCTACACGCGTTTTGGCGGTTTATATAAGAAAATATCATTATTTAAAAGGTTCTCTAAGATCTCAATTTTTTGAAATAAGGAGTTGACTTGAATTAATTTATCTTTCGAGTAATATATTTAGTTCCCATAATATTTTTAAATCTACCAAAATAGCTGCAAAAAGGAATCTCAATCTGAATTATTGAATAATAATGCCTCCGTTATTTTACAAGGGTCCGTTTTTCTGTCCTTCTGCTGTTTTAGAATTCTCATATCCATAAATTTAATCTACTGTTTTAATTTTCTTTAAAAGCGCAGATTTATGCAAAAGTTAAATTCCTCCTGTTTTATTCCATAATTTAAGTATTTCTTGTTCCAGAAAGCTTCATATTTTTTCCGAGCCTGATTCCGTTCTCTCTTCCGTTTATATCTTAATATCTCGGCATCCAGAATATATTAATTTTTACGTTTCTTGTGTCTTTCCGCTTACATTATTCTCAAGATTCTTTTAGAAGAAAATATAAGTGTTATTAGCTACTCTTTGCATGATTTTGTCAAATTCGATCGGTTAATAATAGCAATTTACTCGATATATCTACAAATCCTTAACCATGAGAACAATAAGTGTAGTTTTAAATTAATAATAGTAATAATAATAATAATAATAGGCTTACCGAACCCGAAGGTTCGATGCCGATACCACCAAACTTCGCCTGCACATACTCGTCCAATGTTCACCGGTCAAGCCCAAGCCCCTGAGATCAGCCTTAATGCAATCCTCCCATCGACGCTTCGGCCTACCTTTCGGACGCCTGCCAGTCGGTTCAGCGAATACCAACTTTCTCGGAATAGTAGTTTTAAATTATTAAGAAATATTCTCCGTGGAATTAAGTTTCTAATGTAATAAATGATACTTCTATGCGAAACTGATTCTGATTAATTCGAGATTGACTTATACCACAATTGAGACGTTGATTTCCAAAAGGTACTATATCCATTCTAGGAAATTTTACAGGGAGCGCGAAAATCTCTCATTACTACAATATATTATTAAACCAGCTAATTTGGGTCTTTCTGCCTTAAAATTTAGAATTATTTTTTTACTATAATAATAATATCATATTAAAAGTTATGAAAATAAATGCGTAATTGATACTTTTAGAAAATGACCGCATTTCTAAATCACGTTTTTTAAGGACTTGAGAATTCATTAGATAACATCAAATAGAATATTTAAATAAAGCTAAATGATGAGAATACAAATATGACAAAAAATCAATTTCGTAAAAAATGTCCTTTAGTACCTTTTGGAAATCAACGTCTCAATTGTTATGATATATTATATAACATTATATTAACCATATAGTATTATCAATGAACATCTATAATTATCATATGGACGCGAGACCTAATGCGGTTTGAATGAGGAAACAGTTTTTGGAAACAATGTGAACGCGGTCATTTCTTTTTTTATTATTCATTTAAACGAGGAATACGCATTAGATTGCCAAAAATATACTGAAACCTGGATTGAATGATGTATTGTGTTTGATTTTTTTTTATAAGTAGGTAGGGTTAAGTAGAACAGGGGAACAAAGAGAACAATTGTGATTCTTTTTCCAAAAGGTACTTAATATATCAACTTTAAAAAAAATAAAAATTATATAATGCTAAAAAAACTCATTCATTTGTAATCAAATCTTGTTATTTGTGGCTACCTGAAGCATGGTAGTTATCATAACAGCCTCCTATGCCCAATTTCCCGGGTTCAAACCCGCAGGCGACCCTAGGATTTTTTAATGGGAGTAAAAAATCCTTAGTTATGCCGTTCTTTGGAGGGGACGTTAAAAGATGGTCCCGAGCCTGTGTGATGATAGGTACTCGTTAAAGGTCCCTATCCTAATAAAACCTGGATAAGCATAATTAAGGAATCCCACTGCGGCATCGTTCGATTAGCCACAACAGCATAAAGGGACGTTAAACAAATAAATAAAAAATCAAGTCATTTCATTCTTTTTGCATTATAAGCTAGAATAATTGTGACGTTGATTTCCAAAATGTACTAAAGGACATTTTTTACGAAATTGATATTTTTACATATTTGTATTTTCATCATTTAGTTTTATCTAAATATTCTATTTCATGTTATCTAATGAATTCCCATGTCCTTAAAAAACGCGATTTAGAAATGTGGTCAATTTCTTAAAGTACTAATTACGAATTTACTTTCGTTCCAAATCATTCTAAAAAAATTCATTTCATAACTTTAATATGATGTTGTTATTATAGTAAAAAAATAATTCTAAATTTTAAGGCAAAAAGACCCAAATTAGCTAGTTTAATAATATAGTAATGAGAGATTTTCGCGCTTCCTGTAAAATTTCCTAGAATGGATGTAGTACCTTTTGGAAATCAACGTCTCAGTTGTTTATAGTATTAATAAAATTACTTTTACTCTAATCATTCCACTTCCGTATTCAACCATATTATTTTTTAAATTATTTAAAACAATGTATCTGCTTTGTATTTTGTTGTTTTTTTTAATTAGTTTTAAAATTTATAGAGTAATTTATTTATTCTTCGAATAGTGATTTAAACATTTACCTCAAAAACTTTATATTATTATTTTTTTAATCAACAACAATTTTATTGAATACAAATACAATCTGTCCCAATTCGGACGTTAATAGTAGTGGTGAAAGATATTATATATTATTAATGTTTAAATATGATTTGGAACGAGATAATATGTGTAATTCAAACATTTGGAAATTATTACATTTATAAATAGCAGTTTAAAATACGTGTTTTTTCACAAAATCGTTTGGTGTTTTTCCATAAAATTAAATAATTAGCTTATAAGTATATCAAAATATTAATTTCTCAAAAAATGTCTATTTGGAAATCACATTACAATTACTCAATTTAACAGCATTGAACCTCTGGATTAAATAAAAAATTGTTGGTTACTAACTAAAGACAATTATTAACGTCACGCAATGTGATTTTACAGATAATAATATTGAGATAGAAATAGAAATATAAAAAAAAAAATATTCTCGGACTGCATTCCCTAAGAATAACAGAATTGTACAATTTAAATATACAACTGGCCAACAGACAGAAGGAACATAATTAATTACTTATTTTACAGATGGGTTAATTCAAGTGTTTATATCACACACGAATATCCACACATATATATACAAACAAAATATGCAATGATAAAATAAAATAAAAACAATCCTTGAAAAATATTGTGTTTAACAAAATTTAAAATAAATTAAAATATAACAGCGTTTAAATAAAGACAATGAACAAATATTACTTTTCTTTCAAAGTGTGATGTCAGGAATATAAATATCACGGTTTTTAAGCGTATTTTTGGAATGATAAAAGGTATTAGAAAAATTGGGATTTGAAGGATGCGAGAGAAGTAGCATGGCGGCCATGAGTAGGTAGAGAATTCCAGAAAGTAGAGCGGACAGGTAAGAAACGATCAAAAGATATTGCTTATTGCTATTATGTTTAACTTATAACAACAAACTTTGCCTAATGACCAGGGGTATTTCTATTGTTTATTACATGTATAGATGAGATTTTCAAATTTCACTTACCTGTAAATATTGCTTTTCTTGTAAAATAGGTATGTATGAGCTGTTTCCACTTACCTGCAAAAAAAAAAAAAAAAAATAATAAATATACTAAACAAATTTATTTTAGTGGAAATATTTTAAATAAAAATAAACGAAATCTATGTTCAATAAATGATTCGCTAAAATTGAAAAATAAAATAAAAGAAGTATTAATGTACAAGGGATTATTTACGGTGCCCAGCCATCTATTTAATAAATAATTTAATCATAATAATAATGATACATTTTAATGAGTAAAAATGCACTTTGTTGTTAACAATTATTAAATAATAATAAAAGTGTACCAAGCTAGAACCTATGTATTCTATGATTCAATAATCGAGTTGATAATAAGTTGATTTCCTAAATGTACTATATCCATTCTCGAAAATTGTTCAGGAAGTGCGAAAACCTCTCATTACTATATTATTAAACCAACTCATTTGATTCTTTTCGCATTAAAATCTAGACCTATTTTTTACTATATTTATAACTCTATTTTAAAGTTATAGCATAAAATGTTTTAGTTTGATCAGTAGCTTTAAAAATAATTGCATTTCTAAATCGCGTGTTTAAAGGACTTGAACGTTAATTTGATAAAATCAGATAGAATATTTAGATAACACTAAATGATGAGAATACAAATATGTCAAAATATCAATTTCTTAAAGAATGTTCTTTTGGAAATCAACGTCTCAATTAGTAAGAAGCTTAAAATTTCTCCTTAATAGATTTTCAATTTTGATCCCTTAAATTAATCGTTGACATGTAATAATAATACAATATTTGGAAAAAACTGAAGTAAAGGCTAATCAAAACATATATACACTCGATTTTGATGTGATGTATTGTATCATATAATATGTAAAATAATTATAAATTATCAAAAATTGTAAATTTGAATACACCAAAACCTTATGTACTCCTTTCTTTATCTTTTCTCCTTCTTTCGCACAGCATTGTATAACTTAACATAAAAACAAATAACAAATTGAAAAGACGCAACATTTACCGAAGTAAGCATGTAATTCATTAGGAACGGTATAAACTTAATAGAGTTTTTTGTTGTTTATTTCTCAAAAATTAGAGCACTAAAGCGAGAGTAATTACACCAAACTGCAAGGGGCAGCATTGCGTTTTCTGTCAGTTTTGTCTCCTGGAAAACACAGACGATTATGAAGTTTTTTTGCATGATGAAACTATCTTAATTTAACAACACATGTTTTGTTCTTTTATAGGTGTAGCGTTTCAGTGAAGATTTGTTTGTTTATTTATTCGACGTCACTTTAAGCTGCTGTGGCTAATCGGACGATGCTGCAGTGGTAGTTCTAAATTTTGTCTAGCCAGGTTTAATTAGGATGGCGATCTTTAACGAGTACCTGACATCGGACAGGCTCGGGAACACCTTATAACGGTCCTCTCCAAAGGACGGCATAACTAAGGGTTTTTTACTACCATTTAAAAATCCTAGGGCCACCTGTTGGTTTAAATCCGGCACCTTTGGCATAGGAGGCTGTTATGCTAACCACTATGCTACAGGTAATCCCAGAGATAAAGATAAAGAATATTTATTATAATTACCAATTTCTTTTATTAATGGGTTTTCGAAGGCTCGAATTTTACTGAAATAAGAGTAAGTTTTACTAATTAATTATTACTAATCATCTGCATTGGTAGGTTTTGGATTCTTTCACGTTTTTGGTAATTAGTTGAGCAGATTGAGCTTGAGGTGTATGTAATCAGCGACCGGATAACTGCTTTATATATTATTAGACCGTTATAAGAACTCAAATGGGATTTTCTGTTTACTTAAGAAGATTGTAGGATACCATAGGAAAATATAATTTATATATTTGTCACCAATGACCATGCGGGGTGTAATTATTATTAAATAATTACACGTACTGTATGCTCTATTTACGTACATACATAGATCCTAAGAGCTATTGCAGTCTCCATTATTATGCACATTAGACCGGAGCTGATTTGCACTGGCCGCAGTGATGACCTTTTACTATCCGAGATAACCTTTTGAAGAAACTGATGGCTCCGCTACTGGTTCCATGTACAAGCCTCGTTTACAGCTCCTGATATCATTAATATTCTTCCCTCGGAGCTGTGCGGTCCCTAGGCTACTCCTTCTATAATACTATCCGCCTTTGATCCAGTCCACTTCTCGGGAAACGTTCTACATTTTAATCAGATCTTGAACATTAGTGGAGCAAGTCTTGGGAATTGTAAATCAGTCATTAATCAACTACTTGAGAAAACTGGTTACAACCTAAGTTATATCATCTTCATGTTGTTAATAGATCAATTTATTTGAATGGGCACTGTTGATGGCGAGTGATGATTTGTGCCTTATTGATTCTTTTAAATCCAAAAACTCTAAACACGCATCCTTTTATTAATCGTAATAGAGTAGAGGACAGGAAAAAATATGCTGAAACTACTACAATTTAATTTTTTTAGCTGTCAGATAAAATATATGAAGAGAAAATTCCCATTGGCAGCACTCCACTAGGTATTCTAAACTAAAAGTTCTCGAGGCCACCTTCTTTTAGACGTCTCGGAGGATTGTCAGGAATGGAATAGAAAGCAAGGTTTGAAACTTGTGGGTTAGAGTGGGAGTAATGTTAGTAGTGGAAGGATTGATACCTGGTTCGGGCCAAATCAGCAACATATAGAACATTAAGGTCTTTATGGCCGAGTTTATACCTGACAAAGTAAGAGGCATTAAGGTATTGGATTGCAAGGATTTAAAGCAAGAGAAATAAGATCTGTTAGTAGAGCCCCAAAGCTCGATTCCATATGACCAGCTAGATCTGATAATGGTAACAAAAATGTGATTTTTGTTATAATGTGGAAGTTTTGGACGTATATTGAATAACTGTTGTAGTAACCGGTATCAGCGCATAGTTACTGGTTGTTTAAGTCCTGTATGAGGATTCCATGTAAGACGTTTGTCGAGTTATCGCTATGAAGCGTAGATTAAAGGTACTTTGTTAGAATTTATTTTAATCCTCCAGTTCTGACACTACTCCTGAATTCTTAAAAAGAATTATTCTAATTTTTTCATGTTAGATCTAAGGAGTATAAGTAAAAATGTGATATTATTAAGTAAAATTCTGATTAAACGGATTCACGGTAAAATAGAAACGAAATCGTTAGTTTTCTAAAAAAAAATAATTAAACGATGATTAATTAAAATATTTTTCTAAATGTAATTTTTTAAAACTTTTTTTTCTGAATCCTGAATTCACAAGTATTATACAGTTGATCAAATTCAGTTTCAGTTACTATAAAATCCCTACATATGGACAAAAACCAAAAGTTGACCAACGCTCGTATACTCTCTATCCGCAGAGTAATCACTGAAGTTGAAAATAGCTTGGTGCGCGTGGGTAAACTATTAGCTTTCTTTAGACCTATTTCATGAGGACAACACTCCGTAGGAAGAAAAGTATAAAAAAAATAATTTATAGTGCATTTATGAAGCTTTACTTTGAGTGGTATTAGACATCTGTTGGTAAAATATTCAACTAAAATAGAGCAAAACCTAACACATATTTAGTCTCGAAGGAATTAGTAATCAACTAGCTTATTTTAGACCTACATCTTTCTAATATCACTCTAATTAAATGCTCTAAAATGTAGTTTAATACACTTATCTTTCTAGGAAGAATAGTATCTGTGACATTGGTCAAAATAATTCTGGATAATTCTCACATATCTCAACTCTTATAAAATATTTAAAAAATAAATTATTTCGAATAAACGAAATTAAAGATACTCCAGTAACTCCTCTGTATAGATCGCAGATTTTAAAACAATCCTTGAATAAGAACTATTCTAATCGAACGAATATTTTAACTACTTTTAAAATATCGTTACAAGAAATCACACCGGGAATCCATTTACAGAATCAACGTTAAAAATTAATTTAGCAAAATAAATATTTTTTAAATATTTATTTTCAAATATTAATAGAAATTTTCTTTTTCAATCATTCTTAATAATAGTTTTCAAAAAAGTAATTTTTATTATTATTTAATTTGTAAGCAAAATTTCGATAACCATTTACATTTAGAACTCTTAAATGCCACATTTATCTAGTTACATATTTATTAAATATATAAATAAATAAATAAATAATAATAGGCTTAGCGAACCCGAAGGTTCGATGCCGATACCACCAAATTCCGCCTACACAGAATCGTCCAATGCTCACCATTCAAGCCCAAGCTCCCGAGATCAGCCTTAACGCAATCCTCCTATCTCCGCTTCGGCCTACCTTTCGGACGCCTACCAGTCGGATCAGCAAATACCAACTTTCTCGGAATCCGTTCGTCATCGAGCCCAACAACTTTACTCGCCCATTTGAGTCTCCGCGATGCAATCAGCTCAATTATATTCACAGGATGCAAGTTCCGCAATTCCGCGTTATGCAACCTTCTAAACTCCCCAGTGGCCTCATCTCTCTTTGGACCAAATATTTTACGCAATACTTTATTTTCGAAAACCTTAAGCCGCTGTTCATCCTTTAAAGTAAGCGGCCACGGTTCACATCCGTAAAGAACCGTTGGAAGAATAATAGTTTTATAAATTCTAATCTTTAAGTTTTTAGATAGAAGCCGCGAACTAAGTAACTTAGCAACTGAATAATAACACACATTTCCCACCTTTAACCGGGACTTTATTTCTTCCTGGATTTCATTTTTTCTAGTTATAATTGAACCTAAATACTTGAATTTCTCTACGTGTTCAAAAGTATGACCTGATACATCAATATCTCCAAGATCGACACCGTTTCTGCTACTAATCATATACTTCGTTTTATCGGTATTTAATTCGAGTCCTATTTCTTTACCGGTTTTTATTAACACACTTGTATTTAGTTGTATGGTTTCCTTGTCTTCACCTAGCAGTACCAGATCATCGGCATACCCCAAAATCGGAATCTTGTCACCCATATTTAAGCCTTTCTCGGTACACATCACCTTTTCTATGACATATTCTAAAGCTATATTAAATAACACAGGTGAAAGGGAGTCACCCTGTTTTAAACCCGATCGCACCTCAAATCTCTCGGAGTAATTATGACCGATTCTAACTTTATGGAATGTTTCCGACAAACACATCTCTACTAGGTTTACTAACTTTCTAGGTATTCCCTGTTCAATCATGTTATATAGCTTCTGACGGTCTATTGAATCATAAGCCTTTTTAAAATCGATATAAAGTTGATGGACTACACCGTTGTATTCCAGCTTCTTCTCTAATATTTGACGTAAGGAAAATATTTGATCAATAGTCGAGCGATTCCGCCTAAAACCACATTGGTAATCTCCGATAATTTCCTCAGCGTATTCCGTGATTCGACTAGTTAGAATTGACGAGAATATTTTATAGCATACTGGGAGAAGAGAGATCCCACGATCGTTGTTACAATCCGACCTCGGTCCTTTTTTGTGAATCGGAATAAGTATTGATTCTTTCCATTCCTCGGGCATTTTTTCAGTTTCCCAGATCTTTTTAACTAAAAAATGTATTTTGGAAACGCCCGCTTCTCCACACACCTTGATTAATTCACTCGTGATATTATCATTTCCTGCGGCCTTATAACGTTTTAATTTTCCTATCGCCATTTCGACTTCCTCTTTACTCGGTGCGTTTTATCCATGGTTCAGCGCTCTGATATTCAGAGAGAGGAGATTGATTATTATTTTCCGTATTTAAGATGCCGTCAAAGTGTTGTTTAAATTTATTTAATATCTCAGAAGGATCCGCAATTATATTGTTATTTGCATCTTTAATCGCATTCAATAGAGGTTCAAATCTTTTACGCGATTTGTTTATACCTTTGTACATCTCTCTTACGTCATTTTCGTTTCTGTGTTTTTCTATTTCTATTATTTTGCCTTTAAGATACTCTCTTTTCTTATTTTTTAAGAGTTTTGAAGTTTCATTCTTTACTAACCGAAAATAAGCCACATTATTATCGCTTGGATTATTTAAGGAATTCAGTTTAGCGGTTTTTCTTTTTTCGCACATATTTTGACAATCCCTGTCGAACCAAGGTTTGTTCTTTTTATTTTCAATTTTTCCAAGACATAAATTACCGACCTCTTTAATATTATCCCTGATCCCTTCAAATAGTTTGTTTACATCTTTGTGTTCCTCGTCTGAAGATTCCAAAGCTTCGAACCGATTTTTTACTTCTATCGCGAATTGTTTTCTAATTTCGAGGTTGTTCAATTTAACTAAATCAAAATTCTCGGGACGAATATAGTTCGGTGTTCTCTTTTTTGTATTTAGTTTTTGTCGAAGTTTCGCGATTACTAATTCATGATCAGAACCGCATTCTGCACCCCGATACGATCTCACGTTAATTATGCTACTTTGCCATCTGTTTTGTATTAAAACATGATCGATTTGATTCCGTGTTTGTCCATCCGGCGATGTCCACGTATACTTATGAATATCCTTATGTTTAAATGTAGTACTTTTGATTACTAGGTTTTTCGAAATGGCAAAGTTTATTAGTAACGATATACTTCTTCCCTTCCAACCTTTGCGTTCGCGTCGCCTAGTATTATCTTAATGTAATTTCGTGGTAACTTATCGTAAACCGACTCTAGTTTATCATAAAATTCGCATTTTACTTCATCATCACTGTCTTCGGTGGGAGAATGAATGTTTATAAACGCGATTTTAAACCAACGCCCTTGAAATATAGCAACCGATATTCTTTCACTAAAGAACTGTACGTCCCGTAAAGCGGAAAGAAATCTATTCCTAATCAGAAACCCGGTACCTAGACAATAATTAACGCTCCCCCCGTACCAAATAGTATACTTTCCTTCTGTTAACGAACCCTCCCCTGGCCAGCGAACCTCTTGTAATGCAACGATATCTAAATGGTACCCATTAACTTCATTCGCGACCGACTTTAACCCACCTGCCGTATTTAAACTTCTAACGTTCCACGTCCCTATTGTTAGATCTCTAATTTTCATCTTGCGCCATGATTCCCCTGAAGCAGTCCCCACCCGGAGACCCGAACGGGGGACTAGTTTACCTCCGGATAATGAGCGTTTTACCTCAGAGGAATCCATGACTTTTGGTGATATTTTGTGAACTAAAATATGTGAGTAGGGCGTTCGAACCTACGTGACACCCTCCAGCAAGCCTGGGGGGCCGCTCTCATTGTTGGTCAGCGAGTCCATCGGACTTAGCCGGGAGGAGCTTCCGAGGAAATTCCACCGACCATCCCCACATCCGCCACCCGTGGGACGCTCCCCATACGCGGTAATGAGATCCGCGCGAGGAATTTGCATCTGATTGCATCGCGGAGACTTAAATGGGCGAGTAAAGTTGTTGGGCTCGATGACGAACGGATTCCGAGAAAGTTGGTATTTGCTGATCCGACTGGTAGGCGTCCGAAAGGTAGGCCGAAGCGGAGATGGGAGGATTGCGTTAAGGCTGATCTCGGGAGCTTGGGCTTGAATGGTGAGCATTGGACGATTCTGTGTAGGCGGAATTTGGTGGTATCGGCATCGAACCTTCGGGTTCGCTAAGCCTATTATTATTTATTTATATATTTATATATATATATATATATATATATATATATATATATATATATATATATATATATATATATATATATTTATGCAAAATAAAAATTAGTATTAATTAACCCATCCACATGTTGGAAATAATTTGGACTTAATATAAATTCTTCATGGAACGAAATGGCTTATTAAGGTATGAGGGAGAAAGCCAATTAATTCTTTTAATTCTTATAAAAGCTCTTGGGTAAAGCAAACTGAAAAGGAATATTTAAAAAAAAGGGGAACGTTTTTACAGAACTAACCTTTCCAGTGAAAAGTGTAATATACCTACTCCTTGTTGACTTAGGACAGTGCCAATTCCAAGATAGTTTTTTAATTAATTTCCCTCTCTCTCTCTTTCTTGGTACTTAGGATTGATTCCAACCTTTATTGCAATTAATTATTAAAAACGTTAAGGTAAATTCATAAAATACGATTCGTATAATACACTTATGAATAAGCAAAATGATTTAAAAATGAATGGTCACTAATATAAAAACCTAATATAATTAATCGTACTATGTATTAGAATAAAATTTTACCTGATTATATAGTATTGGAACACTATTAATGACCAAAAATCAAAGTTTTGTTGAAAAATTTTATATTGTAAGTGTAATAAATGATTTTTTTCTCCTTTCAAAGTTAGGACAAATAAATACTAACGAGAAATAATTCCTAATTTCTATAGATCAATATAAATCCAACGTTAGCCACGCCTTTTTCATTGTTTTTTATTTTTAATTATTAGCAAAAATAAAGTGGGTATACATTTTTTTAACGATTTTCGAAATAAAAAAAAAATCTTAAAATACTGAATTGGTTAAATGATGGTTGATAATAATTTTTTTTTAACACTGACATATGATCATATGCGCATTTTAACACCATGATGTTATTACAAAAATTTACAGCTTTCTGAAATCTTTAATTTCTATAATTGACTTTTTTATGCCAAATCTTCTGCCACATACCCGACTGGTATTATAACTTAAAAAGTAAATACGTAATTTAAACTGTGAATTATTTTATTTAGTTTTAATTAGGTGAGATTCCCTTTATTATAGTACAAAAAGAAATGTATTGTACAAAAAAAACAATATTTATTACTTTTTTTATAAATAAGCAAATTTAACTTCCACAATATATATATTTCATTAAAACATCTTCTAAGCAAATGTCTTCGTTTCAGGTGTCATGCTCCCATTATCAATAAGCACATCACGTGCTTAGTATAGCAATATAAGAAAATTCTTATTACTTCATATTCGAATATGAATACGATATATAAATCTTGTCTTGAAAATAGGAAAGAGATCCTGAATCTTAGACATTTGGTAATTTTAAAAAACATTTTCATTAAATAAATAAATTCGAAGTTAAATGTGTTTATTTATAAAAAATATTAGGAAACTCCCTTAAGCTAAAGCTATAGAAACAAATAGATATTATTGTTTTTAATTTTTTTATCGAGTTTATAGTGGGTTTTTTTTTTGTTCTTTTCAAATTCATATTGGGCCCCAAGAATTATATTTAAGTTTATATAGTAGTATTAAAAATAATTCATCGTGGTTGTTGTATTTTCCAATTCACATAAATCTTTATTTAACAATAACCAAAACAATCGTTATATTCCAATTACTTTATAAAAGGATTCCCCTTAGAAGCAGTGTCTTACGAAGGACCATAAGATGAACTTCACTGTCAGAAGACTGGAGCTCACTGTACCAATTTCGTGACGGACAGAGCTGAAGAAATAAAAAAAAGCCCAACGATTTCTTCCTAACAGCTTCCAGTGGCGGGGCGATTACGCCAATTTGAGAGAAAACTCCTTACAATGGATAGGAACCCTCTACAAAAGGTTTACTCCTATTTAATTGCATGGGCAGAAAGGAAGACGGCAGGTTGTTATTTGTAATAAATTTACCGAAAAAGATTTAAAGACAGAAGAAAACACTAACAAGAGGATCCCAAATATGTCTCTCCGATTTTGATTAAATTTGTTTAAGTGAAACTAGGTTTAGGTTGTTTAGGTGAGACGTTAAACGATTAAAATTTAAAGAATATTAGGAGGAAAACTGAAAATTTTGTGAGCAAAAATAACATTTTATTTTATATTTCTGGGTTTAGTGGCGGTAGAAAAATAGTTTTACAGCTAAAATATTCCATTTCAAAGCAGAATGACGGCAAATAAAGGTATAAAAATATTTAAGTTTTATACTTGGTTATAAACTTATATAAATTATAAAACCAATATAAATAAAAATAAAAAATTGTAATACCGTTTTTATTAGAGGTAATGAATCTTAAGCTGAGCACAGTTTTTTTTTTACTTTATTAAAAGTAGTGTTTTGAGGATACTATTTATATTTTTAGGGTTATAACAAGCATAAAACTTGAATATTTTAACGGATTCTTTTTTTTTTTTCATTATTTCGCTTTGAAATAGGGTAATTTTGGAACCAAAATGATTTCCTACCTTCACTAGAACCAGTGATATTAAATAAAATGTGTTTTTCGCGCATAAACTTTCCGAAAATTTTATTACGCGATTCATGGGGAGCGCTGGGCCTTAATATATTGTAAATGCTAATCGTGTTAATGTCTAGTTTCACCAAAACATTTTTTCAAAATCGGTGATACACACATACACATTATATTTATTACTTTATTTATTAAGTAATATTCATGTATTGAATGAATGAATGAATGAACTAATACCTATTATCTTCAATTAATCTTCTATAAAATGAATATATCTGGCACTGATGACAGCGATGTTTTGTGCCAATAAAATTTTAAAAACCAACCAACCACATTTGGAAGCCTCTTCTTTACATCATTATTTAATGTACAAAAGGTTTTGGTGAAACATTCATTTTACTGGAAATAAATTTAAAAAATAAACATGTATTATTAGAGTAGTTGCAGGAGACATTTTTGACTATTTTATGTTGGTAGATAGATACAGATACACTATAACAATAAATATGTTTAACATAATCCACAGTTTAATTTCATTGTAGGATCATATTTAGGATCTATGTTCTACTGGGTTGTTTCACATGAAATGTCCGTTTTTATAGTTTCTGAAATACATAAAGGATTTTGCAGGTCTCTGTTGTTTTCTTCCGAATGTTTACATATTTAAAGTAAACAGTTACTAATCCTCTACCTTTGTATAATAAACATTAGCTTACCAATTAATTACCCAATTTTTAGTATACCTCCAAATATGAACATGGAAACACGCGATTTTCGAGTAATATTTTTCTACGAGTTTAAACTCGGCCATTCAGCAGCTGAGGCCGCTAGAAATATTTGCAAGGCGTTGTTCCGAGGAAGACCGCCGTCCGTAATAGGCAACGATGTCCTCAAACATACAGTAGAAGGAAACCCCAACCAAACAGTTAAAGGACTCTCAGCACAACTAAATGCAAGTGCATCTACCGTTTCCAGACATTTAAAGTGTACTGGGAAAGTAAAAAAGCTCAATACATGGGTAACTCATGATCCCATGTTTCAAAACATACCGTGCAAAAATTGAAAGAACTGGACTACGAAGTTCTTCCGCACCCATCATATTCTCCCGACTTGTCTCCAACAGATTACCACCTGTTCAGGAATTTAGACAACTTCGTCAAAGGAAAACTTTTTAAAAATGATGATCAAGTATAAAGTACGTTTTCAGATTTTGTTTCACTTCAAAGCTCAGAGTTTTTCAGTTCGGGGATAAAAAAGTTGGTTTCACGGTGGGAAAAATATGTAGAAAAAGAAAGTAAATACTTCGAATAAAATTATCTTGTTTTCATATCGTATTTTTAATATAAACCCTTTACCTTGAAAACGGACATTTCATGTGACACAACCCAATACTTTGAATACATTTTATGATTTCGAATAAAAGAAGTAACATGTTTTATTACTTGTATCATTTTACTTTCTCGTTACTTAAGGACAATAAAAATATTTTGGCTGTAGAATGGAATTGTATAATTTGTTTAACTTTTTAGTAATTAAAGAGGTTTGAAAAGAAAATCTAAATCTGCGCTAAACTAAAAGACGGTAAAAAATCAGCCCCAGAACGTCGTCCCTTCCATCAAACTTTCACTATAATATATAAAGTTAATCTTATAATCATTTTGACTATAAGATATATTAAACTCAGTTAATGAATGTGTTATTATAAACCAGTTTCAATGTTTTATTTTATTCGACGCTTTAATCTATAAGATGTTATGTATATTACTCTTTTATATACTTTAATCCACTTTTTTTTTTCTGATACCATTGTAAATAAAAATTAATTATAATCCTTTGGTCTTTTGGCCAGACACATCGTATATCTTAATTGTACATATCAATTGTTCTTAAGGGACCCTGTCCTGAAATAATAAAAATTTTCTATTCTATTCTATTATATTCTAAAGTTGACAGCAAAAATATTGGTGGAAGAAAACGGTTGTGTTTCTGAAAAGATACTATATTTAAACTGGTTCTCGTTACTAAAGGACCATAAAAGTATTTTGGCTGTAAAATGGAATCGTATAATTTTTTAACCTTAAAAAGAAATTAAAGTGGTTTAAAAAAAACGTAAATATGCGATAAACTAAACAAGAATAAATCAACAACAGGACGTCGTCACTAGCATCAAATGTTTACTATAACATATAAAGTTAACAGCATAAATAATGGTGGAATAAAAGCAATTGTTTTTCAGAAAAGGCACTTTTCCTAAATTTATTCAATTAGCAAAAGAAAAAAAAAAACTCAAGGTATAGCTGAAATTAATGTAAACATATAACATGAATGTATAATGAAAACATGAACATGCTTGTAGTTCGACTGAATGGTATACTCATTACTACGGCCTTGTTCTGTCTATGAATAGTAGAAGATCCGAACTTGAAACGATCTGCACCGAGCTGATAATAGAATGAAACATATTTTATAACAAATTTAGTATATTAGGAATTATGTTAAGAATGGGTTGCCTAAAAAAAAACCTGGGCAGACTATTTTTAATTATTTTTTCAAAAATTATTTTAAATTAAATGTTGACACATCATGATAATAAGAAAACTTTTACCCTGTAATTTAGTATTTGTTATTTGTGTAAAAAATGGTCCTTTAATTCTATATGGGATATCAAACTTTCTTATATTCAATGTCCCATTACATTAAAATAAAACAACGCTTATATTGATATTTTTTTTTCTATTATCAAGCCGGTGCAGATAACTGATATCGACATACCCGCTTTTACCAGACAACCGATAGTTTGTCCAGGAAAAGATTAAGCAACCCAACGGCTGCTCATTCTATACCTTTGATACTCTAAGTCAGGGTAAAAGTTTTCTTATTATAACGATGTTACAACATTTAATTAAGAATAATTTTTTTTTTTAATAATTAAAAATTGTCTGTCCAGGATTTTTTTAGGCAACCCATTCTTAACGTATTTTCTAATATACTAAATTTGTTATAAAATATGTTTCATTCTATTATCAGCTCGGTTCAGATCGTTTCAAGTTCGGACCTTAGACTAGAAAGAGTTATTTTATAAATAGCTTAATAGGTTGGTCACTGGAATTGTCTAAATGTAGCCGGATTTTTTTATTATGATAATGGATAATGTAAAAATTCTCTTATTGTGTTAGACAATACAACTAATAATAAATCTAAATTAGCTGCTTACGCAGCAAAAATCAATCTTGAACGGACATTTTTATCTTATGTTTCACTACGAATATTAAGCTGTTTGCGCATTTGATGATTCATTTTTGGCAGATCTTTGACTTTAATACGTGTTGGGAGTCAAGTAAGGAATATGCTATATTTGCGAATAAAGTCTTGGTGTGACAGCTAACCTTGATTTGAGGCAGTTGAAATAGTATATTGATATAAGGACAGGAGGAAGCTAAGTGGTTCTGAAATGCCATAAATATAGTTTATTTTCGCACCAGCCCGGCCTGGGTTCCATCTCAGTCAATGTCAGAATTTAAATATATCTTTCAATCTGGAGCTATGACACGTAAGCATTGAATTCTAACCTTTTATATCGTGACCTGTCAGAGAGCTCTCGTATGTATTTTTTAAAAGATATGATTTCTGGATTAGCTTGTTTTCCTTTTGGTTGTCAGCCAAATTCAATTTTCAGTAAATCAATGATTCTTGGTTTTCTGCATTCGCTCATTAAACATTTCTTTGGTTTCTTCTTGGTTTGAGATACTTTAGAATAATTCTATAATTTATCCATAAAAAAAAAACAAGAGGAAATTTAATTTAATTTAGTAAATTAATTATGGCATTATTCTACAGTATCACCCTTTACGTCATTTTTCAATTTAAAAAAATTGGTGCAGCAACACACAGCTTTTACGAACCTACTCTGAATTAAATTGAATTTTTATTGAAACTTGTGTTTTATTAAATAATTTAATTTTTTTTTAAATTTACAACTGTATTTTGTAATACAATAAGTAAATATGCTGGTAATGGTAAAATACAGGAAAAAAACATGAAGAAAAATTGCCCATTGGGATCACTCCACTAGGTAACTGAACTAGAAGGTCTCGAGACCATCTTCTTTTCAGACGCCTCGGAGGATTGTCATGAATTGAAGAGGAAGCAAGGATTGAAACTAAGGAGGGGATTAGAGTGTCAGAGGAGTTGGTCGTGGAAGGATTGATACCTGGTTCGGGCCAAATCAGCAACATATAGGATATTATAGTCTTTATAGATGAGTTTATTTGTGACAAAGTAAGGAGCATTGAGGATTTTTCGAAGGATTTTGGATTGTAAGGATTGAATACGGGAAGAATTTGATGGTTTATTAAATAATCGATTATATTGTATTTTTATCTACAACATTCAGTTAGTTTCATCGGCTTCTCATAGCTCTCCATTAACTTTTACAATTTCGCGTATTAGATAATATTATGACTAGAATCTTAAACTTTCCAACGGTATATTATCCATCTAAGTTACTATTCTTGTGTTTAAAAACACAGAAATTGCTTAAAAAAATATTTTTTTATTTTGCACCTTTAGTTGTTTATCAAATTCACCCAAATTGCATATTTAGCTGTTATTTATCTAAGATGATGTGCCTATTTTGAAATCTGCGTAATTAAAGGTACCTTAGAAGAAGAAAATATCGGCACTTAAGCTCTATTAAACTATTTCAATCAGAACAAAACCCACTTAGTATCAAAGCCCATTGAATTTTACATCGATATAGCGAGTTGGATCAAAATCGCTAAAGCTGTTTTTGAGAGAATCCTCAAAAAGTCAAAATGAATAGCGTAAAGTGGTTCGTATGGTAACTTTGATGAAAACGTTGCTGTAGCATCTCTGGGGTATAGCTATCTTAAATATGAAATTTCAGTTTGATAAGATTTTTAGTTTTAGCGCTAGACTCAACACATACGGACTCACACTCACACAGACCTTTTTGTGGACATGGCCATTTGGACTCAGGGGACCCTAAAACGTGTATTTTTGGTGAAAACTTGAATTCGAAAATTTTCACGAACACAATATTTTCCCTTACTATATATTTAATATATTGGTAAGTGAAAGTAAAAGATCTAGTGTGGGCAACACACTACTTTATCTATCTAAAAAATTTGAAGTTAATTTAGAATTTGGAGTCGGTTAGTTTAGGCATTTTTATATGTTAATGGTTTTCCTTTTAATATCCACTACTACCATCAAGAAGGAGTATTCCTGAGTATTCTTTGTAACCAACCTATTTTAACTAAGAGTTAGTGGAACCGCCATGAATTGAAAGTTTACTGGTCTTCTTAGGTTTCTATCAGTAATTGCTAAATTGAGGCAGAGCTTACATTGTTTCGTCCACTAAGGTTATTGTTAAGTTATTGCAAGTATACACATAGCATATTTTTTGTTGATAGACCTGCGTTATTAAGGGTAATAGATATACCGTTGGAAAGTTCAAAATTTTATAAAAAATATTATTTCATCTTATATACAAAGTTAAAAAAGATAATGTAAAGTTACAAATTGTTGGGAATACAATTATAACTGATAATTATGCTTAACAATTTGATACTGCTTTATTATTTATTCTAAATCATATGTTTCCAACGAAACTGAATACAGGTTTTATTTAAATCAACGTTAAAAATTTTAATTTAATGTTTACTCAATAGTTCTTAAATCGATTTTAACAGTTGAGGAAAGTGAAAATCGTGTGTTTTGCCAGATTTTGATCAGTATTTATAGGCCTTAAATTATATCTTAGAGATACTCACAAGGACAATACCTTAAAATGCACAAATCGTCATCAATCAAAATAAAATATAGAGCGATAAGTAACCTAGGAATGGAGTGTGGATGTAGAAAGGGATTAAGGAAAAGGAATGGTGAAAAATCTTATAAGATTTGGCATATATGGAACATGTTTCTGATCGATGCCTTCAAGACTTAGCAATTCTTTGACTGAGAATTTCTTGCTGAGTATTTATTGGTTGGTTTTTAGAAATTTTCATTTACTTGTTTTTTTTTCTCCGATAATATAATCAAATAAGAAACTGAAAATTTGCTTAAAAGAATCAATACAGGTCACTTAGCATGCAACGTAAATAGGGCAGTATCAGCTATAAAGGACTTTGATTGCCCTTACTTGCTTTCAGGCTACCCGTTACCTGAAATCAGTTGTTTGATGACCCTAATAGCTTTGTTAATTATGGTAATTACCTTTATTGATCTCAACGTTAATTAGAATGGAAGTTGGGACATGTCCGTGCACCGCTGAATTCACATCACCCTACCCTATAATGTATCTCTGCCAATGGTAGGTTTGGTGATTACTTGAGAAACAATAGCTAATTAAATCGTCATTGGCCATTATAGTTTATGAAAGACATTATAAATGAAAAAAAATTCTGGCAGTCATAGGGACTGCCAATGGAAGTGGAATTTTTTATTTTTTTTTCAAATCGCGATTTGAAGTGGAATTTCGTTGTAAAGAAGAGTACGTTTGTAAAAGTAGATAATGTTAAGAATGCATGTTTTGCTATTATTGTTTAATTTAATTGTAAAGCACCATCACTTTAGAGATACATTATATTAAATTATGCCATCGTAATCTGAATGTGAGTGTATACTGTATGAGTTGGCGGTATACAAAGCACAATTTTGTATTGATGGACCTGCCATTTGTATCACGGGAATTCCGACATTTAGGAATATGCTTTATAGCTGATTCAAAACATTTATCTAGCTGTGAAAGAATTAAACTAATCACTCTTTTTTTGCCACTGTCGTTGACTTTTTTTTTTCCTGTGTTGATATTGAATTTTCATCTAGAATTTCACCTGAATTATTCTCTATTAGAAGATTAATACATCTATGAAAAATTTAAATGGATGATTTTTTTTTTCTTATATCTATACCGCCTGTTTTTTGATGTTTTTTTCTAAAGGACGCTTAATTTTCTCTCCTTCTTAACCGTTATAGTTAATTTGTTTGTTAATGTGGACATTTGTTGATTAGACTATTGCATAATTTTTCTTATCCCTATATCGTTTAAACCTAATTGTATTTTTTTTTTCCTTTGCATAGAAATTCGCAAACACACCAGGATTTTTGACTCAAAGGAGGAAATCGTCCTCCGTTATTTCTTACATATAATTTAATGAAAAATTAATATATTTAAAAATACTAATAATAATACTAATAATAATAGGCTTACCGAACCCGAAGGTTCGATGCCGATACCACCAAACTTCGCCTGCACAGACTCGTCCAATGTTCACCGGTCAAGCCCAAGCCCCCGAGATCAGCCTTAATGCAATCCTCCCATCTACGCTTCGGCCTACCTTTCGGACGCCTACCAGTCGGTTCAGCGAATACCAACTTTCTCGGAATCCGTTCCTCACTAAGCCCAACAACTTTACGCGCCCATTTGAGTCCCGCGATGCTATCACTAACTTTATGAAATGTTTCCGACAAACACATCTCTACTAGGTTTACTAACTTTTTAGGTATCCCCTGTTCAATCATGATGTTATATAGCTTCTGACGGTCTATGGAATCATAAGCCTTTTTAAAATCTATATAAAGTTGATGGACTACACCGTTGTATTCCAGCTTCTTCTCTAATATTTGACGTAAGGAAAATATTTGATCAATAGTCGAGCGATTCCGCCTAAAACCACATTGGTAGTCTCCGATAATTTCCTCAGCGTATTCCGTGATTCGGCTAGTTAGTATTGACGAGAATATTTTATAGCATACTGGGAGAAGAGAGATCCCACGATAGTTGTTACAATCCGTCCTCGGTCCTTTTTTGTGAATCGGAATAAGTATTGATTCCTTCCATTCTTCGGGTATTTTTTCATTTTCCCAGATCTTTTTAACTAAAACATGTAATTTGGAAACGCCCGCTTCTCCACACGCTTTGATTAATTCACTCGTGATATTATCATTTCCTGCAGCTTTATACCGTTTTAATTTTCCTATAGCCATTTCAACTTCCTCTTTACTCGGTGCGTCTACCCATGGTTCAGCGCTCTGGTATTCAGAGGGAGGAGATTGATTATTATTTTCCGTATTTAGAATGCCGTCAAAGTGTTGTTTAAATTTATTTAATATCTCAGTCGGATCCGCAATTATGTTGTTATTCGCATCTTTAACCCCATTCAATAGAGGTTTAAATCTTTTACGCGATTTGTTTATACCTTTGTACATCTCTCTTACGTTATTTTCGCTTCTGTGTTTTTCTATTTCTATTATTTTGCCTTTAAGATACTCTCTTTTCTTATTTTTTAAGAATTTTGAAGTTTCGTTTTTTACTAATCGAAAGTAAGCCACATTGTTATCGCTTGGATTATTTAAGGAATTCAGTTTAGCGGTTTTTCTTTTTTCACACATATTTTGACAATCCCTGTCGAACCAAGGTTTGTTCTTTTTATTTTCGATTTTCCCAAGACATAAGTTACCGACCTCTTTAATATTATCCCTGATCCCTTCCCATAATTTGTTTACATCTTCGTGTTCCTCGTCTGAAGATTCCAAAGCATCGAACCTATTTTTTACTTCTATCGCGAATTGTTTTCTAATTTCGGGGTTGTTCAATTTAACAACATCAAAATTCTCGGGATGAATATAGTTCGGTGTTCTCTTTTTTGTATTTAGTTTTTGTCGAAGTTTCGCGATTACTAATTCATGATCAGATCCGCATTCTGCACCACGATACGATCTCACGTTAATTATGCTACTTTGCCGTCTGTTTTGTACTAAAATATGATCTATTTGATTCCGAGTTTGTCCATCCGGCGATGTCCACGTATACTTATGAATGTCCTTATGTTTAAACGTAGTACTTTTGATTATTAGGTTTTTCGAAATGGCAAAGTTTATTAGTCGGGTCCCATTATCATTACTATATTTGTGCAAACTTTCTTTACCGATTGTAGGACGATATACTTCTTCCCTTCCAACCTTTGCGTTCGCGTCACCTAGTATTATTTTAATGTAATTTCGCGGTAAATTATCGTAAACCGACTCTAGTTTATCATAAAATTCGCATTTTACTTCATCATCACTATCCTCGGTGGGAGAATGAATGTTTATAAACGCGATTTTATACCAACGCCCTTGAAATATAGCAACCGATATTCTTTCACTAAAGAACTGTACATCCCGTAATGCGGAAAGAAATCTATTCCTAATCAGAAACCCGGTACCTAAACAATAATTAACGCTCCCCCCGTACCAAATAGTGTACTTTCCTTCTGTTAACGAACCGTCCCCTGGCCAGCGAACCTCATGTAATGCAACGATATCTAAATGGTACCCCTTAACTTCATTCGCGACCGACTTTAACCCACCTGCCGTATTTAAACTTCTAACGTTCCACGTCCCTATTGTTAGATCTCTACTTTTCATCTTGCGCCTAGATTCCTCTGAAGCAGTCCCCACCCGGAGACCCGAACGGGGGACTAGTTTGCTTCCGGATAATGGGCGTTTTACCTCAGAGGAATCCATGACTGTTTGTGGTATTTTGTGAACTAAAATATGTGAGTAGGGCGTTCGAACCTACGTCACACCCTCCAGCAAGCCTGGAGGGCCGCTCTCATTGTTGGTCAGCGAGCCCATCGGACTTAGCCGGGAGGAGCTTCCGAGGAAATTCCACCGACCATCCCAACATCCGCCACCCGTGGGACGCTCCCCATACGCGGTAATGAGATCCGCGCGAGGATTTAAAAATACAGTTTTTTAAAAAAAAATAACAGACCGCTGTGCATGCGCCAGTCTAGAGCATGTTGGTAACGTCGCCATGGTTGCGAAATCGAAGATTTTACCCCTGCCAAAAATCGCATAATGCGCTTAAAGAAGTTTTCACTATAAAAACAATATATTTTTGATAGAACTTTTATAAAAGCTTAATTATAACTACGAATAATTCTGCAGTAATAGTTAAATATACAAGTACTCTAATAAATATATTGTCATATTGTGAGAGCAGATCCTAGACATCAAGCATTAAGTTTTTATTTTTTTTTTCAGTGGCGCGACAGGCCGTTCAGGCCCTAGGCCTCGCGGTGTAATCTGCTGGGAGTTTTATACTCGCGTTTCACGATGTAATTTATAGTGCAGGGTCATCACTCCCTACGCCTAATTTTGTGAGTGGCCACTATTTGGCTGACGGGTCTCACATAGCCGGGGGAGGGGCTGCGAGTGAATCCCCATTATATTACATCCTTATAAAAGCCCCGCCGGGGCTGGGATTCGAACTCGCAACCTGTAGCATGAGAGACTACTGTGCTAGCCACTCAGCCACGGGCTCCCCATCAAGCATTAAGTAGAACGACAAAGTTCATATGACTCATAGTCCGATTCTCTTCATAGTAGACACAATAATTATATTTTTGTTTGCTGCTGTCCACGGTTTTATCATAAATATCTTTATTTGGATATACAAGGATAGTTCGATATTCTGAGCAGGCACAGAAAAAACAATTAGTACTACATGAAAGATGAGACGATTTCAAAGAGTCAAACCCTCAAAATAAAAAAGTACAAGTCGCACAACGTCATGCAGAGAGAAAGAATATTTGGAAATTTAAGGAGCTTTAACTTTATCTTAAAATATGATTTTTAATAATCGAACTACAACAAAATCTATTAACGCTAGTATATACTGCAAAGTAGTACTAGCTAGTATGTACTAAAGATCTACAAATAAATAATTGCATCGCAAATATATTATAACTTTTTCCTTCCTGGACTTATTTAGCCTTTATAGTATAACTCTTTTAGGGAATAGCTGGGAAATTACTTTTCTCTAAGGGAAAGTGTCGTTTTTCTTCTATGCTTTAGAGACCGGCGATCTCAAAGACTAAATCGAACGCCGTGATTAAAGGTTTAAACTCTTCAGCTTCGTGCCTTTTGATTACAAAATCTTTTGACATTTTTTTTTCTTTATATTTCTAAATAGAATCCTACGCAAAGTTTCGCAGGTTAAAATACCTCGATTTGGTAGATCAAGTCATAAGGATAAAAATTCACTGACTACTTGACAGGACAGGCTTTGTTCTTTTACTCGACAAGGTAAAAGTTTCCGTGATGCTTTAGGAAAAACTTCTCATTGTTTCTTGAAACAAGAACCTTTTTCATGCTAAATAATCTTTTAACGATTTTTCAATTTTTGATATTGTATTATTTTTTAATCACACTTCCTGGATTATATTTAAAATTTTACAATATTAAGATATATGTATAACTACCAATGTAACGTATTCCTAAAAATCTTGAGAAATATATAAAGCAAGCAGGTACGTTTAGAAGCAGGGTAAATCCATTCGAAACCGTCCATCGCATTTTTGATTTGCTCGATTGTTTTTATTATAAAGTTTTACAGCTATTTTATGTCAGCTTCGAGGATAAAAACACGTGTTAGTAAAATCTCTCCAACTCATCTTTTTTTTTTTTAATAAACTATTTTTTTCAAGTAGGTTAATGTGTGACTTGTATTTTGTTAATATTCGAGAAATTTTCAAATACCTTCTTCACTATAAAAGAACAAAAAATGTGAAGCAAATCCTTATATATTTTGTTGTCATTTTGTTTTCAAATGCTCTTAGTCGCAATGCTGAGAATGGCTGAAATAAATAAAGTATTAGCTAAAAAAAAAAATAAAAAATTTAAATTCAGGCAGTCATAGCAACAGCCGCTAAAAGTCAGCACTTTTTTAATTCTCGATTTGCCCTGAAATTTTGTTGGAAGCAAGAGTACGTTTGTTAAAGTAAATTATATTGGGAATGCATGTTATTTTTTAATTTTTGGTTCATTTACGATTTGGATCGTATTTGGAAAACATTATCATCCTGTAGAGATATATCATCTTGAAGTATGTAATCGTAATCTGAATTCACTATCACTAGTAGACCGTATGAGTTGGTCGTACACATAGCAAATTTTTTTTATGGACCTGCTATTTGCATCAAGGAAATTAAGACATTGAGGCATAAGCTTTTGTTTCACAGAGAACACTTCGGTTTCTCTCCCAATAAAGAAAAAACATGTGTGTTAACACGTGCTTAGTTGAAATCAGTATTATTAAAATGAATTTAATATTCAAATATCATATTTCTATGCTTATATGTCATATTCGATTTCGCTTTACTATTTAAATGTTGACAGTGAGATCATCATGATTTTGCTTCGTGTGTTTGAATGTTTCAATGAAAAGTAATGTTTTAATAATATTTTAGAATGAAGAGAATTAAGATATTTTTTATATTAAATTTATATACGGTAAGATGTATGTTCTAAGACATAGTTTATCTACCCTGTCTTTGCTCATTCATTTGCAACTGATTTTAATTTAATTAAATATAGAAATTAATTATTATGGCAATTGATATTTTTGTTGATATTACACCGGTATTGATAACGTTCACGGAAACTAATATCGTTATCCTATCTATAATATACAGGTATACACAGAGCGCATGCGCCAGTCTATAGCATGTTGGTGAGGTTACTATGGTTACAAAATCAAAGCTTTTTCCCCTCCTATAAATCGCAAAACGCGCCTATTTTTCACTTCAAATAATTTACTCACGGTTTGGAAACTAAGAAAGAATAGAACATAACTCGTAAGAAATTTTACAAATCAGAATCATTGAACAGCGAAAATAATTAAGATTGGGCGATTCAAAATGGATTGGGTCAGCATTGAATAAGAGCATTAATTTATACATTGTTTGAAACTTTGGCTGGCTGTTGTTCACTAATAATAAGCCATCTATAATGATCCCCTTGGGCACTGTTCCAGTTTTGAAATTCGCGTTTTGAAGGAGAATACTGACTAAAAACGGAGTTAAGGGATCTTAGTTGATCTTCTAACCTGCAGTTTCCTCCCGAAGTCCGTTAAGCGGCTTAAGGCATGAAATATTAAGACGGATATCAGAATTAAGCAGTTCCTGGGAACAGGGAGGTCCTAAAGTACCTGAAACATTCCCTCTGAGGCCTCTGATTATTTGGTACAGCATCGTAAAGTCTTATCATTATTACTACCATACAACCTATGTTAAGCTTAAAGAAAATATGGAATGGTAAAGATAGTTTCGGAAAACATCTATTAGATTTTTTTTTAAATGAGTTCGGATTTGGCAGAGTTTTAGAAAAGTAATTTAAAGGAACCTAGACGTTGGCAAATTGGTTTGAAAGTTCCTCTAGGAAACAACCATTTGTGAACATTATGACGATTAGAGTTATGTTATGAAGTATTACTTCTTCATCGTTAATTATTGTATGAACAAAGCTACCATGAACCGCTTTATTCCATACATGATGTATAGTACTTCATAAAAATTTGATTCGTCGTTATTTCAAATTGAATTGTTTACTAATTGTTATCAACGAATCATATTTATACAATCATCCATTAACGATTATCCTCTTTTATTAACGATTATCTTTAGAAAGTAATAAATACTCCTCAACGTACTACAATACTCTAGATGTAATACATTACAATATACGTATTAAATGGATTAAAAAAGGTTTATCATCAGATCATTGATATAACTTTAACAAAATATACATATTCATATGAGGAGCGGTGTGGTATAGTGGATAGAGCGCTAGTCTGCTGTTCTACGAGTCCTGGGTTCGAATCCCGTTATGAAGAATATTATTTATTCTGTTAATTTAGCTGAGGGGTGACCCTAGGGTATCCAAACCATCTTGGGGCAGACCCAGCCTCATTAAAGCGAATACCTAAAATTAGGGAAAAACCTGATCAAAGGCGTAATCACCGCATTGCAATGTCGTTGGTTTAGAAACAGTATTATCTCTATATGTACTGACCCCAAGAACTTCATGGGTGGTAGAAGTACAGGGATTTTTTTTAATATATTCATATGCATTTATTTTTAAATATATATTAAAATTATATCTAATATGATTTTTTAATTTGTAACACTAAGATCAATTTGTGATGGTTTGAAAGTCAGTTGACGATTTCGGCTGAAGATGTAGCGATGAGCACTGATTAAGTATGTCTTAGCATCAATGTGAGTCTTATCTTTCTGAAACCAGGGCTGGCCTTACCAGATGGAAGAAGAGGAAGACGAATTGCGGATGATGTCCCAGAGGGTATCATCTTCCAGCATTAGCTCCTCGAGAACGATCAGGGTGATCCATTCCGAGAGCCACCACGTCGCCTCATTTGACGATACTCTCTTCAAGCAGAGTTCGCTGGATGAGAGGAAGACCCTGCAGAAGAGTGGCTCTGACGGGGACGACACCAGCCTCCTGAGGGTGGAGAGCGGGCAGCAGAGCTCGCGGTCGATGGAGTGCCTCAAGGAGCACCGGAGCTTTATCACCTCGTCGGAGCGGGACGTGCGGAGGGTAGAGATCGGGCGGTCCGTGCGGAGGACCATCAGCGGGGAGGAGGAAGTGGACCGCAAGAGGGGACTCTTCGCCAGCGGGGCCCGCACGGTCCCCTGCCACCTCTCCCTCGCGCCCCCGACCTTCGAGAGGAAGCTCACCATCCTCAGTCCGGGCTGGAACGTCACCGGCAAAAAGAAACCGGTCACCCTGCCCAGGCTAATACTACCGACTCCTGATCAGCAAGTATGGAGGTGAGTCAATAGTATCTTTGCAATCTCTTTAGTTTTATTCCTTTTAATGCTAACACCATTCCTTGCGCAAATACTTGCATTCTACCCAAAAGTATAAAATTTTACGTTTAAATTAGTCCGTGCAGTACATCTGGTCCAATACATAAATGATTTAAAATAACAGTCAGTAATTTTCTATTTACACTTTTGTAATAGCTCTCCAATCTTTAAAATTCCAAAATCATCAATATATTTTAACATTAGCTGATTCACCATTTCTCCATCATCATCATCTATGGCGCTTCAACTCTTGAAGAGTCAGGGCCTCCTGCAGCTTGGTCCACCACTCTGTTTACTGCAACCGCTCTCCGATTGCGGATCTTCAAGGTGGACCTGGCATCCGCTGCCACTCCATGAATTCATTGGAGCCGAGGCCTTCCCACTCTCCTTGTCCCAGGAATATTTTCATATTGGACCATCCTAGAAATCTGGTCCTGCACCATTTTACATAAATTAAATCCTTTCTCAGGGGGTGAAATTAGAATAAGGTGTTATTATGTTTAAAAAATCTCACTCTGACCGATTTGGAGTTTACCGCTTTGGGAAATCTAGTTTATGGTAATCAAAAGTGCAATCAGCAAGGAAATTAGTTTATTTTATAATGTCAATTCATTATTACATTAAATCATCGGCAGAAATTATAAAAAAAAAAGTTGATCATTCATCAAGGTTTTTATTTGTTATTTTAAAGTGAAACATAGATAATGGAAAATTTTTCTACATAAATAAAACTCGACTGTCATGTATGTATTAAAAACTATATAAATAACAAAGACTCCTATAACTGATTAATATTTCTAATTAAATTACATTTTAAAAGTTAAATTAAGTTTCCATAGGAATCCCGTTTAGCTTAGAGTGAAAAATCTATTTTCATAAAACAGTCTTAAATATTAAATAATTAAAAGCGTTAGTAAGACTTCGTTTTCACAAGATGTAATCATCAAGAATGGTCAAAACTTGTCTAGGTCTAAATGTCGCGATTGAATAAGCTTTGTGAAAATAGAAGTGCTACTCTGAAGTGCTATACCGAAAAATGATAATAGTGTTGAAAAAATGATACTGCAATCGTAATACAACGGAGATTTCATTCTGCAGCTTTTTCTTGGGCAGCTGTAGTATAAAACATTATTAAACTGCAATGAAAAAATGTAAAAAAACAAAATGCATCGATGAACAGCTTTTGAAAGTTCTAATAAAATAATATATAATAATAATAATAATAGGCTTAGCGAACCCGAAGGTTCGTTGCCGATACCACCAAATTCCGCCTACACAGACTCGTCCAATGCTCACCATTCAAGCCCAGCTCCGAGATCAGCCTTAACGCAATCTCCCATCTCCGCTTCGGCCTACCTTTCGACGCCTACCAGTCGGATCAGCAAATACCAACTTTCTGGAATCCGTTCGTCATCACCAACAACTTTACTCGCCATTGAGTCTCCGCGATGCAATCAGCTCAATTATATTCACAGATCAAGTCCGCAATTCTCGTTATACCTCCGCGGATCTCATTACCGCGTATGGACGTCCCACGTGGCGATGTGGGATGTCGTGGAATTTTCGGAAGCTCCTCCGGCAAGTCGATGACTCGCTGACACAATGAGAGCGCCCCCCCAGCTTGCTGGAGGTTGACGTAGGTTCGAACGCCCTACTCACATATTTTAGTTCACAAAATATCACCAAAAGTCATGGATTCCTCTAATAAAATAAGATAAAAAAAAAAAAAAAGCTCAAAAAAGAGATCAACATTGACATAGCCGAAGTTTAAAGACAAAGCTTAAATCAACATGTTTCAAATATATCTTAATGACTTGTTATAATATACCTTGGTGAACTCTACAAGCTGATTTATAAAACATCTAGTTCGTATTAGTTCAGTATTGTGACTTATCAAGCAAGTATGTACTTACCTTAAATATTTATTTTTTTTTACCAGGCATTAGTTATTGTGTAGTCATGTAATCATAAAAAAATGTTTCAAACTTTTTTAGATAGTTTAAAAAAGAGGGTATAGGCGATACAAAAAGCCTCACATGTTCCATATAATAGTACCGTTCTGTTAAATAAATAATTTAATGAAAACAAAAACCCCCACTTCGGTGTATCATGTGGTGTAAAACTCGTAGTTGTTCACATACTCACAGAATGTTGCGCAAACAACAGATAAAGATATTCTAAATTAAAGAAGTAATAAAGAAAATTAGTAGTGTTCATTAAAAATGTGCAATTTTTCCCCCCAAAATCGAAAACAAATATGTAGAACATTGGGAGCTGTATGAAAGCATTGGGAAGCTCAAATAAATTTTAAAAAACATTTCTTTTTTAATATTACTTTTACGTTAGGGATTCATTAATGAAGTGTAAACAAAAAAAAAATAAGACCGCCTTATTAAATTCAAGATTTCAAAGGACTGTAAATATTTGAATCTATTTAATACTTAAAATCCCTTAAGAGCATTCTCTTAACATTTTCTTATCCCATTTGACTTCTTAAAATAAAACCTCGGTTCAGTTATTTTTTTAGAAAAGAAACGTGACAGAGTCCTACAAAATTCCCTTACCTTAAGGCATTAAAGGGGAAAAATAATAAAGTTATTAAATATATAGATGAAGGTGTCTTTGAGCAGCGCACTGCGCGGCGTTGGTTCAAAAATTTTACAATAGGTGATATGACGTTGGAAAGAAAGAAGAGTTCCAGGCGACCATTAATGGATGGAGGGGTTAAGAAGGTCTAATAAATAAATGAAATATTTTTTTATTTCATTAAAATCATTTGTTTTTCCATCGATATCTATTTCTTTTCTCTCTCAAATTATGAAAAAATGCTATTCTCCCTCTTCTTTGCCGATGATCAAGTTGTGATCGCGTATAATAGGGATGGACCAGTAAACGGGAAAACATGCATTCGGGTAGATTCCTTCAAATACCTAGGAGCTACGATAGATAAGAAAGGCACATCAAAACTCGACGTTAGGAGGAGAGCTGGCCTGACAAGAAGGGTGACTAGAATGCTACATCCACTGCTTTGGGACATGTGTCATCTCTAACTGCACCAAAGTAAGAATTATCAGGGCTATTGTGGAGTCTTATCTCACCACAGAGACCTGGACTCTTAACCCAAGACTCAACTCTAAATTACACGCAGTAGAGATGGATTTTTGGAGGAGGTGCCTCAGGACTACCCGCCTGAACAGATTCGGGAATGAAGTGACCTGGGACAGGATGGGAGTGACCTAAGGAAATTGCCAGTGGATGCTGGAGAGTAGGTGGACGAAGAGACTATTGTTGTGGGAGCAGCCAGGAAGAGGAAGGAGAAGGAGGAAGAGACTATGGCCGGCAGGGGATAGAGAGAAGTGGAGACTAATTTAACAGGAAACCCACTGAGGAGGAAAACCTGTAAAAGTAAAGTATTTAAATCATTTGTGTTAGACATAAATTAAAACGAAATTTACTATACGAATGATGACCGCTTCAGTTTCTTCCATTCTAAGGAGCTTTCTGGAGTTTCGCTTTTTTTTTTTTTTTTTTTTTTTTTCCTAATTGCTTTTAACTTTCCTTTTACGGGAGCCAACGATCGACTATCGAATAACGGACAGACAGACAGGATACTACTAACAGAGAATGTGAAGAGAGGATGAAGACGGTCGGAAGTGGAGTGCCCTCCAAGAGTAGATGGAGGGTGCTCGGTGTCCCTTTCATCTCCTCTCCTTTCAGATCTTTTTCTAAGACACTTGAGGCTCCATTAGCTTATGGCAAGCTTCTCATACCGGCTTCTTAGTTATACAAGCCCCTCCGCTACATCCGTTACTCTTAAATATGATGATAACTCAATGTCTTGGCATATCTCAGATTCTTAAAAATTGTCCTAATTTTTAATGTATATATCAGGATCTAATCGTGCGATATCAGGATGGACCGCAAACTTATCATAAGTTGTTCGGTTCATGAACATTTTCAGTTCATGAGAATTTTCTTAAGCAAAAAGAAATATTGCGATCATGAAAATTCATGTTTTAATCGAAAATACCCTTTTAGGGTACCTTCAGTACAAATGACCAAGTGCCGCAAAGAGGTTCCAGCTCTAAACGGATAAGTTATATGAAACTAATATTTCATATTTTAAGACCGTATATGACTGTTAAGGCAAGTATTTTAACAAAATCGGTAAATCAGAAGACACTTCATTGAATGCATTTTGCAAATTTTTTTACCTTTTCCTAGTACAATTTTGATAAAACATGTACTACAATGTATCGATGTAAACATTAATTGCATTTAATATCATATAGACTACATTCTCATTGAAATGGTCATGGGGCTTAAATACCGATTTTTTTAATTTAATGTACCTTTGCTTTTGTAGATTCGAAAACATTAACACTGTAATTTTATTATTATTGATAAATAACGCCTAAATATACAAGGTGATCTCATTTTTCAGCCGCTTTAAGGGGAAAAGATCAAACTTTTTTTTTTTACATAATTCTTTTCCAAACCCAAGAATAGTAATGTAGTAAATAATAAGAATAGTAAAGTGACGAATAGTGCATACACTTAGGTAATTGTTCATTATCATTTTACACTGTTTATATTATTTATTGTTAAACACACATTCTCAATAAAATTGAATGTAATACCTTAAACTTTTTTAAAGCTATAACTTTATTTAAAAGTTCTTAAATTGATCTTAATCATCTAGGTAATTGAAAGTCGTGTTTTACCCGCACCAGATTTTTCTATATTAATTTTGTAGTGTTATCTCTCGTATACGTCGTTATACCCAAGATGTATCTTGTAAACATTGGCAAAACAATAACTGTTAAAGATTATTTCGTTGTCGTTGTTTTTTTCTTTTACCGACATCCAGACTATTTTTCTCCGAAACTATAATTACAGTTTTTGCCGGTCTATCCTAGTATGCTTTCAAGCCTTTTGCTTAAAATATAATTAGAGATGGTTGTACGATAATAACTTCAATTGCTGAAACGCGGTGTAATAAATTAATTTAGTATAACATTTGGTATTTATTCATTGTTTCATTTATTAATATACTTTGGTATTTATTGACCACATAATTTTTCATTACGTTTTCTTTTAATCACGCCTAGAAGGGATCACAACTAATTAAATGATAAATTTGGATTTATTTTTCATGAACCGGTTTATAATAAGGACCGTGGTCGAGTATGGATTCATAAACCACCTGTTGGAGGATCTGAGCGCTAACTCTCACAACCGGAACATTCTCAAAGCGGTTTCTCAACCAACATTCCTTCAACGTCACATTTTTTGCTGGATAAATTTTGGTTTCACCACGCTTAAACGGAAAAAAAGTATTTCTTTGACAGCCCAGTGGACTTTCCCTTCCAAATAGTTTGACGACATGGTTATTAAATAACGCTGGAAGTCGCTAATGTCAGTGCTATATTAAGTACGTCATCGTGGTAATTTTAATTCAACTGATTTTTTATTATTCGTAAAGACAAATTTATTCTAATACCGTACGAAAATGCTAAACCAATTGGAATTTAGCTCAATAATATCTAATATTTTTTTTTTATAAAATGAGTAACAATTTCATAAAATTATCTTATAAAGTGCAAACTTCTTTCTCCTCTTATTTCAACTCACGAATGACAAAGTATAAGTAAATTGTACTAAAGCTAGTTTCGTCCCTCAGTTTTACTTAGGAATGTTTCAAGGAAAAAACCCTAAAGTTTCGGTATTCTTTTAAAAAGTATCAATAAAATTCTAGTGATCTATTCATGAAATAACCGAACGGATAAAAAAATAAAATCCTAAGTTTATAAAATCTAAATTAAAGAGATTGTGAAAAGTAATGCTAATAGTAAATACTAAGTAATATTAGGTATAAAGAGTGCCTCTCTCAATAAAACATATAATTGAGAACTGCCCCAAATTCCATATACCAATGGATAATTTCAATTTACTAGAACCGCTGTAAACCAAATCGCTGAATTTCCATTCGCCTACAATACGCCCTGATGATGACCCACAATGGGGGTCGAAACGTTGGCAGAAAATAAATGGTTGAAACTACCTAATTGTTTCATTCATTGAACGCCACCCAGACTAATTCCTTCTAGTAAAAATTAATATGTGTTTATTAAAGAGAAAGTCGAATATGCATTGGTTTTTTCTATATTTGTAGGTTTTTGTATCAATTTTCATGCAATCGTAATATGATCTGAATTTAATTTTATCATATGTTAGTCATTAAGGCTAACGGACTATATGGACTATATATATATTTTTTTCTGATTGTAAGGATGACTCATCCGAAATCAATTACTAACATTTTGTCAATTAGTAAATAAGTGAATAAAGTTATTTTTTTCTTTCTTCTTCTATCAAAAAACTTATTGGATACCAACTTATCATTCTTCAATCATTTTTTTTTTTTAACGTTCACTCAGGTGAACGGATTCGGGGTTATATATTTTGTTGCTTATTATATAGCTAGGATTTAATTATTGACTGTACTTCATTTTATTTTCTCTACTTTCGTTGATAGAAGGTAATGCGTTAAAAAAAAAAAAAAAAAAAAAAAAAAACCTAAGATTTAAGGCACTTAGGAGCCTTTCTCGGCCTAATTAGGGCTCATGAATTTTCTCATTTAAAAACCAGTTTATAATATTTTATTTTTAATAATTAACTACTAGGAATGACTGGACAGACACAGTTACCGAATAAATCCTATTTTGTGTTAGTATAGAATACGATATACGATGCAGATGTTCCAAAGGACACGATGATCTGTTCGGTATTTGAAATACGTGAAGTAGAGTTTATGGATCAGTGGATAGAGAGTATGGGGCATCATTCAAGCTTAGCCCTAAAGCAAACCTATCCGCAGAACTAAAACTGATTCTCTGGGCCCTGTAGGGAAAATCTTAGGAGTGAGAATTTTGAATAGTGATTATATATATATATATATTAGCTGCAACCCGTGGCTCTCGACTATTTAATTTATATGTGCTTATGGTAATAGTAACTATAATACATATAAGTATTATGTTATTCTTCAAAATATTTTTATGCCCAACGGATAAAGTGTTACATTTAATGCTATATTTTGATTGTATTCACTCAAATTTACAATAACTTACCAATATACGTGGGGATACTCATAATTACTCAAAACGTTTTAGAATTTAGTCTCATTCGTGAGTGAAGCTTCCTCCCCAAAAAAACCGAGTCACTATAAATTTAGAAATAATTTGGGGGTTTGCCAATTATAATGTAATGAATACAAAGATAAAATTCCCGCCTAAAGAAAAGCTAAATTACAATGTATTCTAGTAATAAACCTTCAGAAAAGAATGCCCTAAAAAATAAAAGCAGTATCAAAATCCGTCCAGTGGTTTAGAAGGAGTTTGTGGAAACCAAAAATCGTGGTATCATTTTATAAAATAAGATAACAACTTAACATTTATTTCAACATCTTGGTAAAGATTAGATACGTAATATTGTTTCTAAAATATCTTATCATTAAGCGTACTGAAGTGGTATAACTTGTAAGATTATGTACGAAGGTGGATACATTGAACTATCATAATCTCCCTCATTACCAATAATGTATGTTCATACGTTTATAGGCTTATAACGACTTTTAATCAACGTACGATTTCTATTATTGCATATTAACTTTTCTACTACTGTATGAATCTGGTCTCATATCACTATTAAAATTGATAATTTTGAAACAAATTGTAATATACCTCAATAAATATTAAAAAAAAAAAAAACAAGAATCGCAGTATTATGTTATAATATATATATATATATATATATATATATATATATATAAAGATATATGCATGTATATAATATATATAACACTTAAGGTCTGATGAGGTAGAGCTTTAATTCCAACTTTCCACATATAAACAATGCGAATGTATACATTGAGGATTATATGGACCAATAAATCAGTGTTTCAATCAAATTAGAACATTTCTTACCCTGTTTAATAATTTTTTTTTTAGTCCGAAGTTTAGTCCGACTAACTCATTGGAATATGTGGTGAACGAAACCCAGAACTTCTAGATAGGTCGCAAGACTTATTTTTTTAAAATTATTATTCTGTTTTTGTTCTTACTTTTTCTCTTTACTTATTTCACCAGTGGAGTGTTGTGTATCCATTTTTCAGGAAGCTCTTTTTTTCCATAGGTACATTTTTATATTTTTCCCCTTTTTCTATTTTGTATTATATATGTTTTTTTCCCCATGCGACCAATGCTAATGTAAATTTAGAGGATCATATGTACCAATAACTTGGTATGTGAATAGCTATCAAGCGAGTTCTTGATTCCTTTGTATTATATTTTCGCATATATTTTAAGTAAAAGTAAATATATACATGCAAAGAAGTTAGTTATTGTGTTATATTCTAATTAAAATGTTTATATATTGTTATTTAGGAACACGTAAACTTTTAGCTGCGGTGTGGAGCTACGGCTGTTTTGAAACTAACTCCCTCATATTAGCCAATGTTAGTTTTGAGGAACGCTCGTTATTTCAGCAAGAATAAAACAAACAAAATCAAAATAAGTATATGCAAACATGATGTTATAAAGCCTTCTTTATATTCTGAAGAAGAATAAATTTCTGTAGAATAAAGAAGTGTTTGTTCTGGCAAATAATTTTAGGAAAAGGCTTTCCTTTCAGTTTTCTCATCATTCACATTAATATTACGTTCCAGTGTATCATGTTGTTACATTACTCAGCCAGACATCTCATTTATAAAGCATGCTATGAAGACCGATCAATCCTAGCATATTATTGAAGAGTCATATTTCAGGTGAGGGAGTTTACGCTGGCTAGATCAAATTATTCGCTTTACCACCAGGCATCCTATTACCACCACAACGTTATATAAATTCACTCATGTGAAGCGACAACATTCAGTCAGATCTTGTTAAAGTTGGGTTCTCAGGCGTCATAAAAGGAAACACGTTATGAATTTCCTTGTATGATATGTATTCTAAACCCGACGATACCCACACAAATCATTGACAACTTCCCATTTTAGTACTCGTCAAGCAAAAAAAGAAAATTTTTTACTCCAATTATTGCATTGAGAATAAACATTTTCATAATTTTAATGAGAAAATTAAAAAAAAAAATAAAAGTAGTAAATAAAATCTACAGGCTTACGATTAATAATAATTAAAATTATAAACATATCATTATATACATATAAGTAAAATGCACAAAAATTAAAATAGTAAAATTGAAAATAATTTTTTGCGAGATAAAGACCCGAAAATTTGGTCAAACGTTGGTTATTCAATTTTTTTTTTTTGGCTATTTTCTAATAGTTTTTGACATCTACCCGAATCATTTCATCCTTTAAAAATAACTTAAATGCAAATAAATAGATACTGAAAAACTAATATGATGTAGAAGCTGGTTGGAGGTGAGGACACCAAGTCATTTCAGTCAACTTCTTCATCATTTATTCTCAACGGTTAACTAATAATTTACAAAATAAGAATAACCCTTTGAGCTAAAAGTCAAGATTTTTCTTATATCCCTTTGCCACATTCCTATTTTAATATATAAGTTACAAAGGAAGCAATATTTTACCAGATATAATGGTTAATTGATAATCACTAAGATTGTCAAATAACCAATTCAAAAATGTTGGCTGTTGATAAAACTAGTCTCGTTAGTAACGTTTTCATATTTCTACTATTCGGACGGTTGTGAAACATTACTAACTTTGTAGGAAGACAACGCAAGGTCTTATTCGATAACAAACTGTGTAGAAAATGTGTTACGATTCAAATGTTATTGGAAAATAATTTTAAATTACTTTAGGTAAAAACTTTGTAAAGCTTTGACTTTTGATCATACACGCTCAACACAAACAAATTTAATATTCTATGTGATACCATCATGACGAGTAGCTGCTTCTGTACAATTACAAACTTAAAAGTTTGAAAATAATGAGCTTGAAGGACAGATGAATCATCTTTGATTTCTATATCAGTATTTGATTAAATATCTATTAGTTTTAAATTTTTGTAATTCAATGTTTCATGAATCAAAGTAAAGTCCTTAAGCCTGGTTCATTTTTCTTCTTATCCATTTTTCTATCTTGGCCAATGTTTCTGTTTCGTCTGCTATGGCATTTAGCATGAAATTCACATGCCCATGAAAATCTAAAAAGGCCTCGACAATTGCGTATGTTGGTGCCCGCCGTGGTAGAAGCATATATCGCAGCACCAAGTATCATGTTACTCTGCCATGGAGGTGGCCATATCTACTGACTAGCATAGGGGACTAGTTAGGAAGGAATGCCTCGTGAGGTAGAATCTCAACAGCAGCGGAGTGGACTCCTCATATCTGCACGTGGATAGAAGCCATGCATCCTATCCTACAAGGAGGATTGGAAGGAGGAAGGAGAAAAGGATATGAAATAAAGATAGACCACATTTGAAATACAAATGCAGAGATACTCAGACCTCGGGAGTTGCCGCCTGGTAAAAGCAGGATGGTGATCTGAAGAGCTAAGCTAACTCTTGCTGCAGTTATGTCGCAATGTATAGTGTTAATAGCGAGACTTTCTCCACCAGAAGGGGTACGCGAAGATTTGTGTTGGACTCCACTAATCTTATATCTGCACTAGACTATTGGGTTAAACAAATCAGAATCGTAAGTATGAAGTGATAGCATCGTGATGAACGTTGTGATATGAATGTACCGTAATAACGAGCAAAATTCCAGAAAAATAAACGTTCAGCTGGATGGTTGACGTCTGAGCGCTAGACCAAGGAGTAGTTAGGAGAATGGTGTTTAACTTGATCCATCCTGGGCTTGGACTTGCGGTCAGAATATTGAATTGATTAGGTGGCGTTTGGTGTTATTGACATCTATCTTTCGGATTAGCTAAGCTAGTAATTCAATAATTACAAAGTAATAATAAAATATTAACATTAAAAATCTTCAATTTATTAATTATTCTCTTATTATAGAAATTTAATAACTCGACATAGCTGGGCGTAGTTCTATTATAATTTAGTATTAATAATTTTTTTTTAGAAAACTTGTTTATTTAGTTATATTACATTCTGTCCCATAAGAAACAATGGTAATAGTGATAAACCATTCCAAGAAAATTAAATTTAAAAAAAACAATTTAGAAAAGAATGAAAAATGCAATATTAACAATAATTAAATAAAATAAATGAACATCTTGAGCACACGTGCGTATGATATTTATAGTTTGCTAGGGAAATAAATAAATTTTATAATTCATACCCTAAAAAATATTATTCTGTAACTTAAATAAAAACCTAACTAATGAAATAGAAAATACTTAAAAAAAATATGATGTAATCTAAATTAAATTCGGGAGTTCTGCGCATGCGCGTGAGTATAGCAGTCATATTTCAAGTCGGCTCTCGGATTTCTTGCTTTTACAGTTGGATTTCACTTCAGCACAGTCTTGAAAACATCATCAGACTTCAGGATAACAACAACAGTTATTATTGGAGCAAACAGCGGTAAGTTGTGATATAATTTACAGTGTAAAGTGAATGCTGAGTCACCTCTTCATATCAGCTGATTGCCAATAGCCCGGCAAGGCTGGTCTTGCTTAACTTTTTTTAAGTTATTGTTTTTTTTCCCACATCTGGTTATTATTTAATTACTTTCTATACATGAAATGCGATATTATCATCAAGTAATGTCCTCCAAAGCTTCAACTAAAAGATCTAGATCTAGTGGTTCAATCCCGTCACCTACAAAACAAAGACCCCGCCGTGATACTAATAAAAGATCAAATCTACAAGCAACCCCTTCCGGTACTAATTCAGAATCTGAACCACAACCTGGCACATCGTCACAAGGGATGACTGACGAATCGCCGTTTTTCACCCCAAATCCTTTTCAGATTTTACATAATGAAAAAGAAAACATGGAATCTACTCCTATACCTAGTGAACCACGGCCTCCTCCAATATTTGTCAAAAATATTAGAAATTGAACAAAATTACCGAATCTACCAGCTACTACTGTATGAGTAGAATCAATGATACCAAAATATCTCCTACTACTGCCGAGACATATAGAAAAATAGTGAAATACCTAACTGAAACCAAAGCAGATTTCCATACCTATCAGCTACGCCAAGAGAGAGCTTTAAGGGTTGTAATCAGAAACTTACACCCCTCGACACCAGTTGAAGCTATTAAAGAAGAACTAACGGAGATGGGCTATAAAGTGCGGCAAGTCACTAACGTCCTAAAGGATAAAATTCCTCTACCTCTCTTTTTTGTGGATTTGGAACCAGCTGAAGGAGTTGAAAAAATCTATGACCTCAATAGATTGTACTATTCCAGTGTAAGAGTTGAAAAACCTTACACAAAGAGAGAGATAATTCAGTGCCATAATTGTCAAGCATATGGTCATACTAAAAGTTATTGTCATCACATACCTCGATGCGTGAAATGCGGTGAACAGCACAAGTCTGTGGAGTGTACAAAACCAAAATCAACACCAGCTGTATGTGCTCATTGCCTGAAGGACCACCCGGCCAACTATAAAGGATGCCAAATCTATAAGGAACTCAGGACCAGGTTTCAAAAACCTCAAGTACTGGATGAAACAACAAGACATGCAAGCACCAGAAGAGAACCCTCTAAACTTATTGATGCCAATGTATCATTTGCCCACTTACTTGGAGGTGGGAATCAAAGTACTGAAGCCGTGGCCCTGCCGGAACTACAAAATGTACCTCAATCCATTCCACATATACCTCTTTCTCAAAGTGTAGCCAATCCTAAGAATCCTAATCCACCACAAATCTCTCATATTCCTCCTCCTTCAAACGCCACAGACCTTACCAGTTTGATGACATCCTTTATTTCCGAAATTAAATCCCTTGTTATGCCCCTAATATCACTCCTTACGAATCTCGTAACAAATCTCATTCCTGCCTTAAAAAAACCATAAATGACCTCACCTAATTCCTTATCCATTCTCCTTTGGAATGCGAATGGTGTTAGAACTCACACTGACGAACTTACAGCCGTACTGCAGGACAAAAACATTGATGTTGCACTCATTACTGAAACTAGACTAACCACTAAACAGTACTTTAAAATACCAGGATACACGACATACCGGACAGACCATCCAGACGGCAAAGCCCATGCCGGTACTGCTGTCATAGTCCGCCAATCCCTCACCCATCACTTACACCCAATTTCCGCCCACGATTACCTACAAGCAACTTCCATCGTTATCAAAACCTTTTCCTTTCCGCTTATCATCGCATCAGCATACTGCCCTCCTAAACATCCCATTTCCTCTGCCCAATTTGGATCCTTCCTCAACTCCTTGGGTAATCACTTCATTTTGGGTGCAGACTTAAACGCTAAGAACCAACAGTGGGGTTCTAGAACCACCAATTCTCGTGGACGGACATTGCAGTCTGCACTCAACTCCCGACGCTTTCATCTCCTGCCTCCCGATTCTCCTACCTACTGGCCAACAGATCCTAACCGTAATCCTGACATCCTCGACTTCTTCATCCACAGCGGATTAGGCTCTCTGAATTTTTCCATAGCTCGCCTTGATGAACTATCCTCTGATCATAGTCCATTGATTCTAAATGTATCCATAACACCTATTCCTAAACCTATCCCACCGTCATTCATTAGGGGCCCTGTCAACTGGAACCTCTTCCGCGAAATTCTCACTAATGATATTGACCTCAGAGTGATTCTCAAAACCCCAAATGACCTTGACGACGCCGTATATTCCTTTACAACCGCTATTCAACAAGCCGCCTGGACTGCCTCCTCTCCCAAACAATCCCAAATAATTCCTTACAAAAGCCATTTACCACAACACTTGACAGACCTCATCAATAGCAAACGTCGAGCTAGAACATTATGGCAACGCACCCGCCACCCAGAAGATCGCCGCTCCTATAATTTTTTTTGTAGAAAATTAAAGCGGGAGTTGGCGATCTTCCGTTCCCAATCCTACAATACCTACCTCTCCTCTCTCTCGACTCGTGACAATTCCCTATGGAATGTCACGAAGAGAATCCTAAAGTCCCACACCATTTCCCATCCTCTCCGGCGCTGTGATGGTTCCTGGGCTGCTTCTGACAAGCATAAGGCCGAGGAATTCGCACAGCACCTTTCCAAAGTTTTTACTCCTCATCCAGAGCTTAATCCAACCCATACTGCAGCAGTTGAAGAGTTCCTCACGTCACCAATACCACTATCCTTACCACCTAAAGCAGTTAATCCCTCTGAGGTCAGATATCTTCTTAAAAAGCTTCCTCTCCGCAAATCTCCTGGATACGATCTCCTTACTCCCCAAATCTTAAGACAACTTCCACCTAAAGCCATTACATTCCTTACATATCTCTATAACTGTATCCTACGCACTACCTATTTTCCTCTCTTATGGAAACATTCAACTATGATCCTTTTCCTAAAACCAGGCAAACCTTCTAACAACACGTCATCTTACAGACCTATCAGCCTACTTCCGATCCTCTCAAAAATTTTCGAAAAGCTCCTACTAAAACGAATCCTAGCCAAATTTCAAAATTTTCCTTCACATCAGTTCGGATTTCGTCCTCAACATTCCACGGTTCAGCAAGGACTCCGAGTTGTAGACCACATTTCCTCCGCCCTTGAGTGCAAGGAGTATTGTTCGGGTGCCTTTCGGGACATAGCTCAAGCTTTTGACCGGGTGTGGCACCCGGGACTGCTCTTTAAGCTCAAAACCCATTTACCTCAATCCTTATACCTAATCCTCCGATCCTATTTATCCAACCGCTCCTTCCGAGTTCGCTGTGGTTCCGAATTTTCCGAACAATATACTGTTGAGGCCGGTGTTCCTCAAGGCAGCGTCTTAGGACCCGTCCTCTACATCCTCTTCACCGCCGATATCCCTACCGACCCTAATACCTTTCTGGCAACATTTGCTGATGACACAGCCATTTTATCATCCAATTCCGTTCCTGAAGCAGCATCGCTAAATCTCCAAAAGCACCTTTCCCTTGTCGAAGACTGGTGCAATGCTTGGCGCATTAAGGTGAACGAAAGCAAATGCACTCACGTCACATTCACCCTTCGACGCAAATCCTGTCCAACGGTTAATTTCAATTCCATACCGCTTCCTTCCTCAGACACAGTCCGGTATCTCGGCTTTTTACTAGACAAAAGACTGACGTGGAACCCACATACAAGACTAAAAAGAAAAGAACTCAACCGCAGATTCGGCCAGTTATACAGACTACTAAACAGAAAATCTCATCTTACAGTTGACAACAAATTACTAATATACAAGACAGTACTGAAACCTATATGGACCTACGGACTTGAACTGTGGGGGACAGCTAAACATTCTAACATTAAACGCATCCAATCCTTCCAATCCAAAGTCCTCCGAACAATAGTTAATGCTCCTTATTACGTTACCAACTGTACCCTACACCATGACCTTAATATTCCGTTTGTTTTAGACCTGGTACCATCCAAATTTTCCAAATTTCATCAGAACCTTAGTCATCATCCTAACCCTCTAGCACAATCCCTATCCAGCACCACCCATCCCTACAATCCTCCTCGAAGATTGAAACGGCAGTGGCCACGAGACCTATTGTAAACATTTAAACTGGAGTTCTGACAATGGTCAGATCCTCCACTCATGTACGGTATGTTTGTGGCGCCTCTGGCTCAGACCAGTGATGCGGCTGAGATAGAGGCGCTGGGATCTCTTGGATTCCGCTTTTTCCTCCACAAGTGGAGGAAAAAGCGCTTGCTGGGATCCCTTTAGCAATTGTATATATTGTATATAGTTATGATTGTGTGTAAGATGTTTATTTATTTGCCAACTTTTTATTTATCTTAATAATAGGTTTATGTTTCGATTTGTTTTGTTTTTTATTTATTATTATTATTTTATTGTATATATTTGAATTTATGTTATATTTTATGAAATTTGACCATTATTATTATTTTCTGTATATATAGTATGAATGTGGTCTCTTATCAATATTATCATTGTTCATTTTGTAACAAATTGTAATATATCTCAATAGAAAATAAAAAAAAAAAAAATAAAAAAAAATTAAATTCGGAAAAAAAACTGTAAATAAAATTGAAAAAAAAATACAACAAAACCAAAGACGAAGTACCAAAACAAAAAATGACAAATGCCACTTATAAAATAAATTGTAAAAATTTTGATGATAAGTCATATTATGGTCAAACGTCACAATGGCTTCAAAAGAGAGTACAACAGCATAGACAAAACTGTAACTCAAAATGCGCTAAATAAAAATTTGCTACAGATCTGTCACAACATTGGAATAAATATAAACACAATTTGCTTGGGAAACTATAAAGCCCGGTCCAGGCTTGTCCCTCCACGTATGGGGAGTAAAGCAGACCCCGATAGATCCCAGCGCCTTTCTCTCAGCCGTGTCATAGGTTCAGGACCAGCTGAAGCTGATCGAGGGCGCTATAGCTACAGTATCAATTATCAGACAGAATCTCTTGAAGAGGAACATTGCAATTTAAAGTCTCTTAATTTACGTTAATTAATGTATGTGTGTTAATTTAATTTACGTATGTGTGTGTGTGTGTGTGGTGTGTGTGGTGTGTGTGTGTGTGTGTGTGTGTGTGTGTGTGTGTGTGTGTGTATGTATGCGTATGTGTGTGTGTATGTGTGTATATGTATATGTGTGTGTATGTGTGTGTGTATATATATATATATATATATATATATATGTGTGTGTATATATGTATATGTATGTGTATGTGTATGTGTGTATATTTCTTTTATCTGATTAAATTTTTTTTTTATATAATTTTTTGTTTCTCATGTTCACATACTTTTATTTTTCTGGTTTGTACATTTTTATTACAATTTAGCTTTTAAGTTATTTTATTAGTTCATGTTATTAGTTTTATTCTTTTCTGTTTTTCAGTCATTTTACTCTAAGACTCTAGTCTTAAGTCCACCTTTTTATTTCCTGTAATGTTATTCTGAAGGGACTTGTCCCAGAATAAATAAAGAATTATTATTATTATTATTAATTAGGCTCTGAAAGTGTTAAATGAATGCAAAAAGATACACTATGTGAACTTGTATCGAAGTAAAGCATCGCATATATACATAACCTTCAATAACCCAAATTGTTTTATCACATTGATATATTCAAGGCATAATTTTTTTTAATGCAGGTCAAATCGAGGATTAAAATAAAATAAACTGCTGAGTACAGCCAAAGTAACCCGACTGGTTAAAACAGAGGGACAGTTAATAATTAGATTATATATAGGATGCTGAGTAGCCGATAGAAAAGGTAGAGTTGACCTCAACTGGCTACTGGTAGAGGTTGATTAATATTGCAGATGACAGAGGGAGTCAGGCTAACTTGCCTCTCTAGCTCTCAATATTGCCAGCACTAGAGCTTTGTAATGAAATCCAAAAGTTGCCTTTATTAAATTGAATTTCCACTTTCTGTTATACTTTGAATGGGCAAACGGGAGACCAGGTTTAGGTTTCGTCGTTTCACCTCTCCCTCTACTGCTCTAATAGCTAAATGTTCTTCTGTTCTGGAACTTGAATTTGGTCTATGGTTTTCCAGTATACTCTCTCTAAATATAATATGAGTAAATTTTAAGCGCAATATTCCCTCTCATATTTCTTCATTTATTATTTTTTTACATTCCCTCCTTAACTGTATTAGCACTCATGCTTGCAGATATACCATAATTCATAAAATGTTGTATAGCAATAATAAAAAAAGAACACAGACCGAAATAGATGTACTTTAAAGAAGATATAGCGCTGTTGGAAGATAATTTAATTCTACACTCTATGGAAATTATACAATATAATTTTTATGACAATTAACTTAATAATTAGTGGATTGGTAAATATGCTGTTTTGTTAGCAACCTAATGTACGTGTATTATGACAGCATTGCCAGTAAATGAATTATATCACTCTCCGAATGCCCTGCTCACACAGTCACAATTATTTATGACCAATCTAAGACTATTATGACAATTATTTATGACTCGAGATCTCTTATATATACATATATATATATATATATATATATATATATATATATATATATATATATATATATATAAGTGCTACCAATAGGTAATTTCCTTTTTTTATATATTAGTGACCTTTAAATTTGACACCAAATCCTATCAAATGGTCAACACATGTCTGCCATAATTTAATAAAACTTAGGTTATTAACCCAAAGAAATCATTAAATTAAGTAAATAGAGAATAAAATAAGGTAAATGACAGAGGAAGGAGACTCAAAATATGTAGAAAAATAAAATAATAATAATATTAAAATTAAAATAAATTCTGTGAAATATATATTTTTTTTTTTAGACTTCATACAGAGCGGTAATAAAGCATTGCTTCATCAGCATAATTTTTTTTATCTAACTTCTTTAATATATGGCTTCTGTTTCTAGGGTAACCACCACTTCTCTTTGCTTCCCATATTTGCTGTATCGGAATAGAATGTGGCGCGGGTCTTCATTTGGGGACTTTGCATGCAACTGCTACCATAGAATATAAAGAACAAAATAATGTGATCGATTATTTAACATTAAATAAGAGAATACAATAGTTGCATAAAAATACAAAAAAACGATTATATGGTTTTGTTTTTATAGATTGCTTTGCAAAAGTTCATAAAAATAATTTTATCTCTTATGCTATTCAGTCTAATTCATCATTTTTTCTTCAGTTTGTTGGTCCTATATTTATTTCGGTCATAATAAAGTTTTTCCGTAGGATATGTCGAAAATATTGCACGAACATTTCAATCCTTACGAAAAATACATAATATTTACATAAGTGTTTATATTATCCTAAATATTCATATTCATCTTATAAAAGTAAGAATAGTATTTGTGAAAAAAAAAAAAAAATCCGAACTCTCAGATTTACAGAATATAAGAAAAAGTGTTTTGGTGACCCAGTGTTGACTCAGAGTGACCCTCTTAAGATATTTCGTGTTGGGGGCTCGCCAAATAGGAGATATTTTTGTCAGGCATTCCTATATCTCTGTTGGCACATTGTACAGGTGTCTTATCGTTCTTTACGTGTTCTATACCTCGTAGATTAACTCTGGTTTTTTTTTTCTTCGTTACTATAAATATTTAAATCATTAATTGGTTCAAAAACAGAAGTATATTAAAAAAAATCGTGAAACACATAAATATAACCACTTTTGATTTTTTTTTTATGTTCATACTAATTCCCATTTAGACAAACAGGAAATATTATTCTTTAAGTCATCAGGTTAATTATCTAAGAAAATTGTATTACGTCGGTTTCAAACAAGCACCATTCCTGTATTGGTATTGGTAGGGTGATTTTTTAACAATCTCGGTCTTTGTGTTTTGGATATAACAATAGTCTTATTATCAATCAGTATACGAACCCTTTATTTAGTCATGTTACACTTATTGGAGTCCCCTAACGATGGCGAAGATTTCTTGACGAATAAAATTTTAGTTTTAACTTAATTTTAAGTCTAAAAGTGTCTAACGAGAAAGTAAGTTTATCACCGGATCCATTAGAATGAAAATATAAATATTAAAAAATCATAATAAAGAGAGATATCTCCTTAAATTGCAAATATGCAGGAAAAGAAGAACCCTAAAGTATCCTTAAGAAGAGGTATCAGAAGTAATTATTTTAAAATAAATAATAAAATAAAGAAATATTGGTAAACTCCAGATGCGATGTTAAAAATTAAACACGAAATTTTAATAAATCTCGATTTATTAATAATAAGTATCACCAGTATGATACATATAAAATATTCTATCGTTTTATCGTTATTATTATTGCAATTACTTTAACTGTAGCACAAAATCAGGCACTTTATTACTCAGTGGTAAGAAAATAGAACACCAGGACTTTGAGAAGAATCGTGTGGTATAATTAAATAATGAATATTATCAATTAATTTTTTTTATAATGAAAATTTTGATGAATTACCGTAAATATATCATCTAAAGTACAAGAATGCTTTGTTTCGACATAAAATGGTTTGACTCTTCCTGACAATTAGAGTTCTCTACTATTGGAACAATCACAAATAATAAAAAGATTTTATCTTATTATTGGTACGCAGTGGTATGCAAAATATCTTTTTTTTTTCCTATTATAGATTTCTTTTTATAATTGCAATTTTTTTTTCTCTAAAATAATCATGAGGTATTTCATATTTGTTTATCAATCGTTCGTCTTTACAATACAAAGAATTGATTTCAATAATAAATTTATCTTACAAAACAGGAGGGCAAAGAAAAAAGAACTATAGATTATAGATAAACACTTGAGAAAAAGTGTCGAAAATGGAGTATGTAATTTATGTACGGTTTCAAACAAGAGTTTCAATGAGACATAATAGATTTATAGTATACATTAAAACAAGATATCAATATTCTTAAATCGTTATAGTTATTTTAAATAATAGTACCTAATATTAGTTAATATTTTGTGGATTTTTTAACATACCGACACCTCTAGGGAACCAAAAACTAAAGCATTGGTTGTCTGTTAGGATGCAGTATAATTTAAATCGAAAACAATTAAAGTGAGTAGCAGCTGAAATTAAGGCAGCGAAACGACTTTAATATTCTAATGATTTATTGAATCCACCACTTGACGTGGATAAAATTAATTATGCAGATCCATTAATTTCAGTAACTTATTTAAATGATCTCTTTAGTAGGAACGAATTGAATTATAACATTAAAAAAGGTATGATGGTAATGCACAAAGCCTTGGTTGGATAATGTAATTTTGATTTATTATTTTCAACAATGAACGACCAAAAAAAATTAAAAAAATATTTCTCCTTAAAATTCAAGATACCTAGAATCCGAGAAAAATACGTAGAAAAGTTGTATTGCTTTTCATATTAGTAAAATTGTCTTTAAAGAGCTATGTAAACAGTTATAAACTAACATAGTTATTTGGAAATTATGAACCATTGCATAATAATTTGCAACGTTTTTTGTTGTTTATTTATTTAATGTCACTTTATACTACTTTGTCTAATCGGACGATGCTACAGTGGGAGTCTGAAATTTTGCCTATCCAGGTTTTATTAGGATAGGGATCTTTAACGAGCACCTGACATCGCACAGGCTCGGGACCACCTTTTAACGTTCCCTCCGAAGAATGGCATAACTAAGACCATCTGCGGGTTTTAAACCCGTGACCTTTGGCATAGGAGGCTGTTATGCTAGCCACCCTGCCACAGGTGATCCCTGCTGCTTTTTTTTGTTTAACAGTCTTATAAAAAATTACTTGCAGTTTGTGTCCTAATATTTTCTAAATTTACAACTGTTCCAAAAGCTATGGAAGATCAAACATCTTCAAGCTATTCAAAAAGAAATAAAAAAACATTGTAACTACATAAGGGCGGCTTTGATATCATCCATAAGCTGGAGTTATAGTATATTGCTAAAAAGGTATAATAATTAGTGATCGGTTTCATTGTTTAATTTAATGAAATATGGTTAGTGGAGGGAGAAGAAAAAGGCGTTTTTAAACGCCAATGTTATTTTAGGTTATAAGAAAACATTTTGTTCCTAATACCAACTTTCTTTTTGTTCTTAATTTGGAGTAGTTTTAAAAAACGGAAATTTCTGAAGCTATTAATATTTCAAATTGTCAGGATCGTTCAACTTACAACTTTTTTTTAGCTCTTTCTAGGGGGAGCCCGTGGCCGAATGGTTAGCGCGCCAGTCTCTCATGCTACAGGTTGTGAGTTCGAATCCCAGTCTCGGTGGGGCTTTTATAAGGATGTAATTAAATGGGGATTCACTGACGGCATCTCCCCCCGGGTATGTGAGACCCTTCAGCCAAATGGTGGCCACTCACGAAATGAGTCGTAGGGAGTGAGGACCATACATTACAAAATACATCGAGAAACGTGAGTGTAATCCTCCTACTCTTTCATTAGTGTTGTCAGCCGTGCTATTCTCTGTGGGCTAGCTTAAGTTTTATTATGAGATAATGTAAATCAATCACCAGTTTATTTAATTATTTGTTCTTTTTAACCTACTACTCTAGAAGCTAATTATATAAATATATTTCGACAGCTATTCATATAAATGTTGAGTGTATCCAAAATTGATCTGATACACGTTATTATTATAATTAATAAAATTACATCTTGCGTAATATATGGTTTGTGTAAAGGGGAATTTCAAATAATTATCAGTTTACCGATACAATAGTTTCATGACATTATTTTCAATTAAAAAACATTCAAGGATACTTTTTTTTAATAAATACAAATTGATTATTTTATTTTGTTTCTTCTTCAAAAACAGAAAATCTTATGAAGCCCTGTTAGAGACTGAAAAGATTGCTTCCGCTAGACATAAATATTTATTGGCGAGTATTCAAACACAGGCCATTTTTGTTCAAGACAAGTAGCCAAGTTGGTCTGTAATATTGTTTATGTTAATATATTTAACCAGATACCGTGACTGTGGCAGAATATTTTGGACCGTATTATTATTATTGAAGTTTATTTATTTAATGTTAATACAGTTTATCAAAATATCGGACGTCCAGTATAATGAGAAAGGAACAACCGGGATCATCTGAAATTTCATTTTTTTGGCCAATACCATCTCAGAGATCAGTAGAAACTTAAGCAAGAAGGATATGTTAAAAAACCTCTCGCCATCCATCGCGGTATAATCAATGCTTTTACATGAAAAATTAATATTAAAGTTATAACGACCGGATTAAATGGAGGACCTATATTTCACCGTTTGGTCAGATACAACGAAGGCCTAACTCAAGCATATAGCTCTAACGAGTATAAACTTCCTCCGACAAATATTGATCGGTAAACTACAAGAAAGCTGGTTACAGTCGTAGAAAGAAAGCTAGTTGGAGCAGAACGTTAAACCAAATGAGGAGACATAAAGACCATTCATTGGTGTCCTAGCAATCAACTACCTCATTAACGCTTTCTCACGGCTGGTATCTTTCAACAGATTAGTTTACGGAACATATGGGGGTTGTAAAAAGAGCCACATATATTGTAGACATAATTACTATACCAAAAAAGGTTTATATGATGTATGTACGGTCTCCCCAAACAGGGAAACGTCTCTCCCTGGTATTCTGGTCAAAGGTGGCTCTAACCCGGATCCCGGAGAAAATACCTACTTGATCTTTGCGAGCCAGAAAACCTTCCTATATCTTTGACCTACCCTATGCTCTTCTGTGCATACCCTAAATACAAGATCTCAACCTACCGATCTATACCTACCCTCACATAGAACAGCATCCTTTAGAAAAGTCCTATATCATCCGTGCTATCAAACTTTAGAACTGTTTACCCATCTCCCTCCGCATAGTGCCATCCCTAACTACTTTCGAACACAAATTATTTATCAACCTTCTTAAAAATCAAGCTTCCACGCCTATCTGATAAATCCTGACTTGTAGAATACCTAAATAAACTCATTCGAAATTGTTCTCTGTTTTATTTGTATTTTTATTCATACTAACTTCAAATAATTCACTATCAGACTAAATAATTATGTATCAAATGACTTTTTCTGTTCGCTGTATATTATTCGTAGGCGACAAAATGACCCAGACTAAAAATTATTTGTCATTCATTCATATTTTTATTTTTTGTTATTCGTTTTTATTATACTTTATAGCCTTTTTTTTTTTTTTTTTTTTTTTTGTTCACCCCTACCTCGCCTTTGAAGGCTATACGGGGGTTTCTCAGACCAGGGAGTGAGGGCGGGGTATAAATGCCGAGATAAAAGTCCTCCCGGTACTGAGACTCGAACTCGTAATATTATGGTTTCCAATTTTTTGGTTCTCTGTGGTTGCTAGGCAACGCGCGTCAACGTAACGCGCGCTAACCTACTCGGCTACCCCGCCCCCCATACTTTATAGCCTTCCAGAATAAGGCTTTATGAAGAATATTTGTTGAAAATTTGATGAGTGGGTCGGTTAACAACGCGTAAGTGCAGCTCCTGCACCCCGTCATTATAATTGATGAGGCAGTACTGCGACGGACGAAATCAGTATCCTAAGTAGTTGAACTTAGTAAACGAAACAATATTTTTAGATAGGTTTAGTGCTGAGCGGACTGATAGCGTCCGAAAGGTAGACCAAGGCGTGTGTAGCTGGGAAGATTGCATCAGATCATAAGGTTTTGGATGGCATTGTGTATACAGCAATTGGAGGTATAGGTTTCAAACCTTTGGATTCGCTAAGACTTTTATTCGTTTGTTTATTTATTTTCATTTATATATTTGTTTGTTTTTTTATAAGTGTTGGGATAGCTAAATGGTTTTATTATATGTATCCTTAAATGTGACCAAGAAACTTGAGCGGGGTTGCTCGTTGGTTATTATTATTATAAACTTGAAGGGCCGGATTTTTCTCTCTTCTTCACTTATACCTATTACCATTCTTCAAGCTCAGCGGGTAAAGAACTTCTAAATTCACGGTCGCGGATTCCATTACAATCGATCACGTAATAATGTCTTTTTTGTATCAACGGGGGATTGAACATAGGATCTAGAGGAACATACCTTCCTGATATAACCTGAATACCTTCCAGTCTTCTATATTGGGCACCTCGGATTGGGGGGGATAAGCCTGGCCGTGAAACATAATCTATACAACTGCGAATCTAGAAACAGAATTGTAAAACACAAGCTATATAAAAGGTAAAGGTATGTCAACGAAATAATAAAAATGTTTTAAGGTACGGTAAACAGGAGATTAGAACATAATAGATTAGCAAAATTGAAATTCATGAATTAATCATCGAAATTAAAAATAAGACAAAAACTGAATATATATATATACTTAAAACCATATGAACTTACGCCTCACAGATTTATGGCTCAGAAAAAAAAAACACATACAAAAACTGCAATCCTTTCAATGAAAAATTTGAAGACTCATAACGTCAGCTCCTTGGTACGTAAATAACTAAACTTTACATACGGACTTACAACAACCAACAGTTGACGAACACATACAAACTCTATATTCGCGTTTTCATAACAAATCACACGGAAACGACAATGGACTATTAAAGGATATGTCATCAGCTAAAATGCCTGATAGAAGAAGGCTGAAAAGGAGCTGGATGAGAGACCTTTCCTCCTAAATTAAATTGCTCCTGGGTACTTACCTTCTGCATGCCCATTATCACAGCTGCTTATATTCTATCGCACATTTGCTTATTGTCACTGTTCGCTTAACATGTACGCTCAATTTAATAATGTGCCACAAGCGGCCATATTGTGTTATAAGAAAATCATATGGTAAGAAGAGAAGCTAAAAAGTACAGCAGAAGCGTGCACGCTACACAACATCTTCCTTCTTCTTTACCGAATACGTTCCAATAAGAATGGAGTAGAAGAAGAAAAGGTCACCCTAAGCTGGACGACAAGGCGGAGAGAGAAGAGATGAACTGAGAAGACGAACATACCAACATGTAAATATGAAGCCCACCTAAATTTAATCTATACCTAACCCAATGTTGAAAATACACCAATATTTAATCCCAACAGTTTTTCCTTTCACTTATTAAATACAGTCCACTTTTTCTAGCTGCCACTTGGTCTAGTCCCAATCATTTTTCATAATGACGGTTAGACCAAACAGTCACTTATTGCGTTTGACAGGTATAAATAAAAAATATGAAGATTAAAAAAAAAAAGAAGTGATTTTTTATTACTTCTCGAGAACTCAGATGAGAATATATTTTTTTAAGTGTTTTGTGATGATTTCTTAGAATTTTTCTTTTGTTATTAAGACATTCTCGATTCTTACTTCGATTCGAACTTATACTGTTGACGATATCGAGTTCCGAAGTAAGCTGATTGCCGCCGAGAAATTCTTGTTTTTCTGTTACTTGAAACTTTTCAAGCTGCTGTTGACATGATTCGGCATTTCTGGACACTTTAAACCGGCATTAACAAGTTCCATCCGAGGAAAAGTTCTAACGAGCTGTCAGTAGTAGAAATCCTTGTTATCGAAGAAGTACGGTTGTGATCCGTAAAATGCTCCTTCGAGGAATTATGTTTAGAACTTTGTGTATCGGAATGAATTAATTAGTAATAGTTTGATAATGTGTAGATGTTTACTAATTATATGAAAATTATGCAAAACACAGGGCATCTAAACCCAACAGGATGTTTTGCATCTATTGTATAATATTCTCAGCTATGGATATAAATATATATATGCCTTTAAGTGCTAGAGATCATCTTGATTCGTTAATCTAGATCATCGCTGGAATAAACATATTTACAGTTAGGACAACTAGTTTTAGGCTCCATAAAAGTAGTAAATTAAATTATAAATGCTTCATGTTCATAAATATTTTCAATTTTGGCAGGTCATAATAATGATGATAAGGTTAGTAAGAATTGAAATAATGAGATGGGTTGGACTATATATTAAAAAAACTATTCGGGAAGAAGAGATGGACAGTGGGAGCCCAAAAAGGTGTGACTATCTGTTGGCACTGCTAGGGCCTTGACTTAAACTGTCTGGTGATAGTTGACAAATTATTATCCATAGCCTTGACGGTAGACAAAAATTTCGAAATACTAGTGCTAATTTATATCAAATATCAAATAAATACGCATGTGGTCAGACTGATGGTGATATTCCACGGTTCTCTCTGGGACTCAAACCTGGGCACTAACAAGAAAACTTGATCGGCGACTAAATACCGAAAACGAAGATATTCTTCAGAAAGTAAACATTTAAAGTCTAAGGTTTGAGGCTCACCTATTTCAAACGGAGCTCGGCTGGGCACTTGAAGAGGATAAAAGACGAGAAATGGACCAAGAGTTGCACGGAGTGGATTCCGAGAGAGGACAGAAGGGAAAGGAGCGACCACATCGCAGGTGGAGGGATGAATTGACGCCAAGTGAAAGCAAAAACTGGTGGCTGGTTTCAAGGGACAAACCTTGGTGGAAAAAACGATTTAATTTTGTGTTTTATTTATATGTATTTTTTCAATTACTCTGTTTTGTTGTTGAGGTTTTTTAATAATTGTTTGTGTTTTTTCTTTCTTTGGATTATTAGCTTTTCTTCAATATTTTGATTATTTCTTACTATAGCTAACTACTATAAATTCCTTTCCTATGAGAGAGGCTTTTGTCAATATTGATCCCATTATATTTCATTATTTCATACAATTTCTATTATTATTATTACCAAATAAATAAGAGACAATAATCTTACATATTCTAAACTCTTTCTTATAAATTTCATTAATTTCTAACTACTGATTTACTACATCTGATTAATTATTCAATTAATTTAATATATTAACTGTATAATTTATTACATAGATCATATGAATAATCATTATGAATTAAAAAATGGAGTTGGGCATCACCTATGTGTCCCTCTTCGAGTACTCAGGCTTTGCTCTCAACGATCTCCAATCTTTAGATATTTTGATAGAACCTATATTTCCCTTGACAAATACCTTTTCATAAAAGTATAAAGGAAGCGGCCTAGTCTTGTGGGTAGAGCACTACTCTTCTGTTCTCCGGATCCCGGGTCTGAACTTATTTAAAATTATTTATTCTGTTATTCTAGCCGTGGAGCCATTCTGGGGTGTAGAGACTACTACCTGGCACCCACCTGTCCTCGATAAAATGGGTACCCAAAAGTTTGGGAAACACCTGGCGTCTGAACGTGATCTGGGCCTAATTAGCTCCTTGCACGGCCGTTTGCCTAGACAGTGTACATATCTCTATTAGAATACAAGACCCATTTTGGGTTGTACAGGTGCAGGTTTTTAAAGATTTTTTTGTACCATATTGTCTATGTCTACCTGTCTGTATTTAATAAATTAATTAAGTGTATATACTCACATGTGTATAAGGGGATTTTTTCCAATTGTATTAGAAGATGGTATTTCTATTTAAATAGTGATTTTTTAATGTTCATAAAAAGTGCGATGTATTCAGTCTGTACTTGAACTCTTACCTTTTCTTCGATACGAATCGCTGCTACGTTGAATAATTAGTTATCACAAGGTATTTGAAAGAAGTAACTCTTTATTTTGATACTGTATACTACTCAACTTTAACAGACTATTAACCAAAATCATCCCTACTAACTATCGGTTAATAGCTAAGATCACCGGACAAAGCCCAAGTTCGCTCTTAGAAGACGGATTAGAATAAATTCTGGGAGTAGCTTGTGTAGGAGCGACATCAAAAGACTTGCTGCTCCAACGGGCCGCCATCCAGGCATACCCTCCTTTGTCAGATCCACACAGCTCTCCGGGTTCCATACTCCGCTTCTGGCAAAGAGGCCTTTCTTCGGGATTGTAGTTGAACTTTCCTCAAGTTTGCCTATTTTTAGATGATTTGGTCAAAATGCTTCAATAACATATATATTTTATTATTTATTATTGTTTGATATAATAAATTACCAGTTAGTAGAGCGTTAACTATAACTTAATTAATACTGATTATGGCAAATTACATAATATAAAAAATTAGCAATCATAAATAAATAATTTTATTTTTTTAATCATAAACAGAAAAATACGTCCGACTACAGTGAATTTAAATTAATATATCAGTCAACGGTACTTACGTAATCGAAAGCGATCACGTAGTCTACCTTCGGCAGTAAATAGTGTCATTAAGTGTTTCAGAGAAAAGACTGAATGGGCTCTAATAACAGCGTTTACCTGAAATGAATACCTGCCAACCGTCATATTTCTTTTTTTTATCTCACTGAATACAGATATTGATGACCAAGTTAAGACTAAATATGGTTAGGATCAAAATGCAATTAGGAAGCTATAAATAAGTCGTATAAGATTCGGAATGTTTCACTGCTAGCGGCTGTGAAAAGAAATAATTAGGCCAGATGACGTTCAGCCGCGCAGGTTTTTACTTCCCAAATTATCGGATACCCACTTTATAGAGGATGGGCTTGTCCCTGAAGAGCCTCCATACCAAGCAGGATTGGGTAAATTCGGATTTCGGAGGCTTGGGCTTCGACAATCTTCATTTCATTGAACTGTGCAGGCAAGGATTGGTGATAGATATCCGCATCCAACCTTCGGCTTCGCCTAGTCCATTCTTAACGATTCTGTTCCTCAGATCGGATTTATGTTCAACTATGCATTTTTTTTTCATAGCCCCTTTTGTTAGCTGTTCTTAAAAGCTAAGAAATTTGAAAATTTTCCTTTTTTTGCTCGTATGCATTTCACGAATGGCTGTCAATATCATAATCTCTATACTCTATATAAACTGTCTCTAGAATCTATATATCATCAGAATCAGAGAATGGGGCTCATCTTTTGGTTTAAGTAGGACCTTAATCTAATACTAAAACCTAATTTTCAATATTTTGCCACATTTGAGTTAATCCGGAAGGTATCAGCTTACTTATTTTTTCCTTTTAGTTATTTTGATTTCCCTTAATTATAGAGATTTTAGTTCTTTAGAATGACGTTTCTTTAACACTTTTTTGTATTACGCCTATTTGAAAACGTTTTTCGGTCGACGTAGCAACGTATGGATGAGTGGTACATCATATACTAAAGTTAGGCGTATAATGAATGATCTTATATGTTGATTCCTTCAGTCGACGAGACAGACTTGAAGAATTAATTGAGTGACTAAGATGCCGTAATTTTTGCCTTACTGTCTTAAGTTTTTAAAAATAAAATGAACGAAAATTTTTACATTATGTATAGATAGTTAAAGTTCGCACTTGTTTATTTCAAATTCAGACGGTAGTTTTTGTTTTCTTTTTTTTTGTAATGAGTACACTATCTCCTTCGTTTTATCTGCATTTAAATCAATTTTTAGCTCGTTTGATATGATTTAGCAAGCTTTTTCTGAATGCATAATAGCCTTGCGGGCATTTGAGCTGCTACTGGTGACAGCAATATCATAGTATGCTCGAACTTGGTTCCAACAATTTCACCAGTATAAATAGAGAACAGTATTAGAGATAATACCACCCCTTGGGGAACACCAAACGTGAGATGGACGGATTATATTATATTTTTTTATGTGAGAGAAGTTGGTTGAGGGTGCAGTCAATTTAACACACAATTAAGCGTAAACTTAATTTATTGGTGCCGACGTTTCGGCCTAAATTATAGGCCTTCTTCAGGGTAGTTGTGTGAGCTGAGAAGGCGTCAGTCAACAACAATGGGATGATTCAATTTTTGACTGACGCCTTCTCAGCTCACACAACCACCCTGAAGAAGGCCTATAATTTAGGCCGAAACGTCGGCACCAATAAATTAAGTTTACGCTTAATTGTGTGTTAAATTGACTGCACCCTCAACCAACTTCTCTCACATATACACACAGTCAACCATTGTCACTTCATATATATTTTTTAACTTTGGAATGCTATTATCCTTGACGAGATGATATGTACTGTTAGATCATAGAAAAAAAGACTCTGACTTGAATAAGAAATATTCGTCTTGTTCTGTTGAGATGGAGCCCAGTTAATTTTTCTAAACGGGATAATATTTTGTTCGTGCAGTAGTAGAGACCCAGACTGGCCTATTACGGCTTTGAACTTTGCATCCCAAGTTAAGTACTTATGATGCTTGCAGCAGATGAGTGGAGATTGTCGAGAGGTTCCTTTTGTTTGTAGCCCGAAGCTCGTTAGCGAGTGAACGACAAAGGGCACTAACGAAGCGGCTGTGATGACCTGCGGCTGACCACTGCACAACTCCACCAGCTAGCAGTATCGGTTGTCTGCATGGAGGGCAACTGTTGTAGCATGTAAAGTAATAATAGACTATGAAATAAACTATCACGTGACGTAACTATAACGCTGATTCCTCTAATTCTTAATTACTGAGGTTCTTTCCTTAAACTTCATGAGCTAGTTAAAGGTTTGAATCATAAAACTATTTTTATTAAATTTATTATCAGGAATGAAAAACATTTACAAATTTTAGTTTTCAGAAATTCTATTGAATTTTAGCACATTATAGGCAAACTAAAACAATATATTTTTTCAATAATATTGTTAACATTAACCACAGGAGAGAATAAAAATGTATGATATTTTCTAAAGATTAGATGTGCTTAATGGAGACCTTGATTTTCACTAGTCACTTAAATACTTATATATTTTAGGACATTATACTAAAAACGAAAAAAAAATCTCTTTAACATATTATTAAACTAATTTATTTAATTCTTTCAGTATTTTTTTTTTTTTTTTTTAATCTATGCATATTTTTCGGGGGAGGGAGGAACAATTTTTATTGTTCACAAATAATTAAATGTGTCTCAAAGAGGACAATAATCATTTGCTTTTAGACCACATTCATACAATATTTTCAGAAATAATAGGGGTACTCATTACTTTTGCTATAGCATGCTATTTGTGCTATTGTGCTAAACCCATCAATTTTATACAGGAAATAACTGTAGAAACTCGACGGGTTTAGCAAAATAACACAAATAGCATGCTATAGCAAACGTAGTGAGTACCCCTAACGTCAAATTATATAAAATAGAAAATTGAATAATGTATATATATACATACACCGCCACACAATATTTACAATGTTCTGGACCAACCCCAACGAGGCTTATTCTTTCTTCTCGCTTCACAGGGTACAGTAAATCAGAGGGAATTTTTCACTAGAGTAATACAATTATTTATTTTATTTATACAATTATTGTTAAACTTTAATATACATTTTCGAAACTAATTTTTGGGGAAAAAATGATTGCATTATTATAAACGTATGTTGACAAATCATCCTAAACGACATTTAATTTATTTCCTTTAATAATTGATACCTTATCTATATTTCGTTTTATGTGAAAAACTTTTTTTTTTTCGTAAATTGGAAATAAATCACTTTCAAAATCGTTTTTTTGGTGGGAGGAAGTAGGTTTTTAGAAATCAAGAGTATGGAGTGTGTGTCGGGTTGCAGAATTGTAAAATTAAATCAAAGATTTTCTTTATTTGATTGTGAGAATATTATTTCTTGTCATCAAAGGTTTTAGAGATATACAGCTGGGGGGATTATTATCATAACATTAAGTGCAGCGTTTTGTAGAGGTTGTTTCAACTGAAGCCAGATAACTCACACAAAATCTGGACTCTAAGATAGGGAAAAACCTAAATATTTAGAAAAATATTGTACTTTAACTCGTCGTGCTCTAACTCGTGTCCCATATTAACTAATCCAGAATCACACCCCGTATATTACCTATCAATACAAAAGTGAATATCCCACGTCACGAATAAAATTCCATAGTAGACTTAATAGCTTCTATACAGAAGATGTGGCTAATATTGATGGATTTTGTTCCATTATGAGCAGTATTCCCACACAAAGTCCCTCGCTAGTTCATAATATAGCTAGTCTGGATAATCTTTCGAGATGAATATGTCCCCTTATTCCATCACTCACTGAGGCAAGTTGAGACATTAAGTGAGGCTATTTTTGACTTCCTTCCTCTGCTATCTCCCACATTATGTTACATCATGTGAAGGAAACTATACCTTCTCTATCACTATACAACGTAATATCAATATTAATAAACTGAATTTACTGGTCTCAAAAAAAAAAAAAAAAAAAAAAAAAAAAAAAAAGATTCTCATTTAAAATGCCTTTAAACAAGTCACATTACGTGTGTGTAATACATATAAATAAAAGTGATATGATCATCTTCATCTATTAAAATAATAAAGACATTAATCCCTCATTATGTAACATTTAAATTACTTTAAATTTAAATGTAATAAAAATTACTGTTATTATTAATAATTTTCTTATACACGTAATGTAATTTACATTTGAAATGTTTGAAAAATATTTAAATAACATTCTTAAAAAAAAAAAAAAATGAATAGTAATTTTTGTGACATCAGGAATTTCAGTTTAAAACCCACTCGTTTAGATGTAAGTTTCACACACGCGTTGGATGCTTCGCCACACAGTAATGAAATCCGCGCGAGATAAAATTCGAGCCTTTAGAATTTAGAAACAAATGTTTTAATTTAATACATACTTTTGAATAGTTTAACGTTTATATATTAGATGTTATTAAATCGGAAAGAGTCCAAAACAAATATTTAAACCTAAGCTAAATCAAGCGTGTGAGGTCATTGTGTAAGCGAAATTTATTTTAGGGTCAAACATAAATAATCTCTGGTTTATTTTGTATCAGCTTTATTATTTACTTGATAAAATTCGAATTCAATTAAAATATACAATAAATGTTTTCACAAAAATATACATTTCTGAAATGAGTGCGCTATAATTTAATTTTTAAGATGATTTTTCGTATACATCTGAGACGTTTCAGTATAAGTTATGGTGTCAGTCTGAAGTAGTCTTAAGCACAACACTATTTCACTCAAGAACAGAACATTTAGTACTTCTATGTGGGCGGTTCTTAAAATATTTTAGTTTTCCTTTTACGAGGTGGGATGTTACTTCGGTTACTATTACCTTTTCACAGCTAATAAAAATTATTTATGTGGACTTCCTCTTAAATCATAAATTCTGGAAAAAAAATTAATGCTATATTTTATGTTGCTAAATAAACTTCAAGGCTTGCTCGTTGAGTTTACTGAAAGCTAATTAAATAATTAATGATTTAAAAAATACTAATAGAGTTTCCCTGTTCATTAGAGCTTTATTTATTGTTCATATTATCAAAACATTAAGATATACTTTATTATATTTTTATTCACAGAACCTAAACACGGTTTTAGAAGTATTTAGTGAAGTAAAATTAAAAAAAAAAAAATGTATAGCTAAAACCAGTAAAACTAAAAAACAGTTTAACTTCTTCAAATTAAACTACATACCAGGTTTAAGTGATAAAATACAAAAGACTTTTAAACAATATGACCATAATAATATTAAATTTAGAGTGTATAATAATATCAAATTAAATGCATATATGACCAATATGAAAGACAAAATAGATAAAGATAACAAATTAAATACCATATATAAAATAAATTGCAAAAATTGTCCTAAAGTCTACTTCGGAGAAACTTCTAAATTGTTAAAAATTAGAATTAATCAGCATAGTTCAAATTTATAAAAATATAAAAAACATTAATACTACAGCTCTTTCCAACCACAGTATAATTAATAAGCACAGTTTTGATTTCGAAAAAACAAAAATACTAAATACAGAACAAAAAGGAAAAAATAGATAAATATTGGAAGCAATTCACGTAACAAAAAATTTAAATAATACAGTTAATTATAAATTGGATTCAAAGAAAATAAGCTATAACTATGCAGATATAATTAACAAATTAAATTTTTGATATAGAACAATAAAAAATAGATCTGTCATAACCTTCAACCATAATTATGTTTTGAATTTAATATTTTTATATTTAAAATATATATGTATATAATATATATATATATATATATATATATATATATATATATATTGGTATAAAGATGCGGTGGAGTGGCAGTAAGGTTCAAACTCCAGTCTACTCCTAGCCTGTGTATAAAATGGTTAATAGAATATGAAATTGTTAAATTTTTAATAACCATTTGATGTTAAAACCTGACCATCATTAAAGTAAAAAAGGATTTTTAACATATAAAACTTTTTTTGACAATAATGGAAGATGTATTTATGTAAGTATTGATGCAATAGTATTTAAATTGCTGTATTGTGATGATGAATTGATTAAAGGTGATATTTGTGTTTTGTTTAATGTTTTAAATTAATTTAATTTTTAATTATTAATAGTTTGGACTGTGAGTTCTGAAGATGAGGCATTGTTAGCCCTGAAACGTTAATTAAATTATGTATGAGGAATAATTATCAAAAAGAAGAGATCGTTCCCAAAATACCTATTTTATATGTATAGAGTGTTAATTAATTTTTATTAAATATTTAAATTTTTAATTATTTTTTTCGAATTTCAAGACTTTTTGCTTCAATACTGTAGTAAAGAGAATTATAAAATAACAAAATATGCAATGTTTTTGTTTCAAAGAGGTTTTTAGGAGCTGGTTTAGAAGTTACAAGAGATAAGTTACTTAATGGTTAGAATAAACCTACTCTGATAATAAAAAAATATAATTTTTGCAAAAAAAGAAATGTCAACGACATTTTTTTTTAATTTAATTTTTATAACACAAAGGGTAAAGAAAAAGGTAAGGGCTGAAAAGGCATTTATTAATGAATATGATAAGAGGATTTATTTAAGTATTTATTCTCATATCATTTCAGTTTTTTCCAATAGATAGTGTTGATTTGAAAAATATTTTAATTTATTTTCTTTATATATTTCTGTAGGTTTAAAGCTTATACTTGTTTGTTACTAAGTAATATTTTTTCTTCAACTATGAAAGAGGTTTAAAAAATTTTAGTTTGCAATTATTAATGCGAAAATACAATAATTTTGTAGTGTTAAAATGCTTTAAAAAATATTACTATTTTTCCCCATTATTCAACAAAAAAAAAACTGTTGCCCACCAAGAAATGGTTGTAAATAAGAAAAAACCTGATAATGATGCCATGTTATCTCCACATCCTTCTCTTTTTGTCCATTCTTCCCTGGTTTGTTAGTGAAAGGATACCCATAAATAAATAAATCGAAATATATATAATTATTCAATAATGTTACTTCTTAATATTTTAATACATAATTTTATGAGAAAAAAATCTTAATTTAATCATTCAGGGATTTTCATATTTTCTTTCTGACCTTGAGTTAGTTTTTTTTTTTGTAACTTCTAACTAAACATTATATACTAACCAATGGTATTTATCAATAAATATTAACAATAATGTTAACGCATTAATAAAACGTTCAACTCCGTTGCTACTAATCTATTGAAGTCAGGAAAGCAATCTAACTTTAAAGCTGCGCTTGAATGATATACTGACAGCTTAGCACAAATTCTGACAATGTTATATATCCAAAACAAGGAAAACCAATACATTAATACAATCATTGAGCATTAATTGATATTAGCATAAGATTATACTTATTAAAATTAATTTCATTAATTAATTTAATGATCATCATAGCATCCCTACTTCTTCATATATTAAATATTCATATTTTATATTGTGAAATATATGGCCATTTTGTTCATTTATTTTTACAGTTTCTCATTACCTTATCTATATCTTATGATTTAAACTTCTAAATTACTGTCAACCAGTTTCCCTTGATAATATTTTACATATTATGTTAAAATACCAACAGATGACTACTAAGCGTTCAGAGCATTTCGCGACCAGACAAAAACAGCAATCGGACCAGCCAAATCTACTTCCACGATTCCCACTCCTCAGCACCTGATTCCAAATCAAAATGACAAACCCTCCGCAAACTCTCACTTTGCGAAACCTCTACCTGTCAGATCTCACCTGACGAATTAAATACATATTTCTCATCCATTTCCACTAACTAATCTCCTCAACCACCCTCCGACTTTCATTTAATTCCCAAAACTTTTATTTTTCCGATATTTCTCTAACTGACCTATTTTCGTTGGTCATGAAATATCACACTAACTTCGTAGGATTTGGCGGTATGCACGTCCAGTCAAATTACTAAAATTACGCCTTCCAGAAATCTTACCAGTTCTACACTTCATATATGACTTTTCCATCCAAAATTATGTATTTCTTACCTGACCCTTATCAATAAATAAATAAATATAAAATTTTTTCATTTTTTTTCTCGCAAAAATGGAACTTCAAAGATGATGGTAAACCAACAATACGACTTGATTCCCTGATAACTCGGTTATTATTGATATAGGAGAAACAAAGTAAGGTGTTTTGGAATAATGAAATTTTATTTGAACTATTTGAATGAAAATTGAAAGAAAAGAAAAGTAAATAGTAACGAAGTCTGCTGTAAATGATTTTGCTTTATTTTTTTTAGTAATGAAAATTTGTTATCGACCAAACAAATTTTAAAAAATTACCCCTCTTCAAAATAAGAGGGTTGACCTTTCAAGACACGTAGAATAGGAATAACGAATAAAAAAAAACTGCGATTCTTCAAATTAACAAATTAATACCAAAGTTTAAAATTTAGTGCTATGTCATAGAGAATTAAATTCCCAATAAAATTAAAAATTGTAATTACCAGTTGTGATATACCATTTTTCTTAGGATTATTTATTGCTTTTCATTTCAGCTGATCGCCTATTAACAGCTATATAAACAGTTATACCTTAATATAGTAATTTTTAACCATTGTGTAATAATTTGCAGCGTTTTTTGAACATGTTTATTCAGATTATTTTTAATATGGAATACGAAAAATACCTACTCAGTTAAAAATAAAATATTCATACAATATAAAAATACAATATTCATACAAAATGATATAGGTTTATTTGTTGATGAGTTACATGATTTTTCGTTAAAAAAACGAACCGTATTGCTTCTATACTATGAGAATAATAATATATTTAGTTTGTACATTCTAATCCGACGTTGTATTGTATTTCCATCTTACTCAAGTTTGTATCTGCTAAGTTTAGTAAAGTCGGTAAAGCAATCTAACTTTAAAGGAAGGATAAGGTGATATATAGAAAGCTTACCAGGTAGTGTGATAATGTTATTGAGGAAAACCTTAAAAAATTTACTTTTTAAAGGGCGAGCACAGGGCATTTTTCTCCCTAGATGTGTGGAGGGTATGTATGTAAATGCAGGATGTATGACTATAATAATAAAAGGGAGTGTACTACCACTCAAATGAGTTGGCGGAAACAAAAAATTGGTTTTCTTTTATATTACTTTCACTTACCTATATATAGAATATATAGTACGGAAAAGCATTGCGATCGTGGACATTTTCGAATTCTAGTTTTCAATAGAAGAACACGTTTTAGTGTGTTTGTGCTAAGTCCAGCGAGAAAACGAAAAGTCCTATGAAACTGAAATTTCATATTTAAGACAACAATACCGATATATTAAAGCAACTGTTTTATCGAAATCAGCTTACCAGAAGAGCCACTTTATACCACCTCTTTGCACCTCTTCACGATTTTCTCAAAAATTGCTTTAAAGATACTGATTAAACTCGCTGTAAACCATTTAATGGCCTTTATAATATCATGTAGGTTTTATTTTGATTGAAATAGCCTGACAGGGCGTAGTAACCGATTTTTTAAATTTTCTTCCTCTGAAGTACCTTTCGTTTTGTAGATTCGAAAAACATACCCATACCATCTTGTTAGCATTGAAAAAACAAACGGGTAAATATGTAAGTTGAACGAATTCAGTGTTGAATATGAAAAGGATAAAACAGCAAAAACAAATTTTATACCATTTTTGTATTTGAACATACATAATCACATAACATTGAACAAACATAACAATAATATACATGTATAATATTCCATTGGACAGCTAAAGATTTTAGAAAAGAATATTATCATATACACAAGCTTGTAAACGTTAATGGAGAGTGATTGAAAGCCATTAAAACTGATTTTTGTAGATAGTACTATAGATATTATTTATTTATTATTTAACTATTATTTATTAAAATACTTTTTTTTATGGAAGCTCAATTCAATTAATACTTTAACAATTTATTTTCACCTTTAAATGTATTTAAAAACCATAATATTCATGTTAACCGAGTTAAGTGAAAGTCGTGAGTTGTGCGCACTATTTTTTTTTTTTTTTTTTGTATCACGTATTCCAGTATATAATATTTTATATTGAAATATTAGTAAACAGATCCTAATCCGATTTGGGATCTCCAAAACTTCGATGTTTTTGAAGTACAAATAAGATAAAACTTTTAATTATTTTATACCTGTAATTATGCTCGTGTTGGAAATTGTTAACTGATGTACCATTATTACATTTGACATTTCCATTTATGCACAAGCCGAAGAGGTGGCTTGGAATTACGAGGGTAAGCAGAGGTGGAGGTATGGAAACAAGACAGGGAGAGCTATCTGGAGGGCACAGCCCGGGCGCTACAATAGCGCACGCTTTGATAAACACGTCCGCTCTCTTGTTTGTCCAACACGGGCAGTAATTGGCAAAACCCGATTCAATTAGTGATACCTCTCCTCTCTGTCTTAATTGCTTTTAACTCTCAAATAAATTTTATTTATCGATAAGCCACATATTATATATAAACAATATATAAGTATACAACGGTACATTAGTACATATTTATTTATGGGTATATTCAGCTAAAAAAGCCTGAGTGGAGAGGTATTTTTTGTTGGGATTGGACTCCTAATCCATAGGTTTTAGTTGGTTGTGGCAAACAAATATTTTATTTTGATTGTTCATTTATTTAACGTCAATTTATGCTACTGTGGCTGATCGGATTACGCTGCAGTGGGAGTCCTAAATTTTACCTAGCCAAGTTTAATTATTAAAGGAATAATTAACGAATACCTAAGTTGGTTAAGGACAGGCTTGGGACCACCTGATTACGTGCCCTCCGAAGAACGGCCAAACAAGGATTTTGATTTGATAAATCAGCCATAGAATGACTCTGGCTTATTATTATTATTATATATAATATAATAATATTTGTTTCTGATTGATACAATTCCCAAATAAATACAGATGTCTAATGTAGTTTGTATAGCACACATATAAATAAACTGAAATCCCACAAATCTTAAAAATTTCAACCCATTCTAAGGGGCGTTGAAATAAAATCAATAAAAAAAATTTGAAAACTGGTGTTATGAATAAAAGTCAAGACTAATAAAGGATGCCTTTTGCAATAACATATATTACATATAAAAATTAAAAAAAAAAAAAAAAAAAAAAAAAAACAGCAACAGAAAAATAAAGTAAAATATTCCAAATTTATAATCTTTATGCAAAAAACAAAAATGAATTTCATATCACTTTTTAAAGAAAATTAATGAGACATTATAATCTATATAATGAACTCGTTTCTTATAAATGATATAATATTGGGTCCACCTATTTTGTAATAAAAAAATAATATCATTTCACTTATGCAGACTATCAATGGTCAGCAGAGTCCCTGAAATCTTGTTATTTGCAGCAAGACGTAATTCTGTCTTTCCTGAATATATAATATTTCGTTGTCTTCTATGGGTATTTGTTTCTTAAAGAAATAGCCACAAGCCAAGGTGTTCCCGCAACCTCTCGCCATTGGAAAAAGAGGTACATTTCGGAAAAACCCAGAGATGCCTATTGGATGCAAGTGCTCCTACAGATTATTGCATTATATTATGAACCAGAAAAGGAAAACCACTTGTCCTCGTGTATTTTAGGGTAGACACTTTTTTTTCAACCATTTAAAAAAAAAATTCCTTAAGGTGTCAAACGATATTACTAAGGAAATCCTTCCTTCACCAAAAGCTCTTTGATGAAGGTAATGAGTTATTTGACAATTGTTTAAAAACGTTTTATCATAGTATATAAAAACATTGTCTATTAGCCATGTTTATTACACTGCTTACAAACACCTCCAAAATCACATGATAATTACTCTCATATCGTTGATTCAACCAGTAATTGGCTGATAATCATTAGCTCCATTGCGGCTAAAGAGTGTTGGAGGGCTTTAATCAATGCCCGGGGGAACTCGAAGAGGAATTAGCCCCTAAATAATGCAGCTTTACTGGGTCAGGCACATGTTCTTTATCTGGTATTTTCCCAGTAAGGATTATTCTTGTTTAATGTAATTTCAATTGATTGGCATTAAAGAGATTTTATAATGTGATATGGAGTTCTTTGAAGTATCTAATTATATATGTAATTATATGCTTTCTGTCAAAGGATTTTAATTAGGTACTAAACAAAATATTTTGTCATGGTGGTTTGATATTAAAAATTGTTGTAGACCTTGTTCACAGATGAAGCAATCAGTTCTGAGGGTAGAGAGTAAGTTGGAATGTATAGGTCAGATTTTTAGATATTGAAGAGATTTTTACAGTTTGGATTTATTTTTTTTATGAATTCAACAAATACCCAAAGGAAATTATCATAATATAATTATCATAGGTGTAATACTTTATAAGTGACACCTTCTCACGACTCTCCAAGCTAATCCCTCCTACTATAAAAAGGCCTAAGAGGTTACACATATAAGCCCTAACTATCGTAGAGGGAAAAGCTTAATTCATGAAAATTATTATTTTAATGATTATTCGTATAAACGCTTAACCTGAATTAATGTACTAAACATAAATTTTGTTAGCATTCGACCACATTCATCGTTTTGAGTATGTTAAGCGTAAAACGCATCGCTCCCTGTAACCTGTCAAAACATCATGCAAACTGTGCAGAACATGTTTAAAATAAATCTAACTTCTGACACCATTTTGCAATATTGACTCCTACATCAAACCGCTAACAATGTTAAAACGACACAAACAGACGAACTTAAATTGTATAAACTATTTTAGATATACATTTTATAAATGTATGACTGCTAAAAAACTCGTCTACGAACATTTAAAATTTAAAAAAAAGAAAATAATTATAATAGGTTTATTGAACTTTATTTATTCTGTTAATTCAGCCGGGGGGCGACCCTCCTAGGGCAGACCTAACCTCTTTAAAGTGGATACCCAATTAAGGAAAAAAACTTGGCGGCTGAGCGTGATCAAGGCCATATCACCTCATTACACGGCCGTAGGCCTAGAAACAGTACATTTAAAAAACCCGAAAGTTCGATGCCCATATCAACAAATTTTGCTTACATATAGCATTTCCAAGTCGAATTCAACCTTTTCCATTTCAAATTGAACCTTTTTCATTTCAAATTCAACCTTTTCCAAATAAAATTCAACCTTTTCCATTTCAAATGGTTTAAAAAATAAAAACCAAGTTAACATGATTTTGTGGTTATTTTAATTATACATTATGTTTTTAAATAATGTGGCTTGTAAACTGTATTCAGGGGTCCTTTCACATAAAATTACTCATGATTTTAATACTAAGTATCGATTAATTTTAGCTTTTAAGACATTTTTGATACCAGGGCTGATATTTGGATTGTAAGGTGTCGTTGATTTTAAGATCGCACGATCGAATATCGATTTATCTTACCTTTTCGGAACTTTTTCGTATTTATTCGATATTGGGCTTAGTAGCTGCGTTGCTAGGGATTCGCTGAATATTGATATTATTAATTTTAATTTTCCTCTATCAAATAGACATTTTTATTTTTATTTTTTTTATTTGCTTATCCGCCTCAACCTTTGAGGGTCATTGGCGTGATTGAAATAATTATATTATATGGTAGAATCCTATCATTTTCGTAAATTCTATTAATTTGTTAATACTTTCTTCCTCACCTTTAAGTATTTCTTTCATATCTTTCTTTAGATTCAATTTTTTTCTTGACTGCTCATAAAGCGGGCACTCAATCAGCAAGTGTTCTACAGTTAGAGAAGTATTGTTGCATTTTTCGCAAGTTGGCGCTTCCAGGCGTCTCAAGAGGTAACCATGCGTAAATTGGCAGTGCCCAATTCTTAGCCTGAAATTTATTTTATTATATATTAATTTATTTTTCTTAGAAGTATATTTTAGCTTTATTTCGGATTTATTCGATACTAGGCTCAGTAAATGCGTAGTTCGTATAATGATTGCACTATTAATTTTAAGTGCTTTCGCTCAACTAGAGATTTATTTTATATTCGTCCATATGGCCACCGTCCAAGCCTAAGCCCTTTGGGATCAGATAACATAATCCTTTCACCGCCGCTTCAGCTGGTAGGAGGAGAGGTACTCGGACGTTAAAACGATCTTAAGCACAACACAAAACAAGTTACAATAGAAAAATAAAAATCGCAAAACATACGTGAAACTTAAAAAAAGCCAGATAGATGGCCCATTTCCTTGACTAACTCGAAACCATACATCATCCATTACAAACATAAATAGCTTTATGCATCTTATGCAATAGTTACTACATTCGTAAAGTGAGCTTATTACGATAAAAAGTTCCAAGCATACTTTTGTAGACTTAAATCAATAAAAGAAACAAGAAAACATTAAGTGTATAATGACCGGTTGGTCAATGCCTGCTTATTACGAAATCATAGGAGTTACGTAAGATCATAATGCGTCAATGTTGAATTAAAAATTCGTTCAACTTAATGCGATATAGTTCAATTCCACAGACATATATTTGGCTTTAAGGCACTTAATGTGGAAGTCAATAAGATAAATAAGACTTTTGTATGTATTGCCCGTATAATTTGTTTATAAAAAATAATTAATACTTAGCAATTAACACAATATTTTAACCACTGCCTTCGTCAATATTCAGGGAAGGGATATTATTAATAAAACGCTTTGTAAAAGGAAACGACTATACAATTTCGGGCAGAATTAAAATGCTGAACCATTTTTCAGCGGATTGTCTGGGAGTGATTTATGTAGATGGTTGAGCATGCCTCCTCGATGTGGCAATCTATTTCTTCCTCTTTCAGAATAAAAAGGAACCCTCACTTTTCTTAGGACCTCGGCCTTAGTAGCTTAGCCTATAATGCACTTAATTTCCAACTCTCACCTGAGCATTTTGTATCGCGTAGGTTATAAAACATGCTCTGGTAACCATTAATATAAAGCGTTTAAAATATAGGTTACGCGCCTTATTTGTTTGGGTTATGTAAGAGCGCTATAACATTATTTACGCACAGCATAAAGAAATCTATTACTCTCTGAAGTACGAAAAGTATTAAGGTCCTTATCAAAAAATGAAAACAAGACTTACATACAAAAACTGCTATAATTTAAACCATACTCTGAGCTAGAGATAGTCTTGAAAAATGCAGAAAACAGTAAAGCCCCGGGTATAAATCGTATTCCCTATGAATTCTATAAGAATGTCCCAAAAAAATTCTGAGTGAGTTAATAAGAGTTTATAATGAAATATATAGTAATTCTCGAGTTTTTAATGATTTTAAAGACTCACTTATTTTTCCTTTGTATAAGAAAGGGGATTCTAGTCAAGTGACCAACTATACAACAATATCGTTTATTAATGCCGATGCTAAACTGTTTACCGGATTATTATTAAACAGGCTGCAACTCTGGCTTGAAGTGCACAATGTTATTTCTGAATTCTAGGCCCGCTTTCGTAAAGGTTGTTCAACAATAGATAATATTTTTAATCAAACTAAAATTAGAGGTGAACCTAATTTATTCGTTTTTTATCGACTTTAGAACTGCTTTTGACTCCATTCCGAGAGAACTACTATTTTATAAGTTACATAAATGTGGTATATCCAATAAATTTGTTAATATAATTAAATGCCTGTACGACAAAACGCGTGCGGCTGTTTAGGGTAATGAAGGAATGTCCGAGTTTTTCGACACACCAAGCGGTTTAAAACCGGGATGCCTTCTATCGCCAATCTTGTTTAGTATTTATATTAATGGTTTGGTCGAAGAAATAGGAGGAAGTGTAAAATTGGGAAATTTCGATGTAAATATGCAGATGTATGCTGATGATGTTGTTTTATTAGGGACTACCCTGTCAAATTACAAGTCATGATTAATAAATTGAGTGCATATTGCGATAGTTGGGGGCTAGAAGTTAATCTCGATAAATCAGTGTAGGTGTAATTGGGAGTATGGTGGTAAACAAATTCAAGTTGTAGATAAATATAAAAAATATAGGTGTCTACCTAACTCCTACTTTATCCTTTAACTACCATCTGAAAAAAAAACACTATCTACTGCGAGATCGGGTATTAACTGTATTTGGCATAACGTTTTTAATAACAATAATATACCTGTCCCTGCTAAGTTTAAAGTATTCAATGCCGTATCGAGATCGGTCATGTGTTATGGCTCACAAGTTCGGGGTTTTGAAAAATTCGAGCACGTCGAAAAATTACAAATCTTTATTAAAAAACTATTTTCGCTCCCAGAAAATACGTCAAATTATATTTTCAATTTAGAATTTAATGTTTCAAGTATTTACTTGCACACTTTAAAATTACATTTAAAGTATGTTGTGAAAGTTTTAAAGCTGCCAGATTCAAGATTACCGAAAATTGTTGCAAAACAAATAATTAATAAAGAACCCTACTGGTTTCAATCATGAAAGTATTTGTGTGACAAACATGATATTAATACGAATGTGAACAAAGATAATATCAACTCAATATGGGAAGCCAAAGTAGACAATCTTATTAGTAATATAACTAAGGAAGAAGTATTAAATGCGGAATCGAATGTAAAACAAGGCTCGCATCATGGTCTATATCCTAAATTAAATTATAATTCAAGCAGGGATTATATATATTCTATGCCATTTAATGATGCAAAATTAATACTAAAAAGCCGCGCAGAATTATTAAATTTAAATTAAAAAACCGTTTAGAACTAATATATATCAACTATGCCCTCTTTGTAATTTAAAAGAAGTTGAAAATGTTAAGCACCTATTTGCTCTATAGTAAGACCATATAGAATCAAATTTTTGAATAGTGCAACGTTAACAGATAGTGAAGTCATTAATCTTTTAAACGGCTCTAACTGGACTATCCTAGTAAAATGTTTAAGAGAAGCGTTACGTTATAGAGCTTTTTTAGTTTAAGAATTTAATTATAATTAAGAAGGAAAAAAAAAAAGAAAAGAAAAAGAAAGACATTTTGTTGAAGAATTTGACTTTCGATATTTAAATAGGTAATTCCTATAGTTTATTAAAATTTACGTTTATCATTGGTATTTTCTTTACTGATCCGTTTATTAGTATGATATGTGGTGGTATGATTCATTTTTAATTATTTACTTATCTAAGTGTAATATTACTATTATTTCTTCATTTGTTTATTTCAATTTATAATATTGCAACTCTGCTGACGGAGTAACCCAAAGCAAGAATGTTTTTATTTTGTTTCTATAGAAAAAAAAAAAAAAGAAATGTTGCATTAATTAATAAACATTTTTATTATTATATTATTATTATTAATTTAAACCAAAAATTGAAAGACTCATTACGACAGCTCCTTGGAACTTCAGTAACAAAACCCTACATACGAACTTACAACAACCAATAGTTGACCAAAATTACGAATTTTATATTTGCATTTTTATAGCTAAATTCACAGACACGACAATAGACTTATAAACGACATATCAATAGCTCAAATACCTAATTGAAAAGAAGGATGAGAGGCCTCTGCTAAATGTTTTTATTTTTTTACTGAAATTTACATCTAACCTAGAAGGTCTCAAAGCCATCTTCTTTTCACACGCTTCGGAAAATTGTCAGGAATTGAAGAGGAAGCAAGAATTGAAACTAATGGATTACAGTGGGAATGGAGTTTGTCATGGAAGGATTGATACCTGGTTCGGCCCAAATCAGCAACATATGGGATGAGCTTTGAGGATTTTTCGAAGGATTTTGGATTGTAAGGATTGAATACGGGGAAGAATTTGATGGTTTCGTAGAGCCCCGAAGCTCTCTGCTAAACTAAAGCTTAGAAATGGGTACTGCTTTATTTTCCTTCCCCATGCTCATCATATATGCTGCTTACGTTTTACAAAGCACATTTGCTATTGTCATATATTGCTTCTGACAGGGGTGAATAGAAAAGTGTCAACTTAGAAGAATGCATTGCATTCATCGAAAGCTCTATCGAATCAAACCTAATGATAATAATATTATTTAACATTGATCTTATTAATGCTTATTTAGTTACCGTCGAATAAGAACAAATGATAGATGTGTGTGATCAGGTCTAAGAAAGTGAAATTGTTTTTTTTAAATGTACAGCAAATATACTTGTCCGTTTTTAAAAAAAATATTTAATCAAATAATTAAATGAATTATGGTCATTAGGAACACTGCTGTTTCTTTGGCAAAACCTAACAATATGTATTATTTTCCTTACTTAAAATGACTTCCTCCCAAGCTTCTGCTCTGCCCCAACATTAAAGTAATAAGAGATTTAATCAATAGAATGTCCTGAAATGCCAATTAAACTTTTCTTGTCTTTTCAGTTATTGGAATTTGTACCGCCAAAGTGTTTCCAACAGGAAGGAATTGTTTCTGAAGGGTCAGTTGATCGGAAATGGACTCAGGATGGACTAACTTTTGTAAAGTTTTTGCCAACTACAACCATCAGTACAAATACTTCTTTTTCTCTCTAAGCCTCTTATTTAGTTTCTTTGCACCCTTCATGGACCGAACAATACATCGTATCAACTAATTTCTTGAAAAATGTCAATGAAAAAGCTTCATGATTTTATCAATTATCGTTAGTAGAGATATTGAGTAATTCATTATATTTATTGTCTGAACTGACATAACAACGGTTTAGAAATATAATACAATTTTAGGATATTTCCTATTTTAGCAACTATATTCAATTCCTATTTTTCAGCTTAGAGATATGAAGAAAAATCAATGTACAAGATAAGTTATATCTAAAGACAGGCAGGTACAAAGGTTTTCATTTATGTCGTATAAAACATCTACCTCACAGACTCTCTACTACAGAAGAGGATTTGAAATAATTGACAGAAGCCTATTTCATGCAATCATATTGTATGGTTTTACTATTTTATTATATTCCAGTTTCGAAAACTATAATTTTCTGAAATATGAGCAAATCATTAACAAGTCAACGTTGAAAAAAAGAAAAGAAATATGACAGAAAACTTATTGAGAATACAACAAAAATAAAACAAGGAAGTGAGTCACTTATTGATATTTTCCTAATAATTACTTACAAAATATAACTGTTATTTTTTTGGCTTCAGAGTATAACACCTACTAGATCCAACCATGGTGAAAAAATATAATTATTTTTACGATTTATAATTTAATTTAATTTAATAAATTTTTTGGGCCTATTGAGGACAACATGGCTCGACTTTCGACTTCTTGTAAGTAAATTTTGGTTTTTTATAGCTAAGAAAGCTTTATCTTCTGGCTCTGTGCCTATTTAATTTCTTTGGGCCACTTTATGAATAATACACGATACTGTACGGTTTGTTCTGAAATTTTGAGCTGTTCTAAGTCGGACTTCACTGCGGTGATCCTTTTATTTTTGGACACTTTACCTCTGTATTTAGCGGTAAAAATCTTGCCGGTAAGTCTGCAAGTACTCATGCTAGTCAAATATCCATAGGAAGCCAATCGTCTCTTACTTCTGGATAATTTAAGTATATTTATAATTTGATTGTTTTGTTTTCTAGAAATCAAGAGTCTATTTTAATTTCGGACAATCAAATAGCTTCTTAAGAAAAACCTAAAATGCAAGTTGATGAAAAGTTGATAAAAATAAAAGCGTCTTTAAACAACGAATAAGTTTCTTAACTAGGCATTTATTTTTTTTTCTTCTTAATTCTGGTAGTTTATTTATGTACAATCAATTGCAACTTATCTTAGAAAGCCTTGACGCTAAGAAAAAAACTGTGCTAATTGATAATTTTAACGATCAGTGCATCATTTATTTACGTTTTTGAATTTAATATTTGGTTAATATCCTTTAATGTGCCATGGTAGGAAATGTGCCATAGATTTTATGTACGTCTCTAAGAACAAAAAATTAAAAGAAGATTTTTTACCATCCCGATGAAGAAAATTTAATGGTAGTGGATGATATAAGGGTAGTTAATAGGGGCTTAAAACCATAAGAAAAGCTAAGAACCTTGGAGGGTGGGAGGGCAGGGCAGAAGAAAAGTCGACCTTAGTAGACCGCGGCCTAAGTACTTCCAAGCCCCTCAGTTTTTTTGTTCTTGATCTTTCTTCCCCTCTTCTTCAACAATTTTCTAGAGTGCAGTTGCGATGCTAAATAATAAGACCTGTTTCACATCTTTTAATTAGTTTTCTCGAAATAGACGAAGGCGGGAAATATCTAGTGTCAGTTGAAGTGATGTTGTATAACGTAATTTTTCTTCGCTGAGATAATTCGCTGAGCCACTTATATACCATCAAGCGTTAAGCCAAAAATTAGAAACATGAAGAATGAAAACTCTTTCTGAGCTTTAAGCACAAAAATAAATCAATATAAAAAAAATCTGGTGCGTGCATCATACGACTTTCTTTTACGTCAACTGTTAAAAATGATTTCTTTAATACACTGAGAATTGAAAAAAGATCAAAAAATTAATTACATAAATTTTCGATAGAAACAAGTGATTTATTTAATAATCTATTATATTTGTTTGTTTTATCAGCTTTTCATCTTATCTAATATTTTTCCTAAATTCTTTAGGTTCCCAACGGTATATTATACATCTATAACATTATAATATATATTCTTATGCCAGGATATTATAGGATATTAAAAGCTATTGACGATAACTATCCGTTGTTACAAAATTCATCTGTTATATAATTAAACTGAAGTATTAATTATACGTGAATTATATCTTTTCTTATTCTTAGAAAACTACTCTTCCTAGGACTAAATTATTTTTAATTTCATTTAATTTCAATAAATATGAATTGAAACAATACTTTGCACACACCCTTCACATGTCAATAGTCAACGAACAGATCAGGGCTCTGCAAACTTTTTCACAAATTACATGGACATAATAACACATTAATACAGAACATGGCCAATACCGACTTGCCTTACATCCGCCTAAGGCTGAAAAGATGTTAAATGAGGGAACCTCTTTCATAAATATGACACAGGAACAAAAATGAACCCAATCTTTGAGATCACTTAAAATAAAAAAGATAATCATGTCAAAAAATTACAAGTCATTCCTAGAAAGATTTATTTATTGATGGATTGATATTATTCAGATGGATGAGGGATCTCCTGAAATAAATATGAAATAAAAATCAAGCTACGAAAAGATGCCCCTGGGTATTTCTCTTTCCCTCACGCCTGCGCCTACAAAATCAAACTCTTACGCCATACAGTAGGCAACATCACCAATTTAGGTGGACAAAAGTAAAATCAAAAGTTAAGAATTTTCAGTGCTTCACCTTTTAATTATTAGGTGGCAAGACCCTTAGTACTAATGTATCCCACCATACCTTGATTACAAAGAAATAGTAAATGAGAGAATCATTCCTTTTCATTCAAGTGCCTAATAACCGGCAGTGGGATTATCTTTATCCGATGGTCATTTATTGTGTTCAAGGTGTATTTAGAGCAAAGTCTTTTATTTAAGCTTTTATTTAACAATGGACATTGTTGAGACAGGTTAGACATTATATTTCCAAACTCGTTATTGAATATACATTGCAATCTCACTTCTAGAGTTAATTTAGCAATTTGTAAATGTCGCCCCTATTCAATAACGAAAAACTATATTACCTCTAAGTTACCCAAGGATTTGTTTGTAGGATTACTTTCATCAATCCTTCTAATCTTTAGATATTACAAAGAATTTTTGCGATTTGGGTAATACATAATTATTTTCAGACACAACACTCCGAATCAAAAATTTTACAATATATATATATTGGCAGGTTTTAGCAATTCCGAGCCATGATTAGATTTTTTGTATTATTTTTCCTGTATTATGGGACTTCAAACGTAAAATGTAGGTTAGCTTTAGATTTTAACAAATAAATTTGTTGTTTGACTACTGTGCGCTCGCCAATCATGTCAACAAATTAATTAGTTTTTAAAAAAGTTTCTTATAATTTTTTTCCATAATCTGGGACTCCAAAGGTTAAATATTGACAAGTTTCAGAATTTCATCCACCTAAATCATTCAGATGAAATTTTCTACTGTGCGTCATAACAGCACTCACTGATTGTAAATATTATGGCGGATGACTCACAGGCGGAAATAAAAAAAATATAAGAAAAGAAATGAAAGATTCTTAACATATTTTTTTTTTCAAATTGTCTGTTTTATGAATATGTATTCCTATCTTTATTGAGTATATTTATGTATGAGAACAGAAAAAAAAATTGGAAAGAAAATAATACGATTTTATGTACAATTTGCCCAAGGTCAATTTTTTATTAATAAGAAAAGTTAATTTGTATTATCCTCCAGATTTTCCTCAACACCCGAGCTTCATAAAGAAAATTTAAGACAGAGAGATGTTTTGGGTTGGATCTGCTTATTGTAGTTTAGAGCTTTGAAATTTCACGGTACAAAGAATTTGACCTTTATGTTTTAGAGCAGTAAAATTCCCATAAAGAGCGAAAACAGGCGCAGTATGTGCTTGGCCCGCATTACCTTCTAACATTGCGTTTATAATCTATATCCATTTTTCAGGGGCTAATCTGATGACTTTTTTTGCACATATTTTGTAGTATTTATAATTATATTCTTATAAAAAATTATAGTTATATTAGAAATATAATATATATATTTTTTCATTTTCAGGTAAGTTGAGAACAACTGTAATAAAGCCCTTATTCCGACACTATACGTAAGTTAAACATGGTATTTATTTATTTTTGCAATATTAGTGTTATTTTTTCATTTAACTTAAAACATTATGGAACCTCAAAATTTATATTGCCGGACCGCGGATCTTATCATCCTCTCTTCCTTAAAAACATAACAATGTTCAATAAACTGGAACATAACATTAGAAGTGAGAACTATTTAATATTACTTTTTTAATGAATTATTCTTTAATAGAATAATTAAATTAGTGTAGTCATAATAAGGAATTACTAATAAATTCAATTTGATTAATTTAATGTTTTTACTGCATAATAGTTTTTATTGTTTCTTATATATATATATATATATATATATATATATATATATATATATATATATATATATATTATGTATATATGTATGTATGTATTTTACACATTATAAAGTATAGATAATAACAGTTTTTCACTCTAATTTTTGGATACTGTTTTCAATGAGGTTTTTTCAGCTCTAGAAAGGTTCCCGATTTCAGATTAAACCCATGACTTAACAGAATAAACAATTCCATGAGATAGTCGGGCTCGTGACGGTGTAATTGATATTCGTGTCACGGTTAACTATAAAAGGTAACAAATGATCCAAAATTACTTTCACAAAAGCAGACATATGAGTGTATTGAGTAGTCCGGAAATAATGTCTCAACGTAATAAAATCATAACGTTTGCTACACTATTACTTTGTATGAATGTCAACCCTTATTAATCCCGTTCCAAAATAAAATTATGGTTTACATCTGTCCCATATCAAAGCGTGATTATGGTAAACAAAAAATACAAGTTTATACTCGGCCGGAAAGGAGTGTAAAGATCAAACACTATATCGGTGAGGAACATCATCGATGTGGAGAGCAAGAGCAGTTTCGTTGAGTGAATTGTTCTACAGTGTTCCTAGAAAGGGTCTGGTGGAATAAGCATGTAAAATCCATCTCCACATATATCAGAACCAAATTTATACTATTGATTCTCAACTATGAAACCACCCCCTGCAAGTTTTTAACCTCTCTATCCTTACGAGAGGAAATTTAAGGAGCGGGGAAAAAAAACGAATAAAATTATAAAAAAACAGGTTTAAAGGATGATTGCAATTATCTTTTCTATTCCATTATCTCCAAAAAAAACTTTATAATTTTATCTAAGTTTATCACAGAAAAACTTTAACGAGTCAACGTTTCGGGGGTCTTACCCATCATCAGGACTCACTAAAATACATCAATAAATCTATAAACAGTTATATGGATTACCCATGGGTGGAGCTTTGTCTGTAAATTTAAGTGGTATCTACCTAAAATATTTTTTTTTATTTTTTATTTATTTGACAACAAGTAATATACAAATGCCTTTAGGCATATATTGTAACACTGATGACCATTACGAAAAACCTCCTTCAGGATTCTTATGAATTCGTGAGTGAAGAAACCTCCCAGTGAAGGCACTCCTTGGCGTGGAAGATCTGCTAAAGAAGTAGGTCTCTGCTCCAGAGGCGTTTCAGTCTCCTTGGTGGGTTTTGTGGTAGTGTTTCAGTCAGTAATGTTTGTACCAGTAGGTTTGGATGTCCAGCGAGTGAGTCGTGAAAATGTTTGTAATATTTTTTAATGATATCCGTTACGATTGGTATGTTGAGGTCTTTGTGTAATGATTTGTTGGTTACGTAAAAGGGACAGTGAGTGATGAAGCAGAGGAATTTAGATTGAAAGATTTGAATTTTCTGCAAGTGTGATTTTTTGCATGAGCCCCACACCTGAGTACCGTACGTCCAAATAGGTTTAAGTAGCATGTTGTATATAAATCTACCTAAATAATCTTATTAATATTAATCTAGAAAAATTAAGTATTAAACCAATTTTGTTCAAAAAATACATTGATGATATGTTGTTGGTCATAGATAAAAACCAACAAAATGAAATATTAAAATTTTTTAATAATCACCATAAACGGATGATATTTACTATAGAAAAATCCAAACATAATAAACTCAGATTTTTAGATATAGAACCAATCCTTTGTAATAATGACATTAAAACAAAATGGGCAAAAAAAGAAATAACAAGTAACACATTATCAAATTATTGCTCCAACCACCCAAAAATACAAAAAATAAATGTTATTAAAAACCTTATAAAAAAAAGCAATAGCTCTAACAGAGAATGTTTATCTAAATGAAATTAAAACTATAGTGTATAAAACATTATTAAAAACTTTTTATCCGAAAAAAATATTAAATAATATTTAGTACAATGAAATTAAAAATGAACCCGTGACAAAAAATCTTAATGTAAATAACGATAAATTGATCAATAATAAAAATAGAGAAAAAATTGATAACAATAAAATAATAAAACCTAAACAAAAAACTATAGCAGATTTTTACCAGAATGAAAACAATAATAGAAAAACATAAATAGATATTACTAATGATGCGATAGATTTAGAGATGATAACTGAAAGAAATAAAAATATATACCAGTACCATAAAATGCAATTCATACCTCATCTATCCAAAGAAATTAAGAAAACACTAGTTGAATTTGATTTGCCATACATAAAATTAGGACTATATAACCAAAACCGACTAAGTAATCATTTATCAAATATAAAAGATCCAATTTTACCATATGAAAAACTAAACGTTACATATAAAATAAATTGTTTGGATTGTGATAAGGTATACATAGGAGAAACCTCAAAAATTATAACAACTAGAGTAAAACAGCATAGCAATAATTGCAAAAATGGTAAAAATATAAACACCACAACATTGGCACAACATAGTATTCAACTTAACCATAAATTTGATTTTGAAAAACCTAATATTTTGGAAATAGAAAAAAATATTTTTAATAGAAAAACAATAGAATCTATATACATAAACAAAAATACAATAAACTATAAAACCGATTCAAAACACCTAGTTCTCACTATGCAGATGCAATAGAAAAGTTAAAATTGTAGGATTGCATTGTTGACCTATTTAAATAATAATTCAGAGTACCTTTACAGTAAATAGGATGACCCTAATCTATAAGGGGCCAAAGAATACGTGAGGTGGGATGATTGGTGTTCCCTGTTCGTTGTAATTTTATTTTAAAGACATTTTTGACAACATTTTAAATTAAAAAATGGATTTTTCACTTGTTAGACAACTCAGGTAATTAAAAAAATATTTTTGTATGTAGCATTATTTTAATGTTGTTAATGTTTTTTAAGTTATTATATAAAATAGTGTATCTTGATGTTAATTATTAATTATTGATGTATTTTAGTGAGTCCTGATGATGGGGAAGGCCCCCGAAACGTTGACTCGTTAAAGTTTTTCTGTAATTTTTTTTTGTTATTAGGCATACATTGTTACATTGATGACCATTACGAAAAACCTCTTTCAGGATTTTTCTGAATTCGTGAGCGAAGAAACCTCCCAGTGAAGGCACTCCAGGCGTAGATTATTTCGTGATAAACTTTTTTTTGGAAGATAATAAAAATCTACTGTTTTAATTACGGAACATCACTCCTTAAAGGAGTGCAAAACGATTAATAAAAGGGCCACAAGCCAGGTGTGGGAAGCAAATCACCCGAATCACTGTCCATATGACGAATATTGCAAATTAACAGGAAGTGAACATGTTTTAATATTTCGCCTCAGAACCGGATATAACCGCATGAAATCTTACCTCATTAAAAATTTAAGATTGTGGTCAAAACAAAGAAACTTCACATTCATCAAAGCTTCCAGTTGGTGGAGGACATATAGAGGCAGATATGGTTCCAACCGACACACCTTGGGACCAAGCCCTTCGGAAGTCAGGAGGACATAAGAAGAAGTACCACTAAATTCATACTTACACTTCCTATAGGGAATAACAAAGGAGAAGAAGGTGACAATTAAATATTTCTGATTTGTATAGGACTTTGATAGTTTTTATTTATTTCAACTTTTTATTATTTTGTATAATTGTTTCAAATTTTATTAACTCGTTTAATTACTTATACGCTTTATAAATACTTAGTTTGTTAATCCGTTAACTTTTATTTTTAATTATCTTGTTAATATTTATTAGAGGGTCAATAACTAACTAAACTTTCTGTCCTTCGTTGTGACAGATATTATTATTTTTCAATTGGGTAGAGGGCTAATAATCAATTAATTCTAAAAATATAAAACCATAATAATAATAACATAAACTGAATAAAGTTGTGTATTTTATTAAGTAGACCAAGTTACGCTTAATTTAAATAAGGCGTAGAATGTGGACGTAGAATGCGTTGTCCAACAGAAATATAGTGCTTGCCAATTTCCATTTCATACGAGACATTTAATTATAATATACATGAATCATCCTTAATTTTGGTTTCATATAAGTGCGTAATACCAAAGATGCTGGATTATTTTAGAACCACTTTGTAGAAGTACGAAAATACAACTATATACAGTTATATATTTTCTTAAAATAGTATCAATAAGTTGGATATTGTAACATATCCAAATTATTAAAAATAAAATATTTGGTGATTTTTGAGAAAGGCTAAATTAATAAAATTGTAAATGATAATGGATTAATAGGCTGATTATTCTTGATTAAGTTTTTTATGTATAGGCTAGTTTCAAGAAACATCTCGGTATTTTAATAAATGTTTTTTGTTGTTATTAATTTATGAGGAAATAACTGCACAAATTTTAATCACTATTTAGTTCTTAGTTTCTTTTTAATTATTCGAAACAGGTAGAAGACTACCTTAGGTCAAATTATATTACTGTCAGGTTTATTAGCCAAGGATTATATTTTTGTAAAATAATTCTTTGATTAACTATTTCCGAATTTAAAAGTAATTATTTTATTTATTGCTTAGACATATAATTAAAAAAAATGATTGTTTTTTACACATATATGAAGTTTTAACGGTAAATAGAACTTCAACAATTAAGAAATACAAATTAGTGCACCACGCAGTTTGACTCTCTTATTAATATTACGTCTTAAGTTTTATAAAACTTTTCCAGATGTTACAGCAGTATTTTTACCAAAATAGGTCCAACGAATGCACTACTTTATTCAATGTATTTTCCAACGTTTTATAATTTTTCATATTTAACAGTATTTAATTAAATGCTCTTTTATATTAAATAGGTTTTATCTTCATTGGAGTAGTCTGACAGGGAATTGAATGCCGAATTATCAAATTATTTTCATTCAAGGTATTTTAAACCATTTGGTTTTGTTCTATTAAACTACGTGACTAACAGTCACTATTAGCGTAGTAGGAAATGCATTAGTACAATTTTAATTTTATAATATAACACAAACGAGAAAATGGTAATTAATTTTAAAAACATGAATGTGATGGTGGAATTCGTGAGATTTTAGAAAAGTTAATATGCAAAGAAACAATTCGTAGTTTACAGTGAGGTATTATATGAACGAAATCTTAGGTACGGTTGGATGATGACTTATCCTCCGAAGAGGCCTCATATAACACATTAAATGTTTAAGTTAATTTATTTTATTCAAATTTTAAAAAGAATTGATAATTTGTTTTGTTTGTTTACTCGTGGAAAGTGTATTGATTAAAATAAAATAAGAACTAAACTAATTAAAAAAATAATCAATAAATAAAAAAACCTATATACATGTGGAAATGAAGAATTATTCTATTCTATTTAACAAAATAAAGTTATTAGCATAATTAATAATTTCTACTTTTAGATCTTTTCCAGATATTTCCATAGATATAAACAGAATGGATATTACCATTCAACGATTTGATTTTAATTATTCTTGTTGGTGATCGACAATTCGTGAACTTATTGCCATACTGATTCACGGATTGAAATTTAAAAGCATAAAAAGTATTGAAATTAGGAAAGATAGAGAAGTTTTGTGTTGCGGGCATCAGTTTTTTTTTTTTTTTTTTTTTTTTTTTTTATATATGAAATCCAATAGTTTACTTTATAAAGCATTAATTAGACGGTATTTAAGTATTATTTTAATGTTTTGGTTGGGATTATATCATGTAAATATATCTCTTCCTAAAGCGGGGAAGTGAGCAAAGCTGAGAGGACGACATTGGTATCCAAACTTTATTAGTGATATCGAGTCGGGTGCCGGAGCCATCGCTTCCAGGTGAAAACGAAATTCGTTTTAAATCAAATTATTCTTCGGGTGCCAAGGATGGTAGAAATGATATCAACGAACCATTCCTCCACTCACTTCATGTCAGAGATGAATTTATAGTGTTTTAATTATTAAACATATATTTATGTTTTACTCAATTCTTTATGATAGCTATTGCTCCTAGCAAAATTTTTATGATTATAAACTTTAAAAAATGCAAAATTATTCCACGAAAGTTAATTAATGAAAATAACTTTTTAAAAAAATCTGGTGCGGGCAGCACACTTTCACTTACCTCCATTTTTAAAATCAATGAAAGAATTTTCAAATACAGTTAGAGATACGCGACAGATAAAAATACGCGAAACTTAAATTAAATTTCTATAGAAACGTGTATTTTATTAAAAAATCTATATTTTATTATCTAAAATAATCAGTTAGTTTTATCGGCTTTTTGTCACTATTTATTAAATTTTACAAGCTCTTGTATAAGATAATATTTTTTTCTAAAATCTTTAGCTTTCCAACGGAATATAATACTTGTATTTTACTGTTTTCATGTTCAAAAACAAAAAAGATTGCATAAAAAAATATTTTTTCAGTTTTCTCTTTTAGTTGGGTATCGAATTTGTTCAATTTATATATTTACCTGTTTTTCATCAGTGGTAACAAGATAATATGGTTATTTTTATTTTATCTACAAAACAGAAGATACTTTAAAGGAAGAAAAATTTAAAATATCGACATTTAAGCCCTGTCCAGGCTATTTCAATCATAAAGAAACCTACACGATGTTAAATTCCATTAAACTTTACACCAATATGGCAAGTTTAATCAAAATCATTTTGCCGTTTTTAAGAAAATCGTAAAAAGATGTAAAATATGTGCCCTATATGTCCTAGAGAGTGTATATTTTTCGAGTAATCAAATAATACATGAAAGAACAGCTTACAACTGTTCAAGTGTATATAAGAATCATTAACTAACCACGATTATTAAGCTCTGTATGCGATATCTAGCCTGATATTTTTTTCGGTTTCAATTTGTTTCATGCCGATTAATGATATTCATAATAATAATAATATTACTGGAAATCTACGGGCTCCAAAAGGAAAACCTTCAGAAGACATAAGGTGGTTATTTCTTAATCAGCAGTCACTTCTTGTTGGCCCTTGAGCTCACCACAATTCAACCCGTTTCTGAGTGTGTTTAAATAATGTCTTATATCATCTATTTAATCTCTTCTTACCGCCCGCATAGGTGACCCAAGCTATGTGGCCTCCTTAATCAGTAGGTTCTTCTTCCATCATGAGTTCAGTACGAAGAAGAATTATTACTGTTTATAGGACAACGTTCATTCAAGAATGATAAGGGCTTAATAAATCAGGCAGGTTTTTTTTATCATTTTCGCGTATCCGCTTTTAGAGGCCGGGTGAGCTTGAACCTGGAACTCAGATATTATAATTTACGCCGTGCCCACTGGATCGCCCCACTTCTTAAAATTAATTATAAATTATATTTTATTGGTTATATTCAATGTATTATCTTCCCTATAAAAAACACTGTTGGATTATATTTACCTTCCGCTGGAATCTACTACTGAAGAAGCCTAGGTTACTCAGTACACAGCCGATATCCTTAACCTAAAATAAGTGAGGTGTAGGGTGTCGATAACCATGATGGATCACCTTTAGGTTTTGCTCAAAGGCAGTCACCGGTTGAGCCCTCCTTTCTTCCATTAGTTTAAGAAATTTATTACTTTATTGAGGGTTTAAAGTTATTTATAAATATATTAGAAGGGCAAAAACAATCTTCTAAAAGATCAATTTTAAAGTTTTGTTTTAAAGATAACATACTTTAAAAATAGAAGGAAAACTTAGCTGTCAATTAATCATTTTAAAATAATAATAATAGTAAAAAACACTGAGCAAACCGATAGCAAACCAGTACATACTTTATTACCATACATTATCTGATGAGAGAGGCTATTAATCCTACTCGGAATAAATTTTCAAAGTTTTTGAATTCCATTTAATTTCCTGCCAGACTTATTTTTTCTTATGCCAATTTTAAAATTTTGGACGGTTTTCAACAGTCTAAGGACATAATCTATGAAATGTGTTAATTTCTAACAATGAAAATAGTTCATAATTTTTTTATAAATATTCTATATTTGCGAATAAGCCAAAAATATTGGTTTATTGATTTGATATTGATGAATTTAAACTTAAATAATTAAGGTATGTACAAAAAAACAAACAAAAAAAGAACTATTGACGCTTGAATTTAACCCGGCCTGAATATTAGATTAATATAAGTAATTCATTATTTTTGGTGAGCCCTTCCTTGGTAGCTTCACAAATTCACGATCCCTTAATTCGATTACTTCTTTGACCGGAATTTTCTTTAAATAATGAACTCCCAGTTTACCTTTACTTAATCTTTTTAAGGCCGCATGTTGCTCAGTTTAGTTTAGTAACGCAAACTGGTGTTAGTTAATATAAACATTATCAAAACGCCAACATGTTTTTCATAATTGAAAAAAAAGTTGTTGCTATGATTAAAAGACTGTTGATTATTCTAGTAATTGATGTTTTCAATATTTAAAAAAAGTCTTAATCTTTGACTTGAACTTTAAAATAAAAATTAATTTTGGTATTAGGGTTTAATGTCATCGTGTGGTGGATGTTTTCTCATCAGCACTGGAGCGCGGATTGTACTGCACGGGAGCCTTTCTCGATGTAGAACAGGCCTCTGGCCGAGTTTGGCACCCAGGACTGCTTTACAAACTCCGTAAATTCCTCCTTCCTACATACTACCTCATTATCCAGTCCTACCTCTCTGGAAGATCCTTCGAAATAAACCACAATAGTTCCTGTTCATCCCTTTTTACTCAGTCTGCTGATGTTCCTAAAGGCAGTATCCTAGGACCCAATGTTTATACAGTTTAAACAAGTGATATCCCAACCCATCCTAACACCTTCCTTTCTACCTATCTTGATGACACTTGTGTGTTAAAAGTCAATAATGACCCTGCTATGACTTTTCAATTCTACATCAGAGACCTTGAAGTTTGGTGTTAGAGAAAAAGAAATAACTAGAGTACGCCGAAACCTTTTTTGCTAGATAATGATAATAATTATTATAAACTTAAATGAAAATCAATAATAAATAAATTACATGTAATAAAATGGAAATAATACTGTTTTATCCTCTGCGTAGCTACCAGTCAATTTCTCCGATTTGGTAGTTATGTCATATGCAATCACTAATTATAATAAGGATTCAACATCGATCCTTCACTACCGGTAAAACAGTTATTTTTCGTTCATTTTGTTTAAACAGAAAAGAACGTGTCAAAGATGAAAGGATAAGATTAATATTTAAAAAAGCCAACGTCTTTTGCTTCATTGGCATCTAAAAATAAGCAAGTCCTGAAAAGTTTTTGTTTAATTATTGTCTTGTTGATTGTTACATATGAAAATCGATTCAATGATCAAATTCCCTGGATAGCTAAAATCGATGGTTTCAATTTTTTACCAGTAAGTCAGGTAGTCTTTTTGTATTTTCAAAATATTTAGAGCCTATTAGAAGACGACTTTGAAATAAAATATTAAATAAATACACAACCAATATTTATCTGCCTTATACAAATTTAACTTTGCTATACATTTTTCATCTTTAATAAATATTTTTAATAATATGCTAAGAAAATATGTTTGTTTCATGATTTATACTTATTATATTTATATACAGATTAATCCATTATTAAAACGAATAAAATTGTATTGCAAATATAAAAAACGTAAATAACAGTCCATTAATAAAATTAGAGACTGATATACAACTTCACCTCTCTTTTGTTAAATATTAATGAACAATGTTTCGGCCGAAATGCCATCTTCTGGTGCAAAAGAACAATTTTATGTGAAAGTACAAAATATCGTCCAATTAAAAATAATCATTCTCACACTCCATTAAGTTCCTAATCAAATCAATCTCCTCCCTCCCTCCCCCCAAAAAAAATGTAATAAAATAAAGAGACAAAAAGTTACGGCTTGATAAGAAGGAAGTCTTTGAATAATAGAAATTTAAAATAATATAGCATTTTGTTTATGTTCTCCCTTTTGTTCGGTTCTTGATGACTTTTTCTGTTTTTCTCTTGGGTATAGACGATGAGATCTGAGTTGGTAAATGCCTTGCAAACGTCCTTTGGCAAATAAAATCCCAGTTAGATTAATGGTTGACCCCTTTCTATCTCCTAGAAATTACTGGTACACGCTGCCAAATTCTTCGCTGGAAATTCGTGGTTGTTTCGTACCATCAATAAAGAAAAATCTGGTTTGTTTTAGTAATTTTTTTTTACTACCATGCTTGTTTTTTGCTACTCTTAAAAAAACATCTTATTATTTCCAACTATATTAGATTAATTTTAAATATTTTTTCACGGACAAATGTGGAAAAAAAATATGAAAATAAAAAAAAGAAATTCTAAAGTAAATATACGGGGGCGAAAATGATGAAAGTGCTTAACGATTTCATATCGCAAAAAAAAAAAAATACATGCGGAATATATAATTAAATACCAAAGGTTATCCTTGCTCGTTTACAATTGTTATGTTATGTTTGTAGTAATAATATATATATATATATATATATATATATATATATATATATATATATATATATATATATATATATATATATATATAACTAGGTCCCTAAAGAATAAAAGGTTTGTACAGTTGAAGTTGAAGTCGAAATTGGGTCGTCCCTTTATGGTTTTTAAGAATCCACCATCATAAAACGTCATCTTAAATATTTTAGCACCATGCATTCCTTCACTAGAATTTTTTTTTTTTAGGCAAATTTTACTAGGCGAATTTTTTTTTTTTTACAAATTTGTCGTGTGTGATATATACAGTTACGATATCACATCATTTGAAAACTTTGAAAATATAAACTTCTTGTATAACGAATTTCAAATAGCTAAATCACTCGGTCTATTTAAGAAACTGGTGACCATTTCCAACATTTTATATATTAGGGGTACACACTACGTTTGCTATAGCATGCTATTGGTGTTATTTTGCTAAACCAATTTTTCTACAGTTATTTCTTTTATAAAATTGATGGGTTTAGCACAATAGCACAAATAGCATGCTATAGCAAACGTAGTGAGTACTCCTATTAAAAATTATTGGGTTGTAAAATAAGTTGGTACTGTTTGATTTCTATAAAAACTTCAGATTCTTTTAATTAGCTTTGATCAATTATGTATATTGATATATTACATGTTGACATTGTTAAGGTAATCAGTAGTTTAAGGAAGACCAGAGCGCTTTGTATGTACCAAGTAAAAATTTCCGGTCCTGATCTGAGTAAACCACTTACGGACAGTACTTTCTCCTTTATATATATTTATTGTAATAAGTATCATCCACCTTCACATGCGTGGTATTCGATAGGGGTGTGTTTAAATATATATATTTAGTATGCAAAGAGTGATGTGTAAAGATTTTATTGTTTTTATTTTAAGAGAATTTTTTATATGTGCAAAAAAAAAAAAAAAAAAAAAAAAAAAAAAAAAAAAAAAAAAAAAAAAAAATACAACTAAATGAGGTAACAAATAAAGGAAATAATTTAGTAATACGAAAAAATGTAATTTTAGGAATACTTTTTTTAATATTGTAATTATTATTAAAAATATGACTATAATTAGGCAGCTCTAACTCTCTCATAAAAAGAATACATTTTTGTTTTTTATTCCGGACCACTAGCTGCATTTGAGCCCCGTATATAATTAAACTTGAGTCACGAATTTCAGATATCCCTAACGTCCCATTTTATAAATATAATGCTTCTACAATTCATGATTCATTTGTAAAAAAACAACAATGGTTCTATATTGACTATTCTATATGTAAACGAAAACAGAATAACGTATTCCAATAACTGATCGAGCTAAAAAATGTATGATTGAAGAGACAAAATCAAATCACGTCCGTTATTAAATAACCGTCATACAGGTAGAAATTGAAGAGAATAGTATTGTCCGAAGCTTTGATGTTTCAATATTCAATGATTAAACCCGTGATAGAGGCAGAGAGAAACGTAGTATTCCAAATTATTGTTATATTTTAAGTGCTAGGACTACGTTTTATTATTTATCATGTTATGAATACAACGTGTATAAAACATTTTATTTATTTATTATTTAATTTATTTAACAACAAGTAATATATAAATGCCTTTGGGCATTTCTAAATATACAGAGAAATATATATGTATGAAATATAGAGAATAAAAACAATTTTTGATATTTGTTTATTTATTTAACGTCACTTTATGCTACTATGGCTAATCGGACGATGCTACGGTGGGAGTCCTAAATTTTGCCTATCCAGGTTTTATTAGGATAGGGATCTTTAACGAGTACCTGACATCGCACAGGCTCGGGACCACCTTTTAACGTCCCCTCCGAAGGACAACGTAACTAAGGATTTTTTACTCCCATTAAAAAATCCTAGGACCACCTGCGGGTTTGAACCCGTGACCTTTAGCATGGGAGGCTGTTACGCTAGCCACCCAGCTACAAGTGATCCTAATTTTTGATATAATTTATAAATAAAGTCAATGTTGCTTGTAACTCGAAACAATAAAATATTATTTGAAGATTACTTTTTTTATACATTGGGTGGTAAAATAAGTCAATAATAATATAATAAGGTAAAATAATAAGTAAAATAAGGTAAATATTTTAATCAATAAAATATGATCCATTTTGATCTATTACATGTCTCTATCTCGCTGTCTCTCAGGTAATTTTTTTAATTCGGTCAACAGTTGAAGGTCGACCTGAGCGCTTTGCGTCTTCAAATTTAAAATTTCCTTTTCTGAACCGAGCAAACTACTTATGGACGGTGCTTTCTTCTAAGCCATCATTGCCATACACACTGCAATTTTTTTTTAACCGTCTGTGCATCGGATATTCCTTTCCGGAAATAAAAAATCATTAAATGACGAAAGTAAATACTGTTTCTCTTCCATTTTGAGCAAGCAAAATACCACTCAAATATAAGGAATCTCTGTTTAAACTGATGCATAAAAGCACCTCAACTAATCCTTTTTCAGAATATGTAAACATTATTGACCAAGGAAACATGATTCTAAAGAGAAATATTTAAAAACACTAGGAAGTTATTTTAAGACCTAATATTTCCATTCTTATTTGTCTTTCTCATTTTACGCGTTTTTATTAAAGTCATAGATAACAGAAAAATTAATTTAAAATAAAAATTATTTACACACATGTCGTTCTCAATTCACAGTTTGGTTCTCTGCGCTTCACTACTTAATTAATTAATCATTGTTTGTTTTGTTTTAACTCTATGATACTGAAATTCTCTTTTAATTTTTTTGTTATGTAATTCTAAAGGGCCTTTGGTTTCAGAATAAGAACATAAATTATTATCATTATATTGCAAGAATATTGTATACTCAAACAACGTATAAAAACAAATATATGTGTGCATGTATGTTAAATATACGTATAAAGAGTCGTGTCCGTAAAACACCATATTGGTTTCCCTAATTGGGGGACATGGCTCAGACAGAGGAAATGAGTTATCAAGTTGGAGTTCCGAGATGTATTTTTCTCTGTGAATCCAGACCGGAACAGAGATTGGTTGTGGTCACATTGTCCTCAACGAAGGATTGTCCCTTTGTTCCTTTTCTAATAGGACCTTCCCTTTACCGTTGAAAGGGCTACTCCCTGGGTCTGGGTCAGTAGGAGGAGAATTATTTTTCCGGTATCCTATATCCTTACGTCAGGGGGCATAATAGGATGTTTATGTTTCGATGCTTTTGTATGAAAATACATTTCATTTCCTTATATAGTGAAACATATTCCTGATGTTTAATTATTCTATAGAAACCTGGCGATAATCCTCAGCATAACATCTGAATATATTAGATGAGATACTGTTTTTTCAAATATAATAATTCTCTGATTATATATCACATAATGAAACAACTCTTATATCATCAATATTTCATTGTCAATAGTATATAACTTATGTAATCTAATCTTATAATAACATTTTAACAACGATTCGAGGATTTGCTCCATCTTCAGGTATTGTATTGGGGTATCGTTATTTATACCAGTTTTTTCGTAAAACATCACCATTTAATCAATTTTTTTTTTCATAATTTATCACATTACATTATTTTTATGATCATAGATCACCTTGTGATCATAGTTCATTAATAGAATTTTCCATCTCCATTCTCATTTAAATAAACAAAACCTTACATCATATAATTTTATTTTCACCACACATATATTATCCGACTATGCTCTATGGTGCGCCCTTGATGCGGCATCTGTTTAAGTCCACTCTCAAACAATTACAGACGTTCCAGAACTCCATCCTTCGGCGGATTGTCAGAGGTACCAACTTACAAAGGGCCAGAAACCATATCCTTCATCAGGAATTAGTATTGCCAACAGTGCCTGAATATATCAGCCGGAGGCACATTAAATTTTTTGATGGGCTGAAGGCCTGTGCTAATCCATTATTTTCTGATATCACCCCACCACCCAAGCCTGGGAGGTGGCAAGGATCACTACCTCTCGTTGACGTTGTCGCCGAGGGAAGGAGTTCGGACTATGTCTGAACTCAATTTATTGCCAAAACCCTGAAGAATGGTCCCTCCCATTTTGCAATGGATAAATAAAGGCTTAGAAGAAGCCCTTGAAAGATTACTAGTGCATCCAGCGCATATAGCAATCCTCTTTAGAATACCTCCGGGTAACAGAAGGACAAATCTGACAGCTATACATATTATATTTGTATTTTGTTCGAAAATAAAACCAGAGGGTAAGAAAAAAAAAAAAAAAAAAAAAAAACATATATTATCATTTATTCTATTAAGTCAGCCGGAGTGGACGGGGGGTATGTAGGGTATGGAGACTCTCCTATGGCAGACTTAAAAATATGTGGGTACCCAAAATAGCGAAAAACCTGTCGGCTGAGCGTGATCAAGGCCTAACACTTCATTGCACGGCTGTTGGCCTATAAACATTACGAATCTGTATATGTACTGAGCCCAAGACCCTTCAGGGGTTGTAGAGGTACAAGTTTTTTTTTAATCCAACTTTTATGGCAACTTTCACAACTTAATTTATAAATGACATTTTGTTTTCTACTTTATCCTTTTTTATTTTTCATATTAGTTAGGTATTCGTATTTATCGTTATTGTAAGTTCTAAATTTAACATTTTTATAGTCATATTTACTTTTTTTTTTTTTTTTTTTTTTTTTTTTTTTTTTTTTTTTTTTTTTTTTTTTTTTTTTTTTTTTACGAGGCCTGTTATAAATTCATTTTTAAATATTTAATGTTTTTTATGCTTAGTTAGAATTATGATTGTGGTTAAATAGACCATAAGTCAATTTTGTGTTTGTATTTATGATTCTAATACTTTGGTTTCTGTACGAAATTAATTAACTCTATGAACTCGGATGTCCCCTCAGAAGGGACACCGCAAGTCTAGCATATCACATGGTTGTCCCCTCTAGGGCACGTGGCAGTTTATTAGCGATTACCCAGAATCAATCTATTCCACCGCATTTTCTTAAAAAACACATTTTTTCCTGTATTCTTCTACTGAATTAGCACAAAAAAAGATCAAATTATGATTAGAATATCAAGTTGCATGATAAATAAATCTTCTGGTTTGGCATCGAAAGAAAACTTGCGAAGTGCATTCGCTTCTCTAATCCTTTGAACAATATGTAAAATTGGTGGAACAAGTATGATTGAATAATTTAATGAACTTTTTAAGTTTTATTCATCATCATCATCATAATCATTCCCCCTTCTACCGCTGTTCGGTGTGAGGGTCCTGCTTATAGATAGAGCCTGGTCCAGTTGTCTCTCTCCTGCACCAACTCTGCTCTCCTGTCCCAATTTATTCCTCGTTTCCTGAATGCTTCCTTTACACTATCCTCCCAGGAGATGCGCGGCCTTCCTCTGGGTCTTTTTCCTTCCGTGCGGGTCTCGTAGGTCTTCCTGGCATTTCTGTCTGGATCCATCCTAAGAAGATGTCCAAACCACCTCAGTTTTTGCTCCTCCAGCATGGTCTCTGCCGGTTTGACATCGAGATTAGCCCGTATGGTGGCGTTCCTTATTCTATCTCTTCTTGTTTTCCTCTCAATTTTTCGTAGATACCTCATTTCCATCGCTTGTATCTGACTCCTGTGTTTTGTGGTGAGGGTCCACGATTCTGAGGAGTACGATAGAATAGGGAGGAATGTCGATTTATAGACTGCCAGCTTGGTCCGCTTTGTCACTTCTCTTCTCCCAAGGAAACCTCGTCTGACCATACAGAACATCTTTAAGTTTTATTACATTCTTTAATATTACACTTTTACCCATCGAGAAATGGTTAATTATTACGAATAACCAATGTTAAAGATGCTTTGGAGAAATAAATTTTGAAAATGTACAGAACTCCAATTAGAAGAAAACCTAGTAGAAATTTAAGTCCATTTATTTATATTTTACATCAGTATAGTGTTTCGGAAAAAATGCGCCAAATTCATAACACAAAGTGACAATTGTGGTAAGACAATATTGGAAAAAAACGTAGCTGTCACGATCCAGTCTTTTTTGTCAGATACGAAATTTTAGTTTCGTACTACTTCTTGTTTTCTGAGCCAGAATTGTCACATAAACAAAAAAAATTTAGAAGGATCCCAAACCGTGTATTTCTGTTGAAAAATCTAATTGAAAAATTAAAAGGAATATTTTCCTTTACTCTACTCTTCATGAATGTAAATAGAGAAATTTAAATATAAAAATCGAATATCATACCAAAATAAGATACGTAATTTTCAATACTTGAGATTCTTATTTATTAATTTAAGTAAAAGAAGAAAATAAATCCGACCTACAGATTTTTTTAAAAACATTAATTATTAAAATTCGAGAAGATTAAACATGATTCTTGAGCCAAATAGAGTGAGTTCAATTATCAGGAAAATGTATAAATATCTAACTAATACATGTTTGAAACTATGTAAGTAGAAAAATAATAATAAATAATAATATATATATAATATATATATATATAATATATATATATATATATATATATATATATTATGGGTCAATCCATTCAAAATTGTCCAGACCTTGCCGCTCAATATTTTTGATTTTAATGATGTTTTTACCAGTCATTCTGTATTCTTTCGTGATTTAAAAACTGGATATTGTTTTTTTGTGGAAAATACTTTTAGTGTTGCAGCCGTTTTAAGTCAGCTTCGCAACTGAAAACATGTGTTGGAAACTCTCTCTACTTCTGCTAATTTTGCAGACATCGAGTCAAAATCAAAACTAACAATAAGATAAGAATATGCTTTATATATTTTGTCGTTGCAGCTCATTACCTTAAAAGTGAAAAATGTGGTTTTAAATAATCTCGAAAGTTAATAAACAATGAGAATTTTAACTCGCTAAACAAATTTTGCCAGAAACCTTTATTCACGATTTTTTTTCGAGTAAGGATATAGAATAAATAAATTCATAATTAATAAAAATTGGAAGATTTCAAATGGAGTGTATATATATATATATATATATATATATATATATATATATATATATATATATATATATATATATATATATACATATACATATATATACAATACATATATATACATATATATATATATATATATATATATATATATATATATATATATATATATATCAAATCGAAAGTGATCATATAGTGTACATTAATCATAATTTTTATTAACAGTATAAACTCGAGTTATTAATTATGAATCCGAACTATCTGAAAATAAATGTTGTATGAATTTGAGTATGAGTGTGGAAAAAGATTGCTTGGATCTATGTGAGAAATAATGGGAGGTAAATTGGATTTTTGGCTGAATTGTATTCTTGTGGGAGCGGCAATGTTTCGATCATTGTGCTCGGATCTGGAACATTCAATCTGCCCTCCGCCTAGCTCAGCAGAGCATGTTTTAATTTGCTTCTCTTCTCAACGGTAGCTCATTGACTTTTATTTTGCCTTGCTTCATTTTGGTTGGCTCCATCTCGCATAGGGACTTAACACAACGCATACCTTAAATTCCTGAATGCAAAATATGCGAGATTTTTTATTGACTAATAAACTGTTTTTCTTACTGAATAAACAGTTTGCGCTGTCTGTGTGTCATTTGCGCGTTCAAGCCGGGTCGACCCACCGGTTGGTCACACTTGCCTGTTCTGTGGGGCGGAGTGACCCACCGGTGGATCACGCTTAACTATCCCGTGGAGCGACGTGCATCACAGGCGAGTCACTTGTTTTTCAAAAATAAGTTTATTTTATTTGTTCTCAACATTATATATTGTGTAAATTAACAATCATGAGGGTTTATTTATTAAATATAAATAAACATGTCACATTTACCCTTCGAAGACAATCCTGCCCTCCAGTTCTCTTTAACTCCGTTCCGTTTCCTTTCTCCGACATAGTCCGGTATTTTGGCTTCCTTCTGGACAAAAGACTAACTTGGAACCCGCATACTAGACTTAATCGGCGATTTGGACAATTATACAGACTACTGAACAGAAATTCAAAATTATCTATCGAGAACAAACTGTTAATATACAAGACAGTACTAAAACCTATCTGGACCTACGGACTTGAACTGTGGCGGACAGCTAAATTTTCTAACATCAAACGCATTCAATCCTTCCAATCAAAAGTCCTCCGAACAATAGTTAATGCCCCTTATTGTGTATCCAACCATACCTTACACCGCGACCTAAATATTCCATTTATTTTAGACCTTATACCATTAAAATTCTCTAAATTTCATCAGAACCTTATCCATCACCCTAATCCCCTAGCTCAATCCTTATCCACCTCCACACATCCTTACCATCCTCCTAGAAGGTTGAAACGGCAGTGGTCTCGTGACCTCTTGTAACATGTATATAGGAGTTCTAGCATTGGCTAGATTCTCCACTCACGTGCTGTATTGCTTGTGAATTGTATATAGGTATGAGTGACTTTTGTATATATTTTTATTGATTTTGTTTTGTATATAAATGGTGGCGATCTTGATGATATTAATATTTCAGGTCATACTTTTGAATACGTAGAGAAATTCAAGTATTTAGGTTCAGTGATAACAAGAAAACATGAAATCCAGGAAGAAATAAACTCCCGGTTAAAGGTGGAAAATGCGTGTTATTATTCGGTTGCTAAATTGCTTAGCTCGCGGCTTCTGTCTAAAAACTTAAAGGTTAGAATTTATAAAACTATTATTCTTCCAACGGTTCTTTACGGATGCGAAACGTGGCCGCTTACTTTGAAGGATGAACAACGGCTTAAGGTTTTCGAGAATAAGGTACTGCGTAAAATATTTGGTCCGAAGAGAGATGAGGCCACTGGGGAGTTTAGAAGGTTGCACAACGCGTAATTGCGGAGTTTGTACCCTGTGAATATAATTGAGTTGATAGCATCGCGGAGACTCAAATGGGCGCGTAAAGTTGTTGGGCTTAGTGAGGAACGGATTCCGAGAAAATTGGGATTCGCTGAACCGACTGGTAGGCGTCCGAAAGGTAGGCCGAAGCGTCGATGGGAGGATTGCATTAAGGCTGATCTCGAGGGCTTGGGCTTGACCGGTGAACATTGGACGAGTCTGTGCAGGCGAAGTTTGGTGGTATCGGCATCGAACCTTCGGGTTCGGTAAGCCTATTATTATTATTTGTTTTGTATATATGTATATTGTATTATATAAATTTATTGTTTTGTATATATCGTGTGAATGTAGTATGAATGTTGAACGTTATCACTATTAAAAATGTCATGAATTGAACAGATTGTAATATTGCTCAATAAAGAATTGTTTCTAAAAAAAAAAATATTATCATACTGAAATTTAAGGTAACTTAAAAGAAAAAATCGTTATCATATGGGTTAAAAAAGTCATGAAACGATTACATTAAACTTTTTTTTAATGATAAAATATTATTCTCGCAACCAACATGCAAAATATGTTTTTTTTTAAATATATTTCTCTTTGAAATAATTTATTTGTGTAAAGTTGTTATTTGTATGTATCTATTTTATTTCATTCAGTATTCTCCTCCAAATAATACTGAAATTTGAACAACGATTCACCATTTTAAAGCTTTAGGTGAAATATTATATAATATGAATTAGCGAGGTAAAACTAAGAGATAAAATGTTAAAATAATGTAAGGTTTAAAAATAATATTAATTCCAAAGATACGATGTATGTCTCAAATTTCAGTATATGTATTTTTTTATAGTGAATAACAGGGGTACTCACTACGTTTGCTATATCATGCTATTTGTGTTATTTTGCTAAACCCGTCGAGTTTCTACAGTTATTTCCTGTATAAAAACTGATGGGTTTAGCACAATAGCACAAATAGCATGCTATAGCAAACGTAGTGAGTACCCCTAACAATAAATTATAAACACATTTTTAACGTGAATTTACAATAAAAATAGTAATATTAAAAAGTTGTCTTTGCATAGACTTGCCACGATTGACTTTAAGCTTGTTTTACACAATTTTTTCTGCTGATTTTTTTTATGAATGAGGATTTTTAAGAGTTCTATTGAAAGGAATCTAAATTTTGTTCATATACCGGTAATTTAAATATTTAAATAGAGAAAGATTACTAAGTGTTTATCATGAGAACTTGTTTGATAACAGTATGAAATTCATGATTTTCTTTTCGATTTAAAGTGAGAACCTCATCATTTTTCCGAGCACATATAATCGAGATTCTTTGCCATAGCAACCGGCTCCGCACCCTTTAGCAATTTTCCCACAACATATTTCCCTTATGTAGATTCCAGGTAAACACTTTTTTTTCCACCATTACCTCCTATTCATGTTCTCCAATCCTGTTTCCACGGCCTTCCGCTCCAATAGATAGACCTCCTTTATATTCTCCCGTTTCTGCCTCACGGGCCTCGTATCAATCCTTCCCCACATATACTTTAGTTAACGAGATTCAGGAGAAAATTTGGTGGAAACAATGTTGTATGGTGTAAATAAATCGTCAGAGCTTAGTTCGAAAACAACATAGTTGACATGTTAATATTATCGGGTTGGCAAAAAATTTCTTCCGGATTTTATGTTTATTATTTTAAATAATGAACCTTTGTAATCGACCGAAACAAAACTACCCCCCTTCAAATTTCAAGATGCGTAGAACCCGAATAAAGAATTTTTAAAAATCCGTTTGTCTGCCATCCGCCGTCCGCGGCATTTCTCGGGAACTACTAGACCAATTTTTTTTTTTTTAATTCATCATAAAAATACACTTAGACGTTTACACCAGCCGGTTATTTTTTAAATGGCTGTCGATTAAAAGTGATTTTATTCAATAGCTCAGTTATTTTAGAAGGTATGAAAGAAATATATTATTGCTTTTTAACCAAAAAAACAAGAACTGATAATTATAGGAAAGAGAACAAAATAAAATTGAAATTTTACATATCAATATGCCCATAACTCAATTATTTCTGAAGATAGAGAAAACATGTAGAGAGTTTTAGAATCACTAAAGCGTGATAAACAAAAAACTAAAACAAAACTCCGTTATTGTCGAATATGGAGAAAAAATATTAGTGTTAAAAAACCCGTAAATAATTATAAAAAAGAGGAAAAATATTAAAATTTTACTCATAAATACATGTATACAGTTTTAGAATCAGTAAAGCGCGATATCCAGAAATAAAAAAAGATAAAAAAAAAGATGATCTATATAATAGGCACAAATTAAAATAGATGTTTTCCCAACAAAATTCAGTTTTTATTGTAGATAGGGAAAAGTAGAAAAGATAAGTAGCTATGAACAGTTATACCCTAATATATTTATTTGTAAATAATAAACTATTGTGTAATAAATTGCAATAATAAATTTAGTAATATATTTTTTTTTTGTCACTATGATGCACTTCATATCTGATAAATTAATACCTAAGATGCATAGTCTATACTGTTTGTAATATTTCAACAACACCCTATACATCTTCCATTTATAAATTGCCTCTAAGCTACTTTTTGGCAATTTCGCTAATCTAACTCGTAATCAGTAATCGAATTTATTTTATCGATAAAATATTGTATTAAAAAATTAGGTAGCACTTGCCGGTTGTTGTTGATTTATTTAACGTCACTTTATGCTACTATGGCTAATCGGACGATGCTACAGTGGGAGTCCTAAATTTTGCCTATCCAGGTTTTATTAGGATAGGGATCTTTAACGAGTACCTGACATCGCACTGGCTCGGGACCACCTTTTAACGTCCCCTCCGAAGGACGGCATAGCTGAGGATTTTTTACTCCCATTAAAAAATCCTAGGACCACCTGCGGGTTTGAACCCGTGACCTTTAGCATGGGAGGCTGTTACGCTAGCCACACAGCTACAAGTGATCCCAGCACTTGCCGGTTTTGAATAATCTGCCTCAAATGTTGACAATAGTTTGTTGATGCGCATGGTTAAATGAGAAATCACCTACTTTAAGCTTTATTTAGGCCAATATCATGGTAACTACTTTATCTAAGTGCGATACATTAGTTTAGCAAATGAGTCATTTCGGTTTTTTGTTCATATTATCTCACTATGACACTTTTTATCTAATGAATTAATCCATAAGGAGCATTGCTAATCCTGCTTGTAATATGTTAACGACTATATCGGTTAACTCTTGTTGGAACTAGCTTAGTATGGTGTTTGCTATTGTACTGTGGATATCAAAGAAATTATCCGGCATAATTTTATGTATTATTTTAAAACAGGTATGTGTGTTTCAGAAGCTTAAAAATAAATCTGTATCCATATTAGTAAGAATGTACAAAATTTAAAATCTGAATTTTTGAGAAAAAAATAAATAATGATGTAAAACAAAACACATAAACACACACACTAATCAGTTCCATATAAATAATCTCAGCAGAGAATAAATAATTTAAAAAGCACACAGGAAGCTTGGAAAATACGCACCCTTTGAATTTCTTTATTTACTCTTTTTGTTCTTCATTTTAATGATAACCGGTCTTTCTTTCTTTCATTCTTTTTACAAACAAAAAGGGTCTGCCTAATAGCTCTATTGTGCTCGTGTATTCAAATTAATCAAATATTCATCTTCAAATTTGTATTAGGTATTGCAGAAATTCAAGAAGAATATGGGAAGTGCTTATTATATGAGTTAATGCTCTTATATCATTAATTTTTACAGTAATAACGGCAAACGTTATTTAAGAACATTTCACTGTCTCTGGCGATTTTGCTAGCAAATATACGGAAACGGTTAATTAAAATGACACATGACTTAATAATTGTTAAATAAAAATTATTGTACATTTACCAATGTATAAAATAATCATAAAAACAATAACCTGAATATAATAATGAAATAAACACTTAAGAATTGAACGAAACACTGGTTAAATATTAATTAAAGAAAAAACTATTACTGCAAAAAGAAAATAATAATAGATAAAAATATCCTAATTAAAGTATAATTTACAAAAAGAAAGCTAAAGAGGGCATGCCCTTGTACTATTAAAAACAATGCCTGTCGCTTTGTCTTGCTCAACATATTTATATGTTAATTTTTTTTTTATATTGCATAAAATTTTAAATTATAATCTTATCATATAATTTTAAGCTTTTTCAACTCTTTTGTAGATGTATTTTTTCTTTTAAGTGACAATTTATCTTCATACCTATTTTAGAATAATTTGCTTAATGTTTTTTTTTTTTCCCTCTAAACGGCGCTGATATTGTATTTTCATATTATTTTACTTACTAGAAACAAACAAATACCATTTCGTGATATTCCCTTTCTGAATGGACTCCATTTTGTAATCCACCCGTTTTGGGTTGGCAGACGATTATTTTTTTTCTTTACCATGCTAGATAATTTGCATAAAGCATACTAAAAATGTTGGAAAAATGGGTTACATTTTTCGTTGCTGGCTCACGGACAAATAGCTTTGAAGATCACTGCACACAGGTACCCTATGATTCATTCTTATTTCCCATTTTTTCGTAGCAGGTTTTCCAACTGGTCACTTCTTGGCAACAGCTATCTTTTAGCTCTTTTAGGGCGGGTAGTAAACGGTCCCACCTTACTCAATATGCAACAAATTTCTATCGGCCATAGACGTGAAATTCTTCAATTATTAGTTATTAAAATTATTTTTAAACGTTTTTATTTTATGTTCTTTGAACTACTATGGAGAGAAAAACATATTTTTCTATGCTTGCGTGGTGAGCATAAAAGATTCATTATCGCACGATGTTCCAAAAACAATGAATCTGAACAAGCCGATATTTAAGTTTTATAAATCGATATTTTTTTTTTTTGGAAAGTTGTAAATAGAGGGTTTTTAGAGTTAGGTTTTCACACTTACTTTGTCACCAATAAAATAATTCATATAGACCTAAATATCCCATTAGTCGCAGATCTGTCCTGAACTAGGTATACCTCATTTTATTCCAAATTACCCTTCCACTCCAATACACTCGTCCGCAAACTCTCTTTTCCATCTGTTCCTGATAATCCCCCGAGGCGGCTGAAAAGACGATGCTCTCGCTACCTACTACATTAAATAGTATATAAATTACTGAAGTGCTACCACTGGGTAGTTTCTTCACATGCCTGTATCACGCCAACTTCATCAATTAACACAGTTACTTAATGCATTTTATTGTATAATACAGTTGTTAATTTTTTTATAACTTAAAAGAAAAAAATGTTTTCACAAGTTTTTCTTGTTCTTATAGCTTTTTTTTTTTTTGCACAAGCTTTTTTGTTCATTTACTATTATTTTAACTATTTGAAGGACTTCTGGTTATTATAATACCATAAATAATTGTTTACCCTTTTTATTTTGTTTTATTCCTAGGCCGTTACATTATTTGTTCCTAAGCAATATTAATTTAATTTATCAACAGTTAAATGAATCCAAATTTTTTTTTTGTTATTAACTATTTTTTTTTTTGTCCATTATGTAAAACAATATGCATTACTATTAAAATAAACCATAAAAAAAGTTTAAATTTATTTCTAAAAGTAGAGAGTCGGTTCCGAACTCCTCAACAGTAATAATAGTAATATTAAGTATTAATAATTCTAAGTAATAATAATTGATTGATAATACTAAGTAATATAATAATAATATTGATCGCAATCATAGCGGTGATTCAAGTCAAGTTAAATGATCACATAAAAAGTAACCAAATGACAGCTATAAATTAATGATAAAATGTTTCGGAAGTTAGGTGCTTCTATAATCTCATAGTAAATATATCACTTTTTGAAAGAAACTAAAAGAAAATTTTATTTTTTCAAATAATATGGTATATAATGAAAGGTAATGTATTGAATATATAAAGAACTGTGATTTTAGAACGCGTTTTTAGTAAGTTTGTGTATGATAAAGATTAAATCTAATGATGGATTTCGATACGATTTCGTAGAATACAAATATTACGAAATATCGATTTTGTAAAAAAATATATACTTTTGGCACAAGGCCTTAAAATAAAAAAATCTGGTGCGCGTTGTTAAAATGAATTCAAGCAATTCTGAATAAAGATAGAGTTTAAAAAAGGTTAAAGAATTACATTCCGTTTCGCTAGAAACATAACTTTAAAATTAATAATATAACTATAAAATTTTGATATACAGTTTATATGGCCTATTCGCCTCTTTACATTATTTTTCATAATTAAAGATAACATTTTTTTTTCTACAATCTTTAGCTTTCTTATGGTATATTATACATCTATATATTACTATTCTTATGTTGATTTAATTTTTAATATTGATGTAGTGAGTTTAATCAAGATCGTTAGATCCGTTTTGGAGAAGATTGTTGCAAAATGCATTGTACAAAGTAGCACTTCCGGTCAGCCAGTTTCGGTGGGAAAGTTAGTGTAACTGTTTGGATGAATAGTTTTCTTAAATATGAAATTTCAGTTTCGTGTGGTTTTCGTTATTGTACTGGACTCATATAAATATATACGTCATATACTGGACTCTTTTTTCTGGTCTCTGTTTAGGGCACCATAAAACGTGCATTTCCGTTGAAAATAATAATAATAGACTTATCTAACCCGAAGAATCGATGCCGGTACCACTAAATACTGCCTCCACAGACTCGTCAAATGATCACCGTCCAATCCTAATACCCCGAGATCAGTCTTAACACTATCTTCCTATCGATGCCAAGGCCTACCTTTCGGACGAGTACAAGTCGGTTCAGCGAATACCAACTTTTTCGGAATTCGTTCCTCACCGAGCCCAACTACATTACTCGCCCATTCGAGCCTCCACGATGCTATCGATATAATTATATTCACAGGGTAAAAGCTCCGCAATACCGCGTTGTGCAACCTCCTAAACTTCCCAGTGGCCCCATCTCTCATTGGACCAAATATTTTACGCATTACCTTATTTTCGAAAACTTTACGACGTTGTTCATTCCTCGCGCGGATCTTATTACCGCGTATGGAGAGAGGTAGAAGGGGGACGTTCCATGGGTAGGGGATTTGGGGATGGTTGGTGGAATTTTCTCGGAAGTTCCTTCCGGCTAAGTCCGATGGGCTCGCTGACCAACAATGAGAGCGGCCTTCCAGGCTTGCTGCAGGGTGTGACGTAGGTACGAACTGTCAGGGATTCCTCTGAGGTAAAGCGCTCCGTTGAATATTAGAATTTGAAAATTTTCATGATCGCTAAAGTTTCCCTTACTGTATATTTCATATGTGGATAAGTGAAAGTAATAAGAACGATAAAACTGAAACTGAGATGTCAGAAGCGATCGTTCAATCGGTTCCTCTAAACATAAGGTTTGCATTGAAACGAATGGAATTCGTTATTCTATTCCCATATTTTGTAATTAGGAGAAATTATAATTTTAAAGTATGATCTTAATCTAAGAAAACAGGGAAACATCTCGCCGAGGCAATAACTCGAAGTGGGAGCGATCATTGAGAACATTAGCCAACCCGCGCTACCTGTGAATGCCAACTAGATTCGACGAAACTGCTAACCGTATTAGATAAATTGTACTCCCTTCAGCGCCAATGCCCGCTATGAATAACAAGTCCGCTATCTAGTTTCGAATAGTAGGATCGTTTTCCGGGTTGGGCTTCCGACCGCTTAGGGGCAAGTGAATAATATCCTCATTCCTCATTCCATATCAATAAAGTTATCTACGCCTCATTGAGCCTGATGAATTATTATTTACAATAGAATAATCAAATTTAATGAAAAACTAAGATCCTTAGTACTTCCAAACAGCGTGCAATCTTCTGTGGGTTAGTTCTGTGCTGGAAGACATTGTTACACAGGCATTTTAATTTTCTGACAAACAATAATACCTCAACCAGTGGTTACGTTAATTTCCAAAAGGTACTGTATCCACTTTAGACAATTTCACAGGAAACGCAAAAATCTTTCATTTATCTATTATTAAACCAATTTAGGTAATTCTTTTTATATTAAAATCTTAAGTTGGTTTTTAAGTGTGTTACCATCTTATTTTTACAAATTATTGAACTTGTATATAGTACTTGTCGGAATGAAACGTGGATATAGTACTTTTTGGAAAAAATTAAAATGGATGTAGTACTTTTTGGAAGAATTTAACGCGCGATAAGTTGGTAACAGTCACTACAATATTCCTCATACATTACCGATAACTAACGTCTTTATAAAGTTAATTACTAAGTTATGTATATTTCCTTCTTCTTCCACTGAGAAATATTTTTCCTTGTTGGTTAATTAAATTTGATTATCTATTCTCCATAAAGAAAGGCCTCTTTTCAATTTGCGACACTATAATAAGAGAGTATCTGTAAATATGTACTAATTGCGTAAATTTATCTATATTTAACTTTATAGACTGATAAATAAATAACTTTTAAGCTTTTATTTTACATTAAAAAAAAAAAAACTACTTGGTTAGATCAGGAAAGGTTTTTCTTCTTATATTTAGCAAGTTCGTGGAATGCTAATTTCAACCACATGCTGAATGAAATATCATTATTCTATTAAAATGCGAGTTTCTGAAAATTTTTAAACTAAACTTATGTTGCTACAAGAAGAAATACTATTAAAAAAAAACTTAATTGAATTGAGAACCTACACGAACCCAAGCGACGCAACTAAATTGTATTATACAGCCTAAAAACTGATTATTAGGTTAAAACCATTGATCAAAATAATAGCAGTGATTCAAGACGTGCTAAAAAACCCAATAAAAATGCATAAAATGAATATAACAATAAATTAATTGTAATATATTACGAGGTTAGGTGCTTCTGCTGTATAACAGAATAAAGTACCTTTTGGAATGAAATAGAAGGAAAGGGTATCTATTTGAAGAGGATATAGTACGTTTTGGAAGAAAATGTTTTAGTACCTTTTGGAATAAAATGCAATATTTTAATACGTTTTTAAAGGAAATTTTATGTTTATCAGATAAAATCTGATGTTGGATTTAGATAAAACTTATCCATTAGAATATGTCAAAATATCAGTTTAGAATAAATGTCTTTTAGTACCTTTTGGAAATCAACGTCTCAACCATCGGCCCGTTACTGAGTGACCCTCCTGGTAAGGTCTAGATTCGATTCCAACCCGAGTCAGTAAACATTTATTTTGCTGCAAGAAATGAATATCGAAATATTCACTGGACTTCCTGTGGTACGACGACCAGTGGGTTAGGAAAGGACGTTAAATATATATTTATTTTTATATTTTTTATTTGTAGTTGTCAGAAGTTATATGACAATAAGCAAATGTGCTACAGAAAACAGCAGTCATGATAGGGATGAGGAAGGAAACTGCCCAGCAGTTTACCCCTCTCTAGGCTTTAATTTAACTGGGGAAGTCTCTAATCTAGTTTCTTTTCAGTCTTTTTCTAACAGGTATTTCAACTGAAAAAAAAAAAGTAGCACTGACTAGTTGTGGGGAAATGGTGCAACAAAAGGTTTTCTTTCAACCTTGTCTTAAAACTTTTCTTTATTTTAACCTTTTTAAATATTTATTATCAAGTCTCTTTAATTATACAAAGATTCGAATGGCTATTTACATAAACGAATTTTACGTATATTATTTTGTTATTAAAAATTAATTAAAAAGTATAAATATCCTTAAGTAACCATTATAATAACTATTACAAGATTATTATCATGAAGTCGTTCCGCAGTGAATTATTTCACCCAGCTCAATGGTTAACTTCCTACAGAGATCTAGGTTAGGCCATAGAGAATATTACCTTCGTGTGGCGTTTCTTTCTTCGCGTGTTCCGGCCTGGCAATGATTCGAAATCGATTTGTTGTAAATGCCTTGCAGTTAAGGAGGCAAAAACAGAGATATCAATAATCTTTCCTACACATTATAATCGTATTGTTAATCTCACCTCATTTGTTTCAGTAATTAATTTGTAAAATTAATTATATTACATATATAGTTTAAGCCTGTTCTAAGTAATATACAATAAATTAAAAAAGAAGGTTTGGGAAAGAAATAATTACTTTTTCGGTTGCACTATATTGTTATTCTCCATTTTTGTTTGACTATTATGTTTTCTTATTTTCTTTTATTGTACTATCCAACAGATACACGATAAATCTTGATGATTTAAAAAAAAAAAAACTAATACACCGAATTTATTACACAAAACAACAAAATATACTGAATATATTTTTTTTTTTCTAAGCCCCATGGGATTTGGGGTTGAAATCAGGAAAGGATAGGGGATGAATCATGGATCTCTTGTACTGCATCAGATGCATTCTAAGAGGGGTCTGAGGATAGGAAGGTTTTCGGAGTCGGGAATACTGAAATTTTTTTTTTTTTTTTTTTTTTTTTTTTTTTTTTTTTTTTTTTTTTTTTTTTTTTTTTTTTTTCCTAAGCCCCATGGGAGTTGGGGGTTGAAAATCAAATAGAGGAAGGAATATGGGATCTCTTTTTCTGCATTACATGCATTATAAGAGGGGAGAGAGAATATAAAAAATTTCGGTATATGGGAGCGAATGGGAGTCACGTCTAGTGATGGGGCTCACTAGTCTTTCTGAGTCAGTTAGTCGTTATGGTTTCTCAGTCTAGTCTGAGGGTCCGTACATAGTCTTGCCAGCGCTGTGGCCGTCCTGTCGGAGTCAGTGTGTTAAACAGTGGGTTCGTGCAGTACCGGAGACTATCAAAGAATTTGATATGTCTCCGAGAGATGAACTCTGTCACGGTCGGAAGTTCGAAGGTGTCGTGTATTTGGTCTGTCTTCGTCCTCTGTAGAGAAGTATGCCTCACTATTCGTCTGAGCACTCCATTTTGAAACTGCTGGAGCTTTTTTGCTATAGTTGGTGGTATATTAGTTAGCATCGGTGCTCCGTATAGGAGGGCCGGTCTAATTAATGATTTATATATTAATATTTTCAGGCGGAGGGATAGATTCGGTGACGTTAGTAAATGATTTAGTCGATAGGACTTGGTCCTAGCCGAGCTAATCTTTTTGAGGCAGTGATTAGACAATTTGAGGTGTCTGTCAAGGGTGATGCCCAGGTAAACGATTCTATTGGCCGGCTTGTTTTTGATTCCCGCTACCTCGTAGGTCTTCGGTAGACGGCGCTTATTCTTCTGGAAAGAAAAAATAATACAGTCGGTCTTCTTGGGATTAACTGTAATATTTAATCTCTCCAGCTTTTTTGTTATCTCATTACAAGCCAACTCCGCCTGATGTAGAGCTGTCTCTGCGTTCATCGAGCTACTGTAAATCGCTATGTCATCGGCGTAGGCCGCTACAGTAGCTGTTTTGTATTTTGCTCCAACAGTTTCAGCTGTGTATATAGAGAATAGTACTGGTGATAGCACAGACCCTTGAGGAACTCCACAGGTGAGGTCGATTTCCTCGGAGAAGGCTCCCCAACTAGCACTTCTATCTTACGCTCCTGGAGAAATGAACGCAAGAGGGTGTAGAGCTGCTCCGGAAACTCATTGTCCTGCAGTGTCTTACATAGTAGACTATGGGACACTGAGTCGAACGCCTCCGTGCAGTCTATTGATATCATTGCAGTGGCGTCATTTTTGAAGGAGCTCTTGCTCACTTCCGCTTGTAGCTTCGCCAGATGGTGATCCGGGCAGAGTCCGGCCTGAAAGCCGGTCTGTTCCGGTGGGATTAGGGCTACCTCTGAGCAATACGTTTTGAGATAATTAAGGATAATTTTCTCAAAAATTTTGCCCAGGTGTGGAAGCAAGCTGATCGGCCTGTAGTCGGCTGGCTGGGCTCCATTCTTCGCGGGTTTCAATAGCGGGAAAAGGGGCTCTATTCCCCTCGAACGACGGAGAATTGCCTTAAGCTGTTTCGGGGACACATACATGTAATTGTTTCCTATTTCTTCAGTTGGAATTTCAGTGGGGGTCCCTGTTCGTTGTTTTATTTTTCCACAGTAGTGATCCGCAAACTTCTTTGCCTGCTCTTCGTCTGTCAACAATCTGTCTCCATCATGAAGGACTGTAGAGCTTCGTTTTCTTGTGCTTGACTTTAGTAGCTTCCAGAACTTTTTGTGGTCGCCGTGCGTAGCCCGTAGCTTCTCATGCCACTGTGCAGTCCGCCATTGTTTCATGAGGTTTCGGATCTGAGTGGTAAGTGAATTTACCACTGTCTTCACCTCATGATCTCTGGTCCTGTACCACTTATTCTTCCACTTATTGCGCAAGGCGATAAGTTTCAGAATATGATTAGGCGGAGGACGCAGAGCTGGAGGAAGTGGCGTGAACTTCGGGATGGCTACGTCGGCGGCATTTTTGATAATTTCAGTGAAGGAAATAATATAATCATCTATTTCTATCTTTGTCCTTAGGGGAGAGACTGTTGACAGTTTGCGATGGACCTGCGCTTTATAGGCCTCCCAGTCTGCCTCTGAGTACTTGTATTTCAATGGTGGAGGGGCTGGTGCCTCGCCGTCAACCAAGTAAAGCACAGGCCTATGGTCGGATATCTCGTTGTCCAGCGTTAAGCAGTCAAGAAAGCGATGTGGCTGCCTCGTGAGCAGGAGATCAACTGTGGATTTCCGCTTCCGGTCAATCTTATGTCTGAGGGTATGGGTAGGTGGGTGCACCACAGTAAACGAAGTTTTTAAGATCATTCTCCCAGCTTTATTGCTGGAATTGTTGTTCCAGACCGTATGCCGAGCGTTGAGATCACCAATCACCCAATGATTAGTTTTCTTAGCACACTCGTTCAGTAGATGAGAGAACTCTGCTGGTGAAGTACGGGGTCTCCTGTATAATCCAGTGATAATGGTAGGCTTATTATCCAGGAGTACCTGCACCGTTTTGTGATGTATTCTACGGTCTCTGATAGCCACTGGTGGTGGGAGCTCCCTCCATCTCGTTCCTTGGCGAATGGCTATCAGGACCCCTCCTGCTTTGTCCGTTGATTGATCGCCTGTTAGTTCATAGCCTGGCAGGCGCATGCGCTGAGGATTCACTCTAGAGTCGGTGAGGACCACCACAGTGGGATGGGTCTGTGCTATTAAGGCATAAATCTCTGTAATTTTAGGCATAAGTCCGTCCGTATTGAAATTAAGTATAGTAAGTTGTCCATTCATGTCTGTATGATACTTTTAAAGAGATTGACTAGTTGGTTTGAGTTCTCGGTCAGTTTGTCTATGGCCTTGATGATATACTCCGCCCAGGGGGGAGGTATATCATTTCGGGCCCTGTTCGAATACGAGTTGTCTGTCTGGTGAAGACGAGGTGAGGGTGGGGGATGAGCCTGGTCTCCCATTGGCCCGCTAGCTGCAGGCTGATCGAGCTGTGTCTGTCTGGATGAGGTGTTGGGCCGGCTTGTTGTAGGCTGATTTGTCGAGTGGACACTCTTCATCTTCAGACCTGCCCTCTCTTTAAACTTCTTAATCTTCTCCATAAGAGCTGTTCTAACTTTGCACCCTGTATAAGATGCGACGTGGGTTTCCCCACAGTTCGCACACTTTACCGGGGCTACTGCTCTCGGGCAATCCGAGATGGGGTGTGGGTCGGCGCATCGGACACAAGTTATCTGCCTCCCGCAGTGGTTTTTAGTGTGCCCGAATTGCTGGCATCGATGACACTGGACAATACCTCTTCTTCCTCGATAGGGCTTCACATTAAAGCTCACCCTATTTATCACCTGGAGTTTGGCAATGTCTTCAAGTTTGGTGGTGTTTGAAGTGGTGAGTAGAATAAGGGGCAGGTCGTTCTTCTTCCCGTCTTTTTCACTCTTCTTCATCCTTCTGACGTCTAATACACCCTGGAGTCGCTGATTCAGCTCTTGCGTAATGTCATCGACGTTGTGATCGATGTCCAGATCATAGATAACATATTTTCTGGTTTTGGGGCCCCCACTTGATGAGTAAGTATGGTAGGGGGTTTCTTTATTCTGTAGGAGGGCAGTGATGCCCTTATGAATTTCCATGGTATTAGGAAAGACCCTAACACCGTCTTTGGTCTTCTGTATTTCAAAACCCTCGAAACCGGCAGCCTGAAGCTCTCCGACCGCACTAAGGGTACTCGTTACCCCACTAATCACAATTGGCGGGGGTCGTTTGCCAGCGGCACTCTTGTCAACCGCACTATTATTCGCACTTTCGCTTAATATAGAGAACTGGTTGGTAGTACTCACTGTGAAATTGGTTGCGGAGTTTACAATACGGCAGATCCTTTTCGGTTTGACCCAATCGCCGTCTTCTGTTCCTTTCGAGGTTTCTTTCCTTCTCGTGGAGGTCGCCGGTGCTGCTAATTCTGAGGTCCGTGGTGATGCTGGTCCGGGAGCAGTGCCAGAGATCGCGGTATCCTCCATTTTCTTCACACCTTTGCTTTTACTCATTTGAAATGAAGAAAACAAAAGAAGGAGTAGAGAGACTTACAAGAGCAACGCTGCCCTTACCCAAGTGGGTGGCTGTCCGGTTTGTTCCACTAGATATGCGTGGACCGTAACAGCTCAAAGGCGCTAATCGTTGTAAGCCTCAGGACGCTATCTAACAAAAACTAACACTATTTGTTGATCGGGAATGTGGCTTAATGCCACACGAAAAAGTATAGTATAGTTTAATCACACTGAATAATAATTTAAATATTTAACTGAAATATTTAAATAAGCAATAAATTTCCTTCTCCTAAGGTAAAATACTTGTGTGGGAAGGTACTATTGATAATTTCCACCAGGTAAAATCCTTTCTATAATAAAGTAAAAATGGTTACTATATAGAATTATTTGCTACTATTGTATATTACTATGGTTACTAATATTCCCAAAAAACCAAACTATGAAAAAAACAAAAAGATTTTACTAAATTTCAAACATACCGACACTATCTGAAAACTATCTTAACCACTTGATATTAACTAAATAATAGTGATTCCACCATCAAATTAAAAAATACAATTGTGTCCAGATTCTTTCCTAACACCGAAGACATGGATTAATTAAAGTTGAAACAACTTTAGTATACGAAATTCTGGAACATACGTACAATATTTTAAAAGAGAAGAATATATCAACACAAATTAATATTTAATTGTTTTATTTAGAAGTAATACAATCTGCCACAATCTTATTACAATGAGTATTAATGCTATAAGAAGTCATTCATTCCTTATGTACACTAAATAAAGAAACAAAAAAAAAATTTAAAAAATGCGAAGAAGAATAAATAAACCTAAATAAAGATAAACAGAAAAAAATAAAATAATAATCTTGGCCTTTATCAACACAAATAGAATTGAACTACAATAAAAAAAAAATAAAAAAAATCAATGAAACTGTCCTTACCCCTCATACATTTATATTTTAGACAAGTAAAACATTATGAAGGAAAAAAAAAGAAATCATTAATTTGGAAATTCGCGTTATAAGTAAATATCAGATTTATATAATCTAAATTCATTTTATGCTTATAAACTCATCTTAACAATAAGCATCAATAATAATAATAATACAGTCACAAACCATATATCTGGAAATCCGATTCTTGGACCGGAGTAACTTGGAAAAGCCATCCGTTCCTTATACGCTCTCTGCAACATCTCTAGTATAATTCGCAGTAGCCGGTTAAGGTTGAAAGATCCACGCAGTCCAATGTAATACCCCATATTGGTTAATATTGTATGTCAATCCAATCACTGTGAATATTTCTCTATCTACTATTAGATGTTGATTTTTTTAGGCGAAGGTCAAAGTATAATATAAAATTGGTGGTTGATTATTATTACTTCACCTCTATTTTATTTAATTATAATGATTATTAACTCTACGTTTCGGCTAACTAATGACATCGTCTGGTGCAAGAACAATTTTTATCTGCAAGTACAAATATAAATTGCTTAAATTTGATCAATCTCAGAAAATACTACATTAAATTTACATAACGACTACAATTAATTATAATAAAACCATTTATGAAATATAATTGTTAATAATCTATAAAAAGATTGACGCTGAATGCTTAAAAAATAAATAACCAAAATTAAACATGAAACAAAAAAGAATAAATAAAACAATTTTTTAAAAAAGAGGAACGACAGTAAATGGAAAAAGTTGATATAATAACGTCGTCTATGTTAAATTTCCATTAAAAATAATAAAAGTTTATTTTATAAATATAAAAATCACTCACATAAATTTTAAAATATGGAAATTACCTTAAGGTGAGTGGGTACTTACATCCAGAAGTCTCATGTCTGAATTGAATGTCATAAAAGGAGAAGGGAGGGTGATAAAGTTAAAATGGAGAATCATATACTGAATTCTAATGTTGGAATTATTAATTTACAAAATGCAGAATGTCACATTCAAAATTTATCCTTTTGATAACTTAAATTTATATTTCATAAATTTATTTATTATAACTAAACAAATTGTAAACGTTATGTAATTTTAATCTTCTATTATAGATATTATTTACGGAAAACTTATTGAATTATAATTAAATAAACTAGAGGTGAAGCATAATTATTAGCCTCCAATTTTATATCAATCTACTATTTTGGGTAAATTTTAATTTATATATATATTATTTTTTTAAAATTTATTTATATACATATGGACAATAAAGACTAAGAAAAAAAATACCTGTACCTCTAGAACCCATGAAGGGTCTCGGGCTCAGGATATATAGAGATTCGTACTATTTCTTGGCCAACGGTCGTGCAATGAGGTGATTAAGCCGAGATGAGATCACGCTCAGCCGCCAGGTTTTTGGATACCCAGTTTATATAGACTGGGCATGCTTTAGGAGGGTCTCCTAACCCCAGTGTCGTCCCACGGCTGGAATAAATAATATTTCAGAACATCCAGAATTCGAAACCGAGACCTGGACAACAGTAAACTAGTTCCTCTATCCACTGCACTACACCGTTCCACAAAAATACAAATAAATAAAAATCATTATAATACAAAAATAAAATAAAATTGCAATATAAAGTCTATGATTGTTTTAAATAATCTTAGTATACCACAAAGAAAGACCTCTCCAAGACCAGCTAACAACCTGGAATCCAAACACTGTGGGGTATAGGCAAGATAATCCGGCGGACATCGGTGGAGTGGAAACGGGACTCAGCGTTCCAATTCCATCTTGCCTTGATCCCTTCAGGGCTAGAACTCCATTTACATCCAAATCACCTAGTTAATTCTTGAACACCTTCAACCCTGTGTCAGGAGTTGTCAAAACAAACTCAAAGAATAGCTAATAACTTTGCCACAAGTTTTAATCGATGGTTCGTGTCAATTTGGACGTTTGAGGGATATAAATCCGGTTAGGAAACGAGAACTGCTATTTGTTTTGGATGATGTAGTTTAAAGCTTTATGGCCGGCGTTTATATTATACCACTGGTGACACGCATACGATAGTCCCATCTGGCAGCGAGTACCACCGATGCATTACAACGACTGAAATAACTCATTACTCTTATAATTCTTTCCATTACATAATCTCTAACCTTTTTTGTCAATAAACAACAATAAAACACCGCAGGAAAGATCAAAGCGCTTTAACATTAATCACTAAAGGGTAAAAATAGGAATTTGAGTTTTGAATCTAAAATTTAAGAGGTAAAATAGGATTGACCTAATAGTTTTGTTTATTTTATTGTAAATAAAAGTCAAGAAATGACCTATAAAAGCCCGCCTCCAGGACCGAGACGCGAACTCGTAATTATTTGGTCTCAAGTTTCAACTGGTCATTTGTTGTTGGCTAGGCAATGCGCGTTGAAAGAATCGCGCGCTAACCCACTCAGTCACCTCACTCTAAAAGCTTTTATATAGATTCATTGTACAAAAATAAATTAATGATTTGACAATTATATTTAAAATCCTTTGAAAATGTTAATTTATAAGATTCCATACCAGATCAAAATATTCTCATTATTATTATATCTGAGAATCAGCTGATGATAACAGTCATATGTTACTTCGTCTCTCAGATTTTTGCTTTTTCAGTATGAATTCGCTTGAATTCAGTCTGGAGAACATCACTAGACCTCAGGAATACTACAGCAGTGAATATTAGAGAAATTTCGGTAAGCAAAGTTATAATTTACTTTGTACGATCACGAAAAAGTGAAAGGAGGGTCACTGATCAGCTGATTGCCGCTAGCTCGGCAAGCTCGGGCTTGCTTTTCTTTTCCTTACCTTTCTTTTATTTTTCCTTCTTATTCTTATCCCATTATATATTTATTCCTATTTATTTTTTTTTTTTTTAATCAACGCGATATTTATCCGAGGCCCTGTCATCTGTAACCTATTTCGCCAAATCCTGACCGATAATGCTAACCTCAGAGTGACCCTCAAAACTCCAGAAGACCTTGACGATTCTGTCTACTCCTTCAGCTCAGCCATTCAGCAAGCTGTCTGGACTGCACTCCAAGCACTCCAATATAACTCCTCACCAAAACCATTCAACACCTTACAGACCTAATCCATGCAAAACGCCGAGCCAGATCATTATGGCAGCGCACCCGACACCCAACAGATCGCCGCTCCTTAAACTTCTATTATAGACAATTGAAGCAGGAGTTGGCGACCTTCCGTTCCCAGTCCTTTAATTCCTATCTATCCTCTCTTTCATCTAGTGATAATTCCCTGTGGAATGTCACGAAGAAGATTTTAAAATCCCATCAAGTTTCCCATCCTCTCCGGCGTGGTGATGACTCCTGGGCTGCGTCTGATGAAGATAAAGCCGAGGAATTCGCCACACATCTCTCCAAAGTATTCACTCCTCACCCGGAATCCCAAAGTAATCATACCGCAACAGTACAAGACTTCCTTTTGTCACCAATACCTCTTTCCCTACCTCCTAAAGCTATTAATCCCTCTGAGGTTAAATATCTTCTCCAGAAACTGACCCTACGTTAATCTCCTGGCCACGATCTCCTTACCTCCCAGATCCTCCGTCAACTTCCGCAGAAAGCTATTATATTCCTTACCTATATCTACAACTGCATCCTACGCACCACTTATTTTCCTCTCTTGTGGACACATTCCACAATCATTCTCTTTCTAAAACCAGGTAAACCTCTCAGCAACACTTCATCCTACAGACCTATTAGTCTGCTCCCCATCCTCTCTAAAATCTTTGAAAAACTCCTTCTAAAACGCATCCTGCCTATATTAGAATCACAAAATCTACTTTCCCATCAGTTTGGTTTCCGTGCTCATCATTCCACTGTTCAACAAGGACTCCGAGTTGTAGACCATATTTCCTCAGCCCTTGAATGCAAAAAGTATTGTTCTGGTGCGTTTCTGGATATAGCGCAAGCTTTTGACTGGGTATGGCACACCGGATTACTCTTTAAGCTTAAAACGCATTTACCCCAGTCTCTATACCTCATTCTACGATCCTATCTCTCAAACCGCTTCTTCCGAGTTCGCTGTGGTGTAGAATTTTCTAACTTTTATCCCATTGAGACCGGTGTTCCTCAAGGCAGTGTCTTAGGACCCGTCCTCTACATCCTTTACACTGCTGATATTCCTAATCATCCTGACACCTTTCTGGCAACATTTGTAGATGACACCGCCATCCTGTCATCTAATTCCGATCCTGAAATAGCATCCTTAATCCTTCAAAGACACCTTTGTCTTATCGAGAACTTGTGTAATGCTAAGCGTATAAAGGTAAACGAAGCCAAATGCAAACAAGTAAACTTCACTCTTCGACGAAAATCCTTTCCACCAGTTTGCATTAATTCCATTCCAATTCCTCTTTCAGATACAGTCCGGTATCTTGGTTTACTGCTAGACAAAATATTGATGTGGAACCCACATACTAGACTTAAACGAAAAGAACTCAACAGACGATTCGGACAGTTATACAGACTACTAAACAGAAAATCTAAGCTTACAGTTTACAACAAATTATTACTTTACAAGACAATACTGAAGCCAATCTGGACCTACGGACTTGAACTGTGGGGGACAGCTAAATGTTCTAACATCAAACGCATTCAATCCTTTCAATTCAAAGTCCTCCGAACAATAGTAAATGCTCCTTATTATGTCTCCAACTATACCTTACACCACGACCTTAATGTTCCATTTATTTTAGACCTGATTCCATCCAAATTTTCCGAATTCCACCAGAACCTCATTCATCATCCTAATCCTCTAGCACAATCCCTATCCGGCTCCACTCATCCATACAAACCTCCTAGAAGGTTGAAACGGCAGTGGCCCCGAGACGTATTGTAAACATCTATTCTGGAGTTCTGACACTGGTCATATTCTCCACTCATGTGCGATGTGATTGTGGCTGTGGCGCCCTCACTAGCTTAGCTCTCACCAGTGATGCGGCTGAGAGGGAGGCGCTGGGATCCTTTGGACTCTGCTTGTCCTTCCACAAGTGGGGGGACAAGCCCCGTCCGGGGTTCCCGAGCTGATTGTAAATATTGTACATAGGTATGAATGTGACTTGTTTTGTTTATTTATTTGTTAACTTCATTTATTTGTATTTATTTTGTCCACAAATTTTGTTATTGTATACGTTTATTTATTTTGATTTTATTTTATGTAATTTGACATTCCTTTTGTTTATATTGTAAATATTGTATGAATGAGATCCTGTAGCACTATTATCATTGTCTATTATGACAAATTGTAATATATACGAATAAAAAAAAAATAATAAAAAAAATTATTATATCTAAAATATTTAACTGTAATTCTCATGTCATTTATCTTTACATATAAATTCCCTAAATCTAAAAAAAATATCGTTGGCGAATTCAGGGGCGTCAATAGCAATAATAAAAAAAATAAAAAGGTATATAAAAAAAAAATTTTTTAAGAAACAAATAAAAAAAAATATTCTCACGTGAGTATTTAATATATATATATTTTTTTATTCGGGACTGTAGGGAAAAAGGCGTTGGATATTTGGGATGCGGGGCACTTGGTGAATGATGACTCGGTCCATCTATTGTCCTAACCCCTTCAATATTTCTCCTAGTCCCGGCCCTGTATCGGGATCTAGAAATATTTCCACTGCCATCTATATCTAGGGTATCAAATGTGTTTGCTTACTTTATATATGGACAAACATTTCTATAAACATATTGCAAAAAAGGAAAAGGACATTTAAGAAACAACAATGTTAATCTAAGGCTCTTTTATGATACAATACAACGATTAACACAAAAGTTAATATATTTAATGGATTGCATCTTGTTCCACCACATTGGAGTTACAAGCTTATTTCAAACATTGTGATATAAACTTAACAAAACGATTTACGTATACGTAAGAAGTACAGGCGTTCCAACCTAACAGGTTCATTATAAATCAGGTGTGATTTATTAATTTCATTCTAGGTATACCAAAACCGGCATCTCCAGCGAAAAAACTCAAATGCTCCTGTGCATGTTAAAAATTATATGAAAATTTTTCTCACAATTAGGGATTTCATTTTCGCTGAAACCAGTATTATTTTTTAAAACAAAAACCAAGTTATCGCGTAAAAATCTGGTGCACGCAACACACGACTTTCACTTACCTACGTTGTTAAAAGTAATTTAAATTGTTCCTAAGAATTTTTAAATACACTTAGAGACAAAAATAAATTGTTAAAGAATTAATTACATTGAATTTAAATATAAACCTGTTTTTTGTTAAATAATCTATTATATTATTATCTATGACAATCAGTTTTATCAGCGTTTCGTCACTCTGCATAATTTTTTATATGATATTTTGTTTAACTCTTTAGCTCTCCAACGGTATATTATACGTCTGTATTACTGTTTTTATGTCCAAAAACAGATAAATTGCATTAAAAAATATTTTTGGTATTTCATCTTTTAGTTGGATAGATGATATAGTTATTTTTTATAGATTCTACAAAATTAAAGATACTTTAGAAGAAGGAAATTTAAATAATCAACATTTAACATCAACAAGCACTTTCAGATAATTGCAATCATAATGAAACCTACATGAAATTAAATCCCCTTAAATTTTACATCGATATAGGGAGTTTTATCAAAATTGTTAGAGACGTTTGCGAGAAAATTAAAACAAAGGTGCTAAATGTAAGGTATAGAGTGGCTCTTCTGGTCAGCTGATTTTGATGAAAAAGTTGCTGGACCATCTCGGGCGAATAGTTGTCTTAAATATGAAATTTCAGATTCGTGCGACTTATCGTTTTCGTGGTAGACTTACTCCCCTCCCCACACACACACACACACACACACACACACACACACACACACACACATACACACACAGGCCTTTTTGCGCGACTTGGTTATTTGGAATCAGGGGACCCTAAAAACTGGAATTCGAAAATGTTCACGTTCACAATACTTTCCCTTACTATATATTTCATGCATACAGTTTTCGTTTTTTTTTTTTTTTTTTTTTTTTTTTTTTTTTTTTTTTTTTTTTTTTTTTTTTTTTTTTTTTTTTTTTTTTTTCAGGCTGAATAACTTTCGATGTCTTTTACCTATTATTGGCTAACAACATATTTTAAATAGGATTTTATTTGAAGTTAAGATAGTCATTTCTTTTAAGGCTAATGCATTGAATCCTGGTTCAATACCAGCTACATTAACTTCTTACAATGAAACTGTATTTTAATTAAAAAATTAAAACTCACACAATCTTATTTGACTTTTTATAGCCTTTTTCAACGTTCGTTTTATATTTCGTTCCATTATTTTTATTTGGCTTTTCAAAATACTTATGCATTTTATATATTAGACAGTTAATTCGAATAGTTCGAATACGCTAGAACAAAATACGATGTTTCAATCATTATGTATATAATTAATTAATTAGCTATGGTGCTTAATTATTTTATGTTAAAATTTTGAGAAAAAGTATTTAATGATACTCGGTAAGAAAACAATGAAACTATATAATTTATAATGTATCTAGTTTAGAATGAAAGACTTATAAAAATATGAGAATTTGTTTCAGAAAGTTTAGTTTCCTCTAAATCTTTATAATGTTCTGCGGTATATCTCTAACATATCCACATGTTACCTGCTGAAGACATGCTACGAAAGGGCTTGTTGCGTCATCGTATGTGACCTGTCCGAAACAGTTCTGTCAACGTTACATACCGTCACAACTTCTCCCCAATAGCTCTTTGTGATTCTTAAATAACAGTTTATCCTTCCACAAAGCATATAGTTTTTTGTGTTGTAGAGGAACAGAGAGCCTTGTAAGTCTACTGTGAAAAAAAACATAACCAAGGAATATTTACTAGCTATAATTGGTGTAATAACGGCCTATATTCGATATTAAAAAGGAATTTAAATTATAAGAATACCAAATGAAAACTTTGTTTTAGGGATTAAATATAATAATCTAAAGGATTTAAAGCAACATTCTTGGTTCTGATATTTTATTTTGTACAAACAAATAATAATATATACATATATATATATATATATATATATATATATATATATATATATATATATATATATATATATAGGTGTATTCTAGGCACAAATCTTCGAAATGATCATTGAAATAATTATAGCGTTTTTAATATTGCCTTAGAATATAGTTTATAAAATAGAGTTTATTATAACTATTATTGTTATTTTTATTATTCATAGATGTAATGTTTTGTATCTTTATTTTGTTAATCTTAAACATTAACTATATTTTTTATTGCAGGTAAGTGCATTTCCCTGACATCTATTAAAAAGTAGCGTCAATCGTAACAAGTAAGTGAAATTTTCGAGTATGATGGTATAAATGAACTTTCTTGATTAGCATTAATCTGTAATAAAAAAATTATCGATTGATATCAAATATATTTTTACTTAATAACGAAATTACGCTGAATAAAAATGTACATTAAAAAACAAATTATTTTTTATGTTATTATCTGAATATATATTCGAATAATTAAATAAGTATAAAAAAACACAATGAAAATTCTATAATGAATGTTAATTGACTATATTGTGAAAGAACTTATTTATTTCAAAAAATCCTTCGAGATTTTGCAGGTTTCCGTCAATGATTATGTCATATATTACATGTATACAACTATTAATATACTGTAAACCCCATTTTTAACGAACACGGTCATAACGAACACCCGTTTATAACGAACTATCATAGCGGTCCCTTGAAAAATGAATAGAAAACTATGATTTTTCCTCGTTTATAACGAAATATTCTCTTATAACGAATTAACGAACTACTTTTGTGGACTTCGGAATTGGATTTGTTCGGTTATTACGGAAAATAAAGAAGAAAAGAATTACGAAACGTCTTAATTCCCATTAAAGAGCGGCGCCTTTCTGTCCAAAACCTTACATCTTCCCTCTATTCAGCTCAGTTCTGTGATTCACAGTCTGTGACAAGTTCTGGTTTCTAGTGTTTCAGCTAGTTTTTCTGTTTTTATTGCTTTTATTACTTGCTTTAATTCGAGTTTCCTACGAGGTCGAGAGGAAATCCATTGATTTAAATACAAATTTGGCGATTCTTCAAGAAGTGAATAAAAAAATTGAGTCGAAAATTGCGGAAAAATACGGGATATCAAATTCTCCTCTATCAACGATTATCGCTAATAAAGATAAAATCGATGCATCCGTTGCGTCTTCATCGGGATGTACAAAAAAAAAAAAAATATATATATATATATATATATATATATATATATTTTTTTTTTTTTATCATTTCAACTTTATATGAATTACTGTGATTTTGACATTGTGAGTTCCTTTTTAAGTTTTGTATTTTGAATGATGGTTTATGTTAATCTTAAAGTATTATGTAAAATGTGAAATAAGATAGATATATGTACATAGTGCATAGTTTTAACTGCTTTTGTAGTTTTTAAATAAACATGTGCCTGAAAGCGAATGCTGTATTGAAAATATTTCTTTTTAACTACCTGAATTTATACCAAGACATATAATGTACATACAATATATTTTTCGGATATAACGAATTCTTTTATAACGAACAGAGAATTTTTTGGTCTCTTGGAGTTAGTTAAAACGAGGGTTTACTGTAATATATAGAATAATAGCATTTTATTTGATTATGTCTTATTAACTTTTTTTCCTCAACCCTCTATTTATTAAAAAAACAATATACATAATATTATATCATACATGAGATGCATCATAAATAGCTTCTGTCTAATCAACAATTTACCTTATCTTGTACGTGATAGGAAGTAACAAGAGTTGGAAGGTCAAATTATTACTCGAAAAAATCATAGCTTAATTCATCAGGATTGCATAAAACATTCCCTAAATAGAATTTGGCAAATTATTTGGTATGAATGATATGTTCATTATCAAATAAACTGCCACTTTTTTTATTTAAGCTGAGGAAATCAGAAAAATATACTGGAAACTTTGATAAAAGTCTAAAAACATTTTTTTAACAAGTAACAGGAAAACTCCTGTGAAGTATTTTTCGTTTGACTTCTTATGAATTTGTCATGAATATTTGAAAATCGTCTTATGAATTTTTAGTTCAAGCAGTTTTATGAAACTCGCTTTACAACACAAAATACCCAATCTGAGTTCCTTATTCCAGAGGAAATATCAAAGTTTAATATTTTAATAACAAACTGTTATATAATTTGGTATCTTAAATTTCAAAAAATACTAAGGGTCTTGGGCTCAGTACATATATAGATTTCTACTGTTTCTAGGCCAAAGGCCATGCAGTGAGCTGATTGGGTCTTGATCAGGCTCAGCTGCTAGGTTTTTTCTCCAAATTAGATACACACTTTCAAGAGGCTGGGACTACCCCAGGACCCGGAGACCAGTAGACCCCACCGCTCCCCAATTTGATATCTCAGGTGGAAATAATAAGAATTACCGTAGTATCGTTAGTCATAAGAAAAAAAATAAAATAAAATAAAATTAGTTTTAGCACTTTAGGGATCTTTTCTTATCATTAGGCTAATATTTACTAGATATTTCTGAAATGATGATCAGGGCTAGTGAATGATGTAGCTATAAAAATTATTATTTTTTAAGAATTTCCTCTAATATAAACATATTTAAATGGTATTGATTGCGGCATGATAAACGTAGTTAATCATTGGTTTTAAATGATTTGTATTTTGCCTTTTTACTTCATGTTATGCGTAAAAATAAGTTTAAAAAAATATCTAAATGGATTATAAAACAATTCGGAATATGTGCTAAGACAGATATTTATAAAAACCTTTTTATTGTCCTTAACAATTCTATCTACAAACCATCCTATTACCAATGTTAAAAATACCTATTACTCCCAATACCACCTATATGCAGATGATCTGCAAATCTATCTTTCTTTCCATCCTTTCGAAATGTTAAAGGCTATACAAAAATTACAACAAGATATTGACAACATCAATGCATGGGCTACGACAAATGATTTGAAGTTAAGTGCTGAAAAAACCAAAGCCATTATCATCGGTTTCAAGAACCTTGTAAATTCTCTTCCATATTATCCACTTATTTACCTCAATAGCATACCTATCCACTTCCACACCTCAGTAAGAAACCTTGGAGTCATTATTGATCAGAACCTATCTTGGAGCAATTATATTTCTCAAATCACCCTAAAATCCATCGCTATCCTAAAACAATTTCTAAGATTCCGTGATTCTATCCCACCTAAAATCCGTATGCTACTCGTCTCATTGTTTATTTTCCTGCAGTTTTACTACGGTTGCCTCGTATATGGCGGCCTGTCTGAGAAATTTGATATGAGACTCAAAAGACTTATAAATTGTTTCATCAGATTCACGTGTGGAATCTCCAGACGCTCCCATGTTTCTAGTAGGAATACCGAGTTGAATTGGCTCTATCCCTCTTTCCTTCGATAGTACCTCCTAGGTGTCTGTCTCTTCCGATTTTCAACACAAAGAACCTCATTATGTTCTTGATATGCTTAACTCTTGTTCCTCGGTCCACTCAGTAAACACTAGATCCCAACCCATAAACTTGTATATACCTTCTCACAGATCTTCCTCCTTCAAAACATCCTTTGTTATTCGTGCTACCCTGTTTTGGAATTCCTTGCCTGTATCCATTCGTAAATCCTTATCATTATCCACTTTCAAACACCAACTATTTCTCCATCTCCTTAAGTATCAATCTTCCCAAGATATGTAATATTTAAAACCGATAGATGATAACTATTCATTGTCACAAAGTCTATCTTTTATTGTTAAACTGAAGTCTTAAACGACCAAACAATTATTATTTATATTGTACTTTTCTTGTTATTCTTAGGGGACTACTCGTCCCAGAATAAAATTACTTTTCATTCATTCATTACCTGTAATTAGTTTCCTTTTTATTTTTAGAGATGCAATCATGGCTATGCCTTAATAATTAAAATACAAATTATTTTTACCCAATATCAAGTATTTTATGTATAATATTTAATAAAAATGAAATTATGGATCACTCTGTAGCAAAAAACATTCATACTTATGATGTCTCAATAATTTCCATTAATGATAATTAATCCTCGATTGAATAGTTTATAAATTATTGAATTTATTCAGTAAAATAATTGCTAATAAATTTGTTGTAAGCCTTAATATTATCAAAAACCAATACCAGTAAAATATTATAATATTAGTTTAATAATAATAAATTAGTTGTATATAATGATTATAAGCAATAGGGCTAACGTCATTGGCAGGTTATCGGGGACGACATATACTGAAAATCGTAGACTTGTGCCAGATAGATCTAATTGATGTTATAACCTCGTGGAAATTGAAATGGCTTGTAGACGAACGAATATCAAAAAGAGCCTGGAATGCTATTTCCTTTTCGATTGGAGTTTGAATCGAATCGGTATACGGTGGAGCACCCTCTTAGGTTTTGGACGAATACATTATGTATTCCAGGCTGTATTCATTAAGCCGTGTTAAACTTTCTCATGAGACTACCTTTACTTTACTTAAGTTTTTAGTGTTCTGATTAAGTAAATATTTAAATAGGTCCAAATGGGAATGGTAATATTGAAATATATTTTTCCATTTTCCGAATTCATTCTGTAATTGTACGATGTATTTTGTATTATAAAACAAAACATTTAACAAATATCAAAGTCTTATGTTAGATCATTTCATGACAAAGCTGATTATAGATTTTACTGCATACCCATACTATTGTTTGCTTTCATTTTTTATATTTTAATTTATTTTGTACAAGTCGAAGCTACTATCCTTTTATTCATTCATTATATATTCATGTACCACCTTATAATAAATTTAATAAATTATTAAAATGTTTAAATTATTATTAAAAAATGTTAAGTACTGAAAACTATCCTAATAAAATACCTACCACTTTTTTATATTTTTAGAACTTATAATATTTTAGTCCCTTATGAATTCAATTTCCATACAAAACTTCTATAAAAACCATGATAACATCCTCAAATTTATAAACGTTATGAAATTCGTTTTTAATTTTATTTAAGTATTTTTATATGAATATTACACTTTTTTTTTTTTTCAGATCAAATACAAGTCTCCGAATGTTAGATATTGATAAACTGCCGCATCAAATATTTGAATCTTCTAAAAACGATTAAAATATAAAGATGTAAATTAATTTTTACTCCCTATGATTTTACTGATGAGAAATAATGTTTTTTTTGTTTGTTTTTTTTCCATTTCTTATCTAAAGACAAAACGAAACGCGAAATATAGAATGTTTATAATAAATAGTATTGTTGATTGGATGTTAACACAACTATTTGACTATCTAGAAGAAGAAGAAAAAAATCTTTGTTCAGGGACCAAGTTCCCTAAGAATAACATTAAATTTAACAAAGTAAAATATTTATATCTGGCATAGATACAAAATTAATGAAGAAAAAAACAAAAATAGATTTAACATAAGTAAAAAAAAAAAAAATAATAAAATAATGATAAGAAATAAATACATTTGGTGACAATATAATCAACTAATATTTAACGCTTTTGCTAAAATTAAAACAAAATGCATAAAAAAGACACACACAAAAGAACTACTGTACATTTATTTTAACTTAGTTAAACACTTTAAAAATTAAAAGTATTGACTATCATTTAACAGTAATTATTATTGTCAGCTAGCGTCATTCTGGGAAGTGAGAAGATACTGGAACAAAAGGTATTTGAAAGTGGAAAGAGAGGTTGCTCGACGGATGTTTGTTGAGAGAGGATTCCAAAAACTGATGGAGCGGGCTAGAAAGGTTTAAAATTAATTAATGTTGATTTTTTCCTAGATTCTTAGGAGTCAAAGACATTAAAAATTATATGATTATGATTCTTAAACCAAATGCCGATTTTTAGGGGTAGAATGAAAACCAAAATTTATATTTTTTTAACATTTTCGAATTGTGCAAACATCGATTTTTTTTTCTGAAACTTTCTTTTATATTCCTCTAAACAGAGGATTTTTTTGAAGTAGTAGAACAATATGAAAAAAATTAAAAACTAATTTTTTCTGAAATCTTGGATTTAACTTATATTTCTTTTATTATTAAAAAATTTGTAAACAAATATTTCTCTCTAAAAATATCTCAAACAAATATTCTTCATACTTACTCGGCATTAACCTTTACGTTATATTTTTGTTACATAAAGTTCTTACATATACAATAAAAAATGATGAGCTAACATCTGATTTCTCTATCTGAAGTATAAATTAAAATAGTTTGTCGCATTGGCGATACACTGTGAGAATTAGGGTATGTGTAGGTGAGATGAGAGCAAGCATTGTATGTGTTCTCATAAATAGCAGGAGAGAGATAAGGCTTATTTTTTTATAAATAAATTTGGATAATGACATCAAATATTACTATTAGAAAAATCCTATAATATCATTAAATATTATTTTTTTTAAAAAGATACTAAAACTGAATGATAAAATTATATCAAAACGAATAAGTGTAATATACACATCATGATAACATGTTTTTTAATTTAGAAACTCGATTTTAAAAACTTAAACATTATTTATAATAAAAGGTAAAAAAAATAAATGATGAAGTAAGATGGAAAATTCGGTAATTGAATATTTATTATAATTTGTTGAAAGTATGTGATATTCACTTTCAGCTACGAATCACGAATTGAGACGTTGATTTCCAAAAGGTACTAAAGGACATTTTGTACGAAATCGATTTTTTTACATATTTGTATTCTTATCATTTAGTTTTATCTAAATATTCTATTTGATGTTATCTAATGAATTCTCAAGTCCTTAAAAAACGCGATTTAGAAATGCGGTCATTTTCTAAAAGTACTAATTACGCATTTATTTTCGTTCGAAATCATTCTAAAAAAATTCATTTCTTAACTTTAATATGATGTTATTATTACAGTAAAAAAATAATTCTAAATTTAAGGCAAAAAGACCCTAAAAATTAGCTAGTTTAATAATATAGTAATGAGATATTTTCGCGCTTCCTGTAAAATTTCCTAGAATGGATATAGTACCTTTTGGAAATCAACGTCTCAATTCAGCTTACCTACACCTCATTCTCACCGTGCATCCTAAGAAAAAACATGACAGATATAGGCCACGTGGAACACTATTTAAATTTGGCGGTAAAGCAGCGCATTCCCGCGGAAACACAGGGAACTGCGGAGTGCACCTCGGTCCCGAACAGGTCGCGCCAAGACCTCCGTTTTCCCGCGGAATCAATAGCCGCCAAAACCTTCCTGAGACCACGTCATTGAGGCGTGCCTGAGGGATGCGGGCCTGCGGCTCATGGGACAGGACTGGTGCATGAAGAGGAAGAATCGCCCAGTCAAGCGGTATTTTATATTGTCATATCTTCTGCATGGCAGTGAGACCACCAGGGGTCGACCCGTCTATATAGTGCTATGGTCAGCTCTGGTGTCACCAAACAAACGGCCCATTTAATGAATAATAATCAACTCCTCTCAATAGTGAATTCCAATTCCTACGTTCCGATCCCAACCTATCTTGTGTCAAATGATTTTGTAACGCAAGGAGTGCATGCCTACCTTTCAGTATTTGTTTACAAAAAGTTGCCATTGTAATGACTATGCATTCACCCCTACATTATGTTTTTTTAAGTAGAATGATTATGGAAGATTTTTGTTTTAATGCTAATTGTAAGTGGGCAGAATAATAAGAACTGCTTACGATCTCAGATAGTCATAATTCATCTATGGAATTATAATATTGAAACATCGAATATCATTCATCAATTGTAGTTCCATAGAATGACAATAATTTAAAATTTAATTGTAGGAATACTATTACGTATGCAATTTTTAGTATGCTAAAAGATTCCGGATACCTGCCAATCATTAGGGTAGGTATCTACAACTTTGGGTAGTCCTCGCTTTTTCAAGAACCTTTTACTACTCAAACACACACACACTCACACTGCACCAATACACACATGTTGTCATTTTGGTAAGTGGTGGTGTAAGAAGGTTAGGAAGGAGTAGCAGTGAGGAAGGTTACCCCGGCTGCGTTATCGACTCCAGGACCCTTTAAGCAAAGAATCAGACTTTTTTACCCATCTGCTAACAGTCACAAAAAACCGTTAGCTTTTAAACCAATCTTAGGGGATTTTGGTTTGAATAACAATATTACTGCTAGAAAATGTTCAAAAATATTTCCTCTGCACTCGCTTTCCACAGTTTTAATAAATATTTACCAACTTGTGCAACATTCTTATCATACACGAACGTATTACGTTATTTATGAGTATGCAAATCGTATTACTGCAAATTACTAATGCACAATGTTTCCTATTGGATTATATACAAAGAAAAATCTTAAAGAACAATTAGTATATTTAAAATAGGTGATTAGTTGATTAAATAGTTTTCAGTTATTTATTTATTCACTAAAGAATGTTTTAAATTTTATATCTTTAATAATTAGTACTTTTATTGATGATTTAGGTAAATTTTATATAACGTTTCATTCGATTTAGTGTACGTTGTCAATTTTAAAACAAAGGAACAATTAAAGGGATTGAATTTTAATGATGTTTCCTTTAACTTTATTATTTTTCTTAATACTTTGCTCTTTTCCTTACGTGTGTGTTATTTTTGATTACTATGGAATTGACCTGATTTCATTTATTGTACCTGTTTGTATTTTAAGATATACCATATTCACGATTGATATCAAATCGGGAATTTAAGGGAATATAACCTTCTCCATTAAACTTTTATTACACGATCTATTTTTTATTCTAATTCTAAGTAAGACTTCGTTTATTTTTATTTATTATATGATATAATTATTTCCATTATAATATAAATTATAATATTTCTAGAAAATGAGTATTTAATTAAAATAATTATACGCAATAGAACAAATAACAAGCTATTATAATTTTACTACAATATTTAATTTTGAACTATTATGATTAAAAGTTCATACTACCATACACATCCGTATATTATGAGAAAAAGAAAATACTGATTTCATCTAAATTTACATTTATGAACATATCTTTTAAACATATATTTTAATGTAGCTTAAACACAAGCGATCTATCATATAAAAAAGGCTAGACAAAATAAAAATAAGAAACAGTTAGTATATTATTGCCATAGTTACTGTTTACGAGTAAGAGTTTTCAGAATATTACTATTCTAAAATGTTTTTAAACTTGCCTTATTGGAAAAACGCCTGTATTGATATAAAGTTATTGACTGATTATTAAATTCGCCACTCTTTTATTTGAATATGATGCACTACGTTTCAGCTATAATGCCTCTGGTGCAAAGAACAATTTTTATCTAGGATGAGTGGGTACTTAGTAAGTACTACTTACACTCAGAAAGCCTCATATCTGAATGATATAAGCCTGTTTTTTTTTTTTTTGTTTTTTTTGTAACAAAATATACAATTTTTGTCTTTGAAAAAATCGAATTAATTCATTTTTAAAAAATCTCCAATTTACTTAGGTATAGTTTATCTTAGGTGAAGTTCAAAGCCTAAATATAATTTTTTTTTATCTTCAATTTTTTTATTCACACCTGTCAATAAATGAAATATAAAATTGGAGGCTGATAATTAACTTCATCACTATTGTATTTGATTATGATGCACTACGTTTCGGCTGTAATGCCATCTTCTGGTGCAAAGACAATTTGTATCTAAGATGACTGGGTACTTACACCCAGAAACCAATTATATTTAGACTTTGACCTTCATCTAAGATAAACTATACCTAAGTGAATTGGAGTATTTCTTTAAGTAAATTAATTAGATTTTTTTAAAGACAGGCGCACAGTGGGCAAAACCACCAATTTAGGTGGACAAAAGTCAAGTCAAAAGTTAGGAATTTTCCAGTGCTTTACCTTTTTATTATTAGTTGGCAAAACCCTTTATACTAATATTTCCCGCCATACCGTGTTTATAAATGAATTGTAAACGAATGAATCATTCCTGTTCACACAAGTGCACAATAACCGACAGTGGGATTATCATTATTCGATGATCATTTATTGTGTTCAAGGTGTATTTAGAGCAAAGTCTTTTTGCTTTTATTTAACAATGGACATTGCTGAGACAGGTAAGACATTATATTTCCAAACTAGTTTTTGAATAATATTGCAATCTCACCTGTAGAGTTAATTTGGCAATTTGTAAATGTATGCCCTTATTCAATAACGAAAAACTGTACAACTCCCAAGTTACCCCAAGGATTTGTTTTTAGGATTTGTTTTACCAATCCGTCTAGTCTTTAAATATTACAAAGAATTTTTGCGATTTTTTGCGTTTTGGGTGATACATATTTTTTTTTCAGACACAACACTCCGAATCAAAAGTTTAACAATCTATAATTTCAAGAATTTCCTTAATCATATAAAATACATCTATTAGCAGGTTTTAGCATCTCCGAGCCATATTTTTTGTATTTTTTTTCCCGTATTCTGGCACTTCAAATGTAAAATATAGGGAAGTTTCAGATTAAAGCTAATAAATTTGATGTTTGACCACTGTGCGCTCGCCAATTGTGTCAAAAAAATAATTAATTTTTCTTATATTTTTTTAAAATCTGGAACCCCAAAGGTTAAATATAGACTAGTTTCAGAATTTTGTCCACCTAAATCGGTCATATTGCCCACAGTGAGGCGTATCATTCAGATATGAGGCTTCTGGGTGTAAGTACCCACTCACCTTAAGATAAACATTGTTATTTGCACCAGAAGATGTTTATTGTAGGGGAAGCGTAGAGTTCATATTCATTTTTAAAAAATGTGTTGAAGTAAATTATCAGCCTTCAACTCTATATTTACTCCAATTTACGTTTATGCCATTCTAGATTAATCTTTGAAAAGGTGCCAACCAACTTCATAAAAAAATAACAATTTAGAAAAATTTTACCGAACATTTGTAATTGAACTACTTTATGGAAGTGGATGAGCATTCCAAATTAAGGGCCAGGTTAATGAATAAATAACGTACAAATTAATAATGCTGAATCAAGTGGAACAGTTTGGAGCAATAGACCGTGACGTAAATGAGATAATAGAGTTCAGTCTGATGATGTATGCTTGGCTATTATAACTTCTAAATTATCACTCGATACATATTTGCATGGCAAAACAATTGGGTATATTTCTTTGAGTTTTGGAAGTATACTAAAAAATCTAATCCTAAATTCAAAATCGAAAAATCCAAACCACCAATAAAATAGATTGTAAACATCCTTGGAAGCCAAGTCCAAAATAAACAGTTAAGCTTCTTTTTTAAACTCCTGCTGTTACCTGACCTTACTTCTAATTATATTTCGGTAATGCGTAGAGTGCATCTAAATTTTTTTTAAATGTGTTGAAGTAAATTATCAGCCTCCAACTCTGTATTTACTCCAATTTACGTTTATGCCATTCTAGATTAATCTTTGAAAAGGAGCCAACCAACTTCATAAAAAATGACAATTTAGAAAAAATGTACCGAACATTTGTAATAAATTACTTAATGGAAGAGGATGAGCATTACAAATTAAGGGCCAGGTTAATGAACAAATAACGTACAAATTAATAATGCTGAATCAAGTGGAACAGTTTGGAGCAATAGACCGTGACGTAGATGAGGTAATAGAGTTCAGTCTGATGATGTATGCTTGGCTTTTGACAGGGTTAAAAAGAGGATGGTATTTAACCAATATTGCTTTATGGTATTTAAACCTCGATTTAAGTAAATTTTATTTTATTTTTTTACTTTTTGGACTATTTGTTCTCAAAGAAAATTGTCACATTGATAATATATATTAATACTTTAAATTTAAAAAATGTGCAGGTTAAACCTAGCACGTTGCATTTTCACAAGGAAAAATATCATTAATTTGCTCAATTGATTTTACCAGTATAACCAATGTATAAATAAATGGTAAGTTCAGAGGGATTCATAAAAGTCACTTTTTTTCTTAAAAATCTCTAATAACAATGTGTTTATTCCATTTGACACACTTCTTAAGGTACTAACTAATATACTTAATATATACAAAGACTGATATAACAGCTGTCTAATATTGATGAGTACAACAGCAGTTCGTTTCCGGTCAGTTCAACATTTATTATTATAACTTCTAAATTATCACTCGATACATATTTGCATGGCAAAACAATTGGGTATATTTCTTTGAGTTTTGGAAGTATACTAAAAAATCTAATCCTAAATTCAAAATCCAAACCACCAATAAAATAGACTGTAAATATCCTTGGAAACCAAGTCCAAAATAAACAGTTATGCTTCGTTTTTAAGCTCCTGCTGTTACCTGACCTTACTTCTAATTATATTTCTGATAATTCTCTGAGGGATAAAAAGAAAGCGCTTTGAAGTCTTCCTTTATAGCCTTTGATATTATTCTTTCCTATCTTTTTCCTATTCTTTCTGTACTATGTAATTTTAATGAATTGTAAGCAATTTTTTGTAATCTATGATTTAAAGAAAAATAAACGTTTTTAGATTTCTTAAATATAAATAATCTAATTCAAATTTCAAGGTATAGGTGAGACCTAAGATGTTATAGCAACTTTTCCATAAAAATCAACTGACCTGAAACACCACTAATCGCTTTTATACATTATTATCATATTATTTTAAAAACTATAAAATTGTTATAACATTATATAATTAAATTATATTAAATTTTGGTTAAGTTTTTTGGTCAGTGAATGAGTCTTGTAGGACTTAAATGTCGCCTTTTCAAAATGTATTCTTATAGAGTAACCTTAATATTAATTAATTATTTTTATTTTAAAAGTATGTTAAGTATCTTACATTTATGCAAGGTAATCAATCATATCTTATTGCAGTTTTTAATAAAACATGCATAAATATAAACAATAAAAGAACTCGATAATAAACTAAAAAAAAAATCAATTTTAATTTTAAATCCCTTGTGGTTCGGGTTGAAATTCCAGGATCTGTAGGTTTAAATGGGATCTCTTCTACTGTACATGGTACATTTTGGGAGGAAGAAGGAGGAGGAAAAGGGTGTCTTCTTCAGTGAACTAAAAAATATTTAAAAAATGGGAAATATTTTTTCAGGTCAAATTTTTTTTCGGGAATAAGAGGAACAATATAAATGCATAGAATATTCATGAGAAACTAAAGATTTTAGAAAAAACACTACCTAATATACAAAGTCGTGATGTTATATTTAACTCGAATGTTCTTTGTTTTGTTTTTTCCACTTCTTAAGTTCAATTATTGAATCCTGGCTGTGGCAGATCAATTATTTACTATGTTATTTCAGCTTTGAGACGACCTTAGGATAGTGAGACTTTCCGGGGGCACACCCTGCTTCTTATAGGTGGGTAACCAAAAACCATAGAAAAACCTGGCGACCTCATCTCTTCCTTACATGCCTGTTCACCTAAAAACAGTACGCATCCCTGAGTGTTGTGAACCTGACACCTTCATGAACTATAGCGATACAGTATTTTTTTAAAATAGTAACTCTAGGATAATAATAAAATGCGTAGCTAATCAGAAGATCGGATATCGGTAATGATAATCGCTCTACACCACTTCTTGCCCCTGCCTACGTCCAAAACAGCGTGCTGCAGACCCTCCTTATTTCAATCTACTGTCCTATGTCCTATAACCTAACGAATATTATATTAACAATAATTCTACTATTTGAATTCAGTCCTAGACCTCCCTAATCAGAGGGTCCGCTGGAGACGAAGATACCTGTAATTGAGGAGCGGTTCAATAGCTGCCTTCCCTTATTGATTCGCTCACTATGAATGGGCTGCCTTCATTGAAGTGGAACAGCGCGACCTGCATAAAGTGGATAGCGGGGCATTCAACCAGATTGCACCGTCCGCTACATCCTATATGCATCCTCCTCGCTGCATTAATCGGTGTCCTCAACTGTAATATCCCCTTGTTAGTGTCTGGTAATATCGGGGCTATAATAATTACTAAATATCTAATATTAATCTTCTACAATTAACAATAATAATAAATTATTATTTTTTATCGAACCATGAGAATACGCGATAAGCTTACTAAGATATGGCATGGAGCCTGAAAATCCTCGGATATCCTTCATCGGCTATAAATCTTACAAAGCCGAATCAAAGCAGCTCACCGGAGACCCAGCTGCAATTCCAGCATATATTCCAGGACTCCAGCCATAAATCCATAGCCTAGCCCCCTGCCACCCTTTTCTAGCCAGTAAATTCTCTGGAATGAGAACTGTATGAAACACTGCTTCATTTAGATGGTCTCCCTGACATTTCCATGGCACCTCGACCGTTCCATGTGAAATCTCAACTTTGAAATTCTTGGAACGGAATGACTTTCATGCGATATTTTTGCCCACCTCTTCTTGAAATCATAAAAACATCAAGAAGTTATCCTTACAGAACTATTTAAAAGTTTGATTTTGACTTTAACGCTTTTCATGTCCATATATTTAAATAATACTTGCATGTAAAATTGATCAAGATTGGTGTTGTTCACCAAATTATGGATTCTGTTTTACTCTTCAGTCTTATAAGCAATCTTCTGGTACAATCTTATGCTATTCTATTATAATTTTAACTTCCACATAAAATCAAAACATAATATTATTTTTAAATCGCAAAAACACTTTTATTGATAATGTTATATAAATTGTATTACGAAAAAGGTTTCGTTAAAACTATATTTTAATTTTTAAATAATTTTTCGTCATTGAACCTTTGTGTATCTATAAGTTTTCTTCGTTTTTATTCTGTAAAGTTTTTATATATAAAGAGGGAACACACAGAGATGTTGGTCCACGAAAACAAACAAGGACAAAGCAATCATACTGGGTCTTGGATTAAAGGTGCATTGGGGCAAGAAAATAAGGAAATGAAAGACAATCCTCAATTATAGTTTATATTATTATTATTATCATTGAGATATTAACAAATTTACGTAAAATTGCTCTTATGCAGTCATAATTTGTTGTTTAAGTAAGTCTTTCATTGCATTCGTGGTATATTTTATCTGTGCCTAGGTAAGGAAACATTTCCCTACCGATTTTTAGTAACATGGAGACAGAAAAATTTTGAATACGTAGGGTAACTGCAAAAATTACTGACACGTTAAGAAATATTTTGTGTTTTTTCAAAAATATCTCCTGTATTTATTGACCGATCCATCCTAATAAAAATATTTCCACTAGGCCAACATCTATTATTTCCATCTTGCTCATTGAATCATATCAAAATGAAAATTGGAATGCATAGTTTTCCTCCTCTTAATGACATACACACAGCAATTGATGACAGTGTAAGGAACCAATTCCTGACCCCCTTAAAATCACCCTATACCTGTACCAAGATCAAAATAAATGTATTTCCAACTTTAACATAGAACACTGAATATTTCAAAATTACAAAACAAGTTATAGGATTGCAAATTATTGTTTAACTAACAGCACACATTAGGAGCTCATCAGTACTATCAGTCGCTTAATCATAACATATAAGTGCAAGTGCAAGGGTTGAAATTCGTTAATATTTATTAAGTTAATATTTTATTTATTTTACATTTAGATGCCGTGTACCACAACATTAGGTTAGAGGCACCGTTCGTTGTATTAATTACAATTTTTTGTATACATTAATCTTTTTGATGTATTCCATAACTGCATTGTGGAACTTCGTGTCATCTCCTAGTAGTTGTTGTAGCTCGAGCCCGTCGATTCAATTTTTTCTCCTTTCTTCTTGGTATCTGATACAGTCTACCATTATGTGTTTTGCTGTGACTTTTACTTTACAGTTTTCACATATTGGTGGAGTTGTGCCTTCCAATAAATGACTGTGCGTGAGCCTTGTGTGTCCTATCCTCAGTCTGGTCAACACTAATTGATCCCTTCTTTGGCCTGAGATGAGGTTCCAGGGCGTCGCGTGGGTTCTAATTGATTTTAGCAAGTTGCTTTCCTTTACCTCCTGCCAATTCCGGTCCCAAGCTTCCTTAGTTTCCTTTCTTATTTTTGACTTGAAGTCGGGCAAGGGAATGGAAATTCGGGGAACTGGAAAGAGGGTACAGGCCTCTTTAGCAGCATTATCCGCTATATCATTCCCCTCTATGCCTGCGTGCCCTGGGATCCACATGAAATTAACAGTTTTGTTTTTTCTTATGGTTTCAATAAGAGTCAAAATGTTTGATAAGATGTAATTGTTATTTATTTTATTTTTACTGATGCTATTGAGGGCCGATAAGGAGTCTGGACATATTAAACATTCATCACAGTTATTCAAACATAATATCAACTCTAACGCCAAGTTAATAGTTTATGTTTCAATAGTTATTTACACAGATATTGTCTAATCTTATTACCTAACATCAATATTAGATTGATAAAAAAAATCAAATGTAGAAACAATGAAGAAATGGTTATAATAGATGAAATTGAGACTCATCTTAGCAAAAACCTAAACCTTCAATCCTGCACACCTTATCACCAATACTGACTTGATCAGGGTGGCAATCTGAGGGCAATCACTTTGGCTTTGATTTGGGACCCATTTCGAATGAATAGGTGGCCTAAAACTCTTATTTTTCAAGGTAGAATGAGCATGCATCCGTAATTGGGATAGTGTCAGCAATAGGTGCCTTTACCCTGTATTGATTTTAGACGACCAGTATACTCGTATACAGGACCAAGAAATATAATATCTCGCTGAAAGTAATGTAAAATGAAAGACTAAGGGCAAAGAAGGAAGTGTTGACAGAGACTCAAGTTCAAAAGGATCTGCAATGTGAATAAGGCACCGTATCTTTCCTCCCCTTTTAATCTCTTCTAGAGCGATTTTATTGCGGTCCCCGACAAAGAAAATTTTCTAAATAAAAAAAAACCGAAAAATCCGTTGGTTTCTTCTATTATTTTTTTTAATAATAAGTAATGGTGCATATGCCTCTGACTTCATTTACTTAACCCCTTTAAGCCTAAAGGCTCCTAGAATCCTCAAGTATTCCTAGAGGGCGAAATACTACTAAGCTTTAGGTATAAAGAAGTGAAAAGGTCAATATTACTAGCTAGTGTCTTCCAAGCCATAAAATTCTTTGATCACATTTATTTTATGGTCTTGTGCATAAAACCGTTTTATGCCTGATTCATAAATACTACTTTTCTTTAGCTGTGGTCATGAACCTTATCAAAACTTATACTTTTATCGTTAAACTAACAAATAATAAAAAAATATAAACAGATGAGTAATATTTAAGCACCTTGTTTAATTCACTCAATTTAATTTTTTTTTTAATGCAATTTAAAATGCGAACGGTAATTTAGTCATCCATATAAAACTGCTGTGTAGTATTCTTTTTTTTATTTGTTTAAGATACTTTAGAATTTCATTTAAAGCAATCATGGCGTGTTATCATGCTTTTCTAACAAAAGGGGTTAATAAGGAGTCATTAAGTTGAAATGTTGCTAAGTCAAAATTAATTTTAATTCTATGAAGCCTGTTTTGAACAAGCGCCGTTTTTCAAAAGGTAGTGGAAGCTTCAATTCCTTTACGTTTTTGTCCACCATGTTTGGGCTTAAAATGAGACAAAAATATTGAAATTCTTGAATATTATTGAATGTTTAAATCTTGATCGAATCGTAAGCCGTAAATAATACATGGTAAATGAGAATTATTTAGTTAGATTTGGTTTAAAGGATATTGTCAACAAATAGGAACATATAGAAAGCTATTTATTAAATAAAGCTTTCTCGATATTTCTCTAAGCATTTTTTTTTTTAATCTAAATAAACATTTTGTGTAACCGAAACAAAGTGCATGTTTAAATATATAATATTTAAGGATAAAATGGTGGTTGAAAAAACTCGAGTTATATGATTACTAGCAGTAATCCTTGTGGCTTTGCTCGCGATTATTACATTTGGTGTTTGTTTAAGTTTATGGTTTATGCAAATATAATAAGTTTAACTTCGCTATCAGCCAATCAGTTAATCTTTTAACTATTTTTGTGTACAACGAATTAAGTTATTATTTAAAGCCAAATTCTGATTATATTTCGTACAATTTGCAATAGAATTATTGTAGAAGAGGGTATATCCATAATAGCTCAACACCATTTAGCTTTTAAGCATTTTATGTTAACTGATTTAACACATCATATTATTTAAGTTCGCAGTGTAAATATGAATTAATCCCATTCGTTAGTAAAGCTTCTAACCTAAAAATAAACTTTCTTTTTTTGTATTTTTTTGGTTTTACAAACCATTTCGTTCTATTTTATGATAACAAACAGTTTTTTTAGTCATTAAAAACCAAAAACCATTGAACACGTTTCCCAGGGGAACTTAAACACAAAATCAAGTTCTATACGAACTTCAATATAGCAAAAAAAACCTGTTCCTCAACAATCCATGACGGGTCTTGGGTTCAGTACGGCAAACGGACGTGCAAGGACGTGATTAGTCCTAGATCGCTAGGTTTTTCCCTAATTTTTAGTTACCCACTTTATAGAGTCTGGTTCTGCCATAGGAGGGTCTCCATACCCCGGTGTCGTTCCTCGGCTGAAATGACAAATAATTCTACCTTAGCCGAGATTTACGAGATTTGAACTCAGGAGAAGAACTTCCATACATACGTTATAAATTTAGTATATTTCTTAATACTGGTCAGGTTTGCTTTGCTTTTATGGAGTTAGAAATTTGATGATCATTCAAATGAGTACTTTTAACTTTCAGGGTACGTATAGTTTTTGAGTTATTCGAAATCCAATTTTGTTTTACGTTTTAGAAAAATATTTGTTTAAACCACTTTGAGAACGAATTTTCCCAAACCCATCCTTATTGCACATCTAGACGGTAAGACAAACCTCCAGAAAAAAAATCAGCTTCACAACCACAGTCATATTAGAGATGACCAGAAAATCGTGTGAAATTGGACTTTCTTTTATAAATATAGATAAGCACAACCTACATATTTTTTGTTTACATAAATCATGAATTTTTCAATGTGCAACTTTAAGTATTGGTATATAAGGATTTACTTTTTATGAAGTACCGAAAAAAAAATCTTAAAACATGCAAAACAGATGAGCGTTTTCATACTGACATTACACAAGTGGCAGATTATTTTTAAAATGATTTTCTTCATGAAGTATCCTTTTTTAATCATTACATCACTGCAAGTTCATCATTATTAGATTATTTCCGTTCTAACAAAAGACGTTTATTCATATCACTTTGTTTCACATAAACTGACTTTTTTTTTCTAACCTAGTTTAAATTAGCTTACGTGATAAAATGCTAAAATATCACTTTATTATCTAAAGTTTACAAAGGTCGCTTTAAGGCAACGCCAATCTCAAAAATCTAACAATAGGGGAGCCTTCACCCTGAATGCTAGCCACAAATTGAACTCTAATTAAAATGGACGGCAAAACTTAGATTAAACTTAATTTAGTCTGACCCACCTGACATAAATCATTAAGCCCATTTTACAAATTTCAATGCACTACCATAATCAATCATAGTTCTTCCTAAACTGTGGATGTCACTCATGGTCATTCTTTGGATATTTTATCGTTTAGAAGATTCTTTTTTATATTGTTGCTACCAACTGATTTCTTTTCTACTTTTTTCATTATGTTTTTATTTTAAAACACTTTTAATAATTGATGAAAGTAAAAAGAAACAATGTGACCAAATATTGTATACAACTTTTTAATCTTATCTTATCTTATTTTATGTTTGAATAAATAATTTATTAATATTTGGAGCAGAAATAAACAAAATCTGGTGCGCGCAACACACGAATTTCACTTACCTCTGTTATTAATATAAATTGAATAATTTTTATATTTGATAAATTTAAGAAACGAAATATTTATATTTGATTTTTATAGAAAGATGTGTTTTGATAAATAATATTTTATTATATTATCAACGAAATTCAGTAAGATGTTTTCGGCTTTTCATCACTCCGTAGAACTACTTGGAGCGTTCTGCGATGATAGCGCCATCCAGTGGCCAAGCGGTGAAACAATTGCATAAAAAAATATGTTTTCAGTTTTTTCCTTTAGTTGGATATTGAATACGTTCAGCTTATATATTTGTCTGTTTTTTATCAATGGTAATAAGATGATGTCGTTATTTTTATAGAATATACAAAATTAAAGGTACTTTAGGGGAAGAAAATATAAAATATCAGCATCTAAGCACCCTCAGACCGTTCAATCAAAATGTAACTTACATGATATTAAAGCCCATTAAATTTTACATCGATATAGCGAGTTTAATCAAAATCGTTTGAGCCGTTTTTGAGTGTAAAAAGGTGCTAAATGCATGAGATACAGTAGGACTTCCGGGCAGCCGATTTTAGTGAAAAAGTTGCTGCAATATCTCGGACGTAAAGTAGTCTTAAATATGAAATTTCAGTTCCGTACGACTTTTCGCGCTAGTTACCACACATACACATGGACACACAGACCTTTTTTGCGGGACTTGGTTATTTGGACTCAGGGGAACCTAAAACGTGTTTTCCGTTAAAAACTGGAATTCGAAAATATTCACGATCGATATTTCATAATAGGTAAATGAAAGTAAAAATGGTTAAATTTAACAATTAAAAAAATCTCATTAACTTCTTTGTGCGTATGACTAAAAACTATAAACTCTTCTCTACATATCCGATTAACTAAGTATAATAAATTAAAAAATAGTAATGTGATCGGAAAAATTGTTGGACATGTAAAAAATTTAACATAAAGATGTTGTACTTATTATATAGAAGCTATTATGTTTGAGACAAGGCTATTAAGGGGAAAACCAACCTTTTTGTAAACATTTCCTGTGTTCGTATGTTCTATTCGTTGACAGTCTAGAATACACACGTTTTCCTTAAAGAAAATTTTGGGTACTGCTTAATATTTGCGATTTACGTTTTAATGAGAGGTGAATAGCTAATTCAATACATAAATAGCTATCTGATTTCAAAAACGTTAAAGAATTAATAGGTTGTATACGGAGAATGAACTACCAACATTGTTGAAAATAGTTTTATTTTATTTTATTAGCTTATTTCTTATATTGCAGTTACAAGAAATAATAATAAAATAAATAATATAATAATAATAATATAAATAATAATAATGAAATAAATAATTCTTAGCTATTAGATTTAAGATATTTTTTAACATTCATTATCTAGTTTCCCATGTATTCTTGTTTTGTGCTCTTCTCAGACCTATTACAATATACCTACTGAGAATACCTCTCTGTGAGATAAATCAATTTGATACTTTATCATCAATTTTGTTTCATTATATTTTTAAATATATCCAGCAAAATTGACGACTAAAGAAGCAAAAACATAACTCTAATAAACTATATACGAAGTTATCTTCACGTCAATATCTGTGTTTTTAACTCAATGTATTCAACATTCAAAACATCTTAATGGTATCAGACGTCCTTGTCTTCATAATGAGAAAAATGCATTCTCAACATCCCACTTATTACTTATTACTAATTTCGTGTTGCTGAATTTGTTTACTTCGCTTGGTGATGTTCCATTACGATTAATAATATACCTACTGATATTTTCGAAATTCGCAGATGAAAAATATCTCAAACGATTTTCGTTTCCGCCATTGACACAAATATCATTTAAATAGATTTTTTTAATGTTTATTTTTTAGTTAATTTTATTATATTTCAAATGAGCACCTGTAATGTTCCGTGATGTATATTTTTTGAGTGATTCAGATTGAAAAATTCCGTAAGATTTTCTCTTTATGAGATAAACTGTATCAGAATTATAGAAAAATTAATGCAATAGTTAACAATTCCTTTTTCTAAGGATAGCGTGCTTATGTACGGGCAGACCGATTATATAATTTAATGGCCATAATTAATTTTAAATGTTCAACTTGTTTTATCACATTCAGCATCAATCTTTCACAAAACGCTGCAGCGTATAACACTAAATAATACAAACTCACTCCTCGTGTTATCTGAATATTGAATCCGGTTCTCTCGGGTAATTTTTCCCTCGGAGGATTAGCGCTTGAAACTTTCGGTTTATTTCCATCCAGTTCCGCTGTTTTCGTATAGAAAAGTTTCTGCGGTTTGCTTGTTGTTCCTTTCAGAATTTAATTACTTGCTAACTTTGTTAGGAAAATTTCAAATTTTCCCAAATCATTCCGTATTTAACGTTTCAATCCGATTTGAATAAGATTATGATAATCAGTACAACTTACAGTTATAATTATACGCTTCATTAACGACTTACATGCTCGTCATCATTGAAATTTTTTGTTAACGCTAATGTCAGAGCTGTATATTTTGACAAAGCTTGAAACTATTTAGTACTAAAAATAAGGATTTTTTTATTGTCATATAAAATATAATTAAAAATAAAAATCCAAAACTTTATTAATCAATTAGAATGTTCCAGTTCCAGATGTTAAGCAATAGTTATTTATTTGAGCAAATTCACACGCTAAAAACTTTAACGTTGTATTATCATTACTATCACTTATCTATATATATAAATTAAAGTAATGCGATCGTGAAAATACACGTTTTAGATCCCTTGAATTTAACTAACGAAAACTCTACTAATACTAACATGTACTAACTACTAGTACTACAACAGTATTTTGTTAATTTATTTAAATCACTTTATGCTACTATGGCTAATCGGACGATCTACAGAGGAGTCCAAACCCTATCTAGGTTTTAGGATAGGATCTTTAATGATACCTGACATCGCACAGGCTCGGTACCACCTTTTAACGTCCCTTCCGAAGGACGGCATAACTAAGGATTTTTTACTCCCATTAAAAAATCCTAGGACCACCTGCGGGTTTGAACCCATGACCTTTGTCATAGGAGGTTGTTATGCTAACCACCCAGCTACAAGTGATCCCACTAGTACTACAGTTTACTACTAGTACTAAACTGAAATTTTATTTTAGAAGAATACATGCTCGAGATTATACAGCAACTTTTTCAGTAAAATCGGCTGACCCGAAATGCTACTTTAATCCATGCATTTTGCACTTTTTCAACAATTTTCTCAAAAACAGCTGTTACATTTGATCGAACGCGCTAATCTTAATAAATTAAATAGCTTTATATAATATGAGTTTCATTCTGATTGAAGTAGACTGAAAGACTGAAATGCGGATATTTTAAATGTTATCCTTCTAAAGTATTTTGGTTGGGTAAATTAAAAAAAAAAACTGTATTATCTTGTAAGCATTGATGAAAAACGGGTAAATATGTAAGTTGAACTCAATATCCAACTAAAAAAAAAAGAGCAAACATATTTTTAATGCAATTATTGTGTGTTTTTTAACATTAAAATAGCAATTTAATGTAAAACATGATGTAGCAAAACTATATATTTTAGAAAAAAAAATTATCTTTTACACAAAGTTGCAAAATTGAATGGAGAGTGATGATAACTGACTAATTATTGTGGATAATAATATTATTTTAATAAACCACATGTCTCCATCAAAACTCAATGTAATTTATTCTTAATCCTTGTTTTTATTGTCTAAACCTTGTTTGTATTTCATTTAATGTACTAAAATTTCTGTATTTTGAATTAAGTCTAAAATAATCCTTGTGGTTGAAGATCCTTAATGTTAATAAATAAATTAACATAAAAATCTTTTTTCATCTCTAACTTATAAAAAAATTCCTTAATTGATTTTAACAACGGAGGTGAGTGAAAAGTCGTGTGTAGATTTTTTTTTTTTTTTTCAAAACAATGAATTTCTTCTTTTAAAAATATATTATAGTAATCGACCTCTGAATCTTATTTATATTCTTTTTCACGCACCGCTAGAGCTCGTGGCCTTAGATGGTAATGGGTCAGAAACTATTGCTCCTTTATCAACGATCAAGCTATGAAAAGGTGAGCATTCGCGATCAAACACATATCGCACTCCCCACGGGCAACAACTTTATAGAGAATGAACAGTAAGAAATCTCTTCAATAGCCTAAATTCTAACATAAAACCTAACAGCGACACTCTAGCCTGTACGCGAAACCGCTACTATTTATCCTCCAAGCAAAACACCTTTAATATAAACAAAGTCTAAGAATACAGGAATCGCTGAAATAAAGGAATACACTACTATTGCGAGACAGGTGTCGCCAGTATCTTTTCCAAGAAACACCGCTCTCTTCTTATTTCCATCAGTTTTTAATTTAAATTAAGAAAAAAATAAATATAAATGAAAGAAAATGAAAGCTTTCGTTAAAAAGGTTGTGTAATTTGCGAGACTGGACAATGAACACCCTATTTCTTTGGTACCTTTTCATTGCAGCCAGCTCTCCTTTCCACCCCACTCTTCTTTTCATATTAAATTCAAAGAATGGTATTTCCCTAGGGTAGTACTTTTTTTTAGTACTTTCATCTTTGTTTAATTTAGCGTTTCACAGGATCGTTCCCACGAATGAATCCCTATCCCTATCCTTTATTTCTACAATTTTTATTCTTATAAAGTAAAATCATTGAACAATTAAGTGGCGAATTCTCGTGATAAACTTTACATATTTAGTTCACATCATAGTAGTGATAAAGTTCACTTCAAATAAAACTTTTCAATATTAAACATCGTTACTAGACATCACGAACTATTAGACTATATATTTGAGGCATATCCTTATCTACACTAAATTATTATTAGTTTGTTTTATATGCTTAGTTTTTGTTATCTATGAATTTCATGAACTGGAAACCAGTAGTTTAAACAAAAAATAAAGATTAGGTTTAATTTCTTTACAGGAAATACTTTATTAAATATAAATATTTAAATAAAAAAATCGTATGATTTATTTTTGTAATAGAAAACTCATATATACACGTATGTCCACATGAAATTAATAGTATGTTATTGGTTATCAATGCCTTATGAGACGGTTTATTAATTTAACGTCACTTAAGTCACTGTTGCTAATTGGCCGATGCTTTACAGTGAGAGTAACGAATTTGCCTATCCAATTTTAATTAGGAAAGGGATCTCAAACGAGTACCTGATACCGCACAGCCTTGGGACCACCATTTTTCGTCCTCTTCGAAGAACGGCTTAACCAAAGATTTCTTTATTCTCTTTAAACAATTATTAATATTATTTATAATACTAGTTTATATATATAACTTATATTATATAAGTTTATCTCTTCTCTTTAAAAGTTCATAAGTATTAATAAAAAAATTAGAATATGAGAATTATTTTTAATAATTGAAAAAAATAAGACTGGTTAAACAAAAAAATTGTAATTTAATACACTATATATGTATGTATGGAACATATTATTGGCCTCCGTTGTATCTTATCCCAAGATATTCCCAGATAAAATTACCGTTATTTTTATTTACCACCATAAAAAAGTCCCCTATATATAATTTAATAAAATTACTGAACAAAGAACATATTTTCGTTAAGATCACCTGTAGTGTAGTGGCATAACAGCCTTTTATAACCAAAGTCGCGGGTTCAAACCGGGTAGGTGGCTCTAGGATTTTAATAGCGTAAAAAAATAGTTCTGCAGTCCTTCGGAAGTGACCTAAAATGTTTGTTTCGAACCTGTGCCGTGGAAAAATTTAGGATTCCCTTTGTAAAATTTTCCTATTAGTCATACAAGCATAAATGTGAAGTTATATGAATAAAAAAACAAACACGTTTTTATTTATTTTTTTACAAAGTAACAGTTGATTTTTAGCTCAATTACGTTCTCTGATAAAATAAAAACATTCAACTTTTGGATAAATTGAAATTTTTTATAATAGTCATAATTGTAAAACTTACTCTTATACAATTGACAAATGAGTCAATTATTTAGGTTGTATGTCATAAGTTTGATGATAAATTGTGTTATAAATTTAGCCTCTGTATCCGTAAGGAATCAGTTGACCCTTCTGCCGTGGACTTGGCTGTGTGTCCTGATGAACCTTATTCATTGGGATTTAGCCTTGCTTTAGTGTACTTTACCACCCTCCAACCTTCCACTTTTGTGTTCAACTAATTGAATCAATGCTCTCAGCTTTTAATAGTCTTAAAATTTTTTACAAGATTTTATTTTTTTAATTTAAACTAAAATAAGGTAAAGTAATCATAAATTTAATTTTATTGGTTTCATTTTATTTTAGTTTTTATTGAATGTAAGGAATGTCGAGTTCTAGTGGATAGAACACTAAACTACCATTCTCCTGTTCTAGGGTTCAAACCCCAACAGATGTATTTTATTCTGTTATTTTGTCTGTAAAATAAGGGTCCTTTCTGAGAAAAAGGCAGCTCGTTAAGTGGGAACCGAAAACTTTGTGTAGCCAACTTCTTTGAGTAGGCGTTGGGAAAGAAATAGTGCGAATATGTACTGAACACTAGAATCTTGCTGGTGATGCGTCCTTGTTTATAGCCCAGTAAAATAAGGCTAAAATTTAAGGTTTGTGGAAATCGTTTTAATGGTCCTAAATAAAAGTAATCTGAGTTTTCACCATCGCAGTTGTTGAGCTTTACTTTTTAGAGTAATATAAATAGAATTATGGTGCAAAAACCTATTTCTATTTATCCAACCCACAGTTTCTTCTATTTTCTTGAACGTAATATTGTATAAAGCATATTATAAAGGAAAATAAAAAACATTACAGAATATGTTGATTGAAATGTATCAATGAAGTACTTTCAGACTTAACTTGATTAATATAGTCATATATAAAATAACTTAAGTATAACTTCCATTTTGCTAGCTATAATATGGCTAATGTTGCAAATATCGTTATTCAAAGTAAAACCACGGCATCAGTCACTGTAGAATGTTTCAAATTGGACGTATTTCTCAAATATTTCTCGCAAGCTCTACAACGCGTGTACTGGAAAATCAATATAAACGGTTTTTTTTTTAAATACCGTACCAACCAAATTCAAAATTTAAGGCTTAAAATTCCATGCACTAATGAAATGATATGTTTTTTTTTTTTTTTTTAAATCAACAAAATTAAAGGTACCTTGGAGGAAGACAATTTGAAAATTCGTCAGCCAAGCCCTGTAAAACTATTTCAATCAGAATAAAACCTATATGATATTAAACCCTTTTAAACAGTACATCGATTAGCGAGTTTGATCAAAATCATTAGAGCAATGTTTGAGATAATTGTAAAAAGTTTCTGTAATATCTCAGGCGTTTACGTTTTTAAAATATGATAGAACATATTTATAAAAATTTAAATAAAACGTTTTCGAGTTAGATTAACCATACACACACTCGCAGTCTTTTTTGCGGGACTTGGTCATTTGGACTAAAAAATGTTCACGATCGCCTACCTTTTCCTAACTATATATTTCACATGTAAGTAAGTGAATTTGAAATGAGGATAAAATAGAATATTTAGCTACCTAAGCTGTTAATTTACAAGCCCTTCACTGTATAAACAAGGTCCTGTTTATACCCTAAAATATTCCGCCAAACTAAATCCTCAGCATTTAGGGATCAACTGAGTAACTAAAGGCTTGGTCCATATGTTGAGAGGGAGGGATGACGAACCCTAAAGGACATGCAGAGTGGCTGAGTGCTAGCACGAACCGGGACCCTATAAATATTTGAGGAGACGGACCACTTGCCCCAGCCACTGAACACACTCTCAAACTGTTCATCCCTTCTTAAGAGGAAAATGCCTAGAGCCCTCTCCCGACCTGCGAAGATCTATTTCTGCCCCCACTTAACATTACAATTTGACACCTATTTACCCACAAATAGTTCAAGTTAAAGGTCAGTATTCTAAGTTATTTTTAGTTGAAAAATTACTTAGCTTGCGCCTATTGCTGAGAAAATTCCAAAATAAAATTAAAACTATCGCTTTATCCTTGGGTATAGGAAGAATCGTTTCCTCTTCGTAATTAAAGCTGGTTGAATTATAAGATAAACTAGTTAATATAATTGATATGCTATACCATAAATAGGTGTTAAGACGTTCTTGCTATTAATCTCATAATAATTCCTTTAATAGTAATAAATGTAAATTGATTTTCGTCCGAAGTATAAACTGAAGCGTAAGTGGGAGAATCCTGTTAAAGGGATTAAACAGAAGAGGGGAGTATAGGATTGTTACAATCCCACTAGACCTCGCTCAGGCCTGGGACCACCATTTTATCTACCCTCCGAGGCATAACCAAGGATTTTTTACTGCCTATAAATAATCCTAGGGACATCTGACGGAATTGAACCATCTTTCCGAAGGTGGTTATGCGAGCCACTTCACCACATGTGACACCCAGGAATTAGGTTTTAGGCGGTGTTCGGTTTATATAAGTATAGATAAAACAACAAGGTGCAAAATTTCCCGAATTTAAATGACTAAACTTTAGAAGCATATAGGGTGCAAAAAAACTATGACCAAAAGTTCTTTAGTGACTTGCTTGTTTTTTTCTTCATTAGAAAAAATCATTAAATTAAATATCTCATAGTATTCGTGATTATTTTGTCTTTGTTGTTTTAAGTTGAGCATTGAGATATGTAAACCCTTGATTACTACAATTTAGGGCATTCCTTCCTGCAGTAAAATACATTGCAATTTAGCTTTTCTTTAAACAGGAAAAATAAATTGTCTGTAACTAAGTCATCAAAAAATTATTTCTGAAATATAAGAATTAATATATATATACGTACCGTTAGAAAGCGCAAAATTAAAAAAAAAAGTTAATATGCAATAAAAGAAATCGTACAAGTTAAACTTATGAACGTATATTATTAGTAAAGAGGGTGGTGATGATAGTTAAATGTTGCCACCTTCGCACAGGATCCTTGGAATTTGGAAATTTTGGAAACAATATTACGTACCGAAGTGTAAGTTGTTAACTTGAATAGTATGTTTTTTATAAATCTACAAACTAGCATTGTTATTAATTATTTTCTATTTAACACTATTTCATAAAACAGATGTTCCACTGTAAGGTGAATGGGATTCCTATGGAAACCAAATTAAACCTTTAACATTTATTTTAAATAGTTTGTATGATATATTAAATAGTTATAAATCTAATAGGATAGTAACTTTTTTTATTTCTCTAGGTTTATAATACGTAAATAGGAAACAAGTTTTATTAATATGGTAAAATAAAATTTTCCGTTATCTGTGCTTCACTTAATAATAAACTCAACCAATTTTGATTTATGTTTTTTTTTATTTCCGCCGATGATTAAAAATATTATAATAAATTTACGTTATAAAATAAACATATTTCCTACCTAAATGAACCATTCCTTAACATAAACTAAAACTTACCTAAAGCGATAATCACTAAATTCGTCACACATAGATAATCACATCTCATTTAAATTAGACCCATGCGAATAAGGAGCGGGTCCACCACACACACACACATATATATATATATATATATATATATATATATATATATATATATATATATATATTATTGACGTTATCTTAAATTTCGTTATTTCGTACTGTTTTGTATTGTTTACTGATATGTAGATGATGCATTATTGAAATTTTATTGTGCCTTTCTTCGGTCCAGTAATTTCTGGAATTTTCATCGTTACTTCTCGCCATCTCATACAGAGCGGGGAATGGTGTGTCGGAAACACATTTCTGGAATTCTCGAATGTCCTTTCGGGTTCTTCGGCATTTGTGATCATACCCTACTACAATACACGTTCAACATGGTCTTACAAACGTACACCATAATAATCCTTCTTAAAAATACTTAAGATAACATTTTTATGACGTAATAAATAAATTATAGCTGCTTAATTAAATAATCTTAAATATGAAGTTGTTGTAAATAATATTCAGAGCAGACTAGAACAAGGGTGATATTGATGAAGACAATTAAACAAGAGGTAACCTGTGCTACAGCAGCTTGGAGGACAATTAGTGGAAGATGGCTTTGTCACCACAGTTGTCTATAGAACCAATTTACATTATAACTTTAAAAGTTTATATTTTATCTGGAGTACAATACACGTTTATATTAATATAATTATATAATATTATATTTTTAATATTAATAACGAGGTCAAGACATATTACCATCCTAAATCTAATTAATTAATATTTTTTTCCGTCGAGTTACTTATTTCTACCGTGATTCAGTGGAAATTAGTAGATTTTTTTTCTATATTGAGGATGTACAGTCGACTGTTGAAATAATCGGGAGTCAGTCGTTCGTCTGATAAACAAAGATTTTTTTTTTATTAAAAAAACCATAGAATCATAATTTTTTTTATCATTCATTACAATACACAAATATAAATAATACGTCGATTTGTAATAACAAAATAAAGCAAATTTGCATTTCTATTATTAAATATATAAACTTTCCAGTACCTTATCCTGCCGTCCATTTAACATAACCATCTAAGCTGTATTTTCAGTTCAAAACTTCCAATTTATTACAAAAAGCTCATTTATGTTACCATCATCAGACCTATCTGGACATATGGAATCGAGCTGTGGGACTCTACTAAACCATCTAATTCCTCTCGCATTCAATCCTTACAATCCAAAATCCTTCGAAAAATCCCAAATGCTCCTTATTTCGTTACGAATAACATCATCCATAATGACCTAAATATCCCATTTGTCGCAAAACCAGCCCGAAACTGATATTTCTCTTTTAATTTCAAACTCCCAACCCACACGAATCCTCTTGTACGCAACTTATCATTCCCATCTATTCCTGACAACCCTCCGAGGCGATTGAAAAGACGATGGCCTCGAGACCTACTTAAATTAACTTGATATTGAAGTGCTACCACTGGGTAGTTTCTTCACAAGACATTATCTCGCCCATAAGTGTAATTTAGCCCATTTACTTGTTGTATACTTTACATTATATGTACAGTTGTAAATATCAATAATAATAGGCTTACCGAACTCGAAGGTTCGATGCCCATACCACCAGGCTTCGCCTGCACAGACTCGTCCAAAGTTCGCCGGTCATGCCCAAGCCCCCGAGATCAGCCTTAATGCAATCCTCCCATCGACGCTTCGGCTACCTTTCGGATGCCTACCAGTCGGTTCAGCGAATACCAACTTTCTCGGGATCCGTTCCTCACCGAGCCCAACAACTTTACGCGCCCATTTGAGTCTCAACGATGCTATCAACTTAATTATATTCACAGTGTACAAACTCCGCAATTCCGCGTTGTGCAACCGGACAATAGGCGTTTTACCTCAGAGTAATCCATGACTGTTGGTGGTATTTTATGAACTAAAATATGTGATTAGGGCGTGTAAATATCAATAAATTGTTTAAAAAAAAAAAAATAGATAAACTTAAGTCGAGGCATCATAGTTAAACCTGTAAAAATGAAATAGGAAAAATTAAATCTTCTAATAGTCCTTGTGTATTTGTTCTACTTGCTTCGTAATATAATATAAATATAATATACTAATTTGTCTAATAAAGAATGTGCAAATTTGTTTTATTTTATCTAGAAGTCTCACGTGACTTCAAGATGATCCTCAGAATTCGAAATTAACATGCTCGTTAGAAAGTGGCAGCTAATTAAACGTTTCCAAACCCCTATATCGGCCGGGTATGAATGTCAAGGAAGACTATAAAAATTTGTAATCATTGCACAGCAGATTTAAAAATATATAAATACTCAAATAACTGTTATCAGTTTCAAAGGTTTGCTGAAGTTGCTGTCATGATCTCTTTTTTCACACTTATCAACTTATCAAAAACAAAAAAATAGCAAATGCAGCAAATACTATGATTAAAAAAATATATATAACCATTGTACGTTTTAATATAAACATGCAATTGTTCATATTCAATGATTATAAATATTTATTTTGTTACATTTTATTATTATATGTTATAGTAAAAACTAGCAATTTATTTTATTTTTATATATTGTTCTGACTTATAAGGTTTGAGGTCGACTTATAAAAATAATAAAATTTAGCGCGTTATCTGTACTCTATTTTTGAATATATTACCATTCTTCTTTCACAATGTCCATTAATATTTATTAAATTAGTGAGTCAAGCTCATTAAGCTCATTCAATCATCATTGCATTACCATTTGACATTTCAATTCAACGAGGCTTCTTATCTTTATTTATTCATACAATTTAATACAATAGATCAGAATAAACTTAAACTCGTCCTTCGAAATTTGCTAAAATTGTCAGTATACTTATTTTTCTCATAATTTTCTTCCTCTATTTTTTTTTTTTTTTTAATAAAAAAGTTTACCTTACAGTTAATAGGAATAAATTTTCGTGAGTTCACTGAATATTTTAGTATTGATTGGGAAATAGTTTTATACCATATTAAATATATTTATTTATAATAATAATAATAATAGGCTTAGCGAACCCGAAGGTTCGATGCCGATACCACCAAATTCCGCCTACACAGACTCGTCCAATGCGCACCATTCAAGCCCAAGCTCCCGAGATCAGCCTTAACGCAATCCTCCCATCTCCGCTTCGGCCTACCTTTCGGACGCCTACCAGTCGGATCAGCAAATACCAACTTTCTCGGAATCCGTTCGTCATCGAGCCCAACAACTTTACTCGCCCATTTGAGTCTCCGCGATGCAATCAGCTCAATTATATTCACAGGATGCAAGTTCCGCAATTCCGCGTTATGCAACCTTCTAAACTCCCCAGTGGCCTCATCTCTCTTTGGACCAAATATTTTACGCAATACTTTATTTTCGAAAACCTTAAGCCGCTGTTCATCCTTTAAAGTAAGCGGCCACGTTTCACATCCGTAAAGAACCGTTGGAAGAATAATAGTTTTATAAATTCTAATCTTTAAGTTTTTAGATAGAAGCCGCGAACTAAGTAACTTAGCAACTGAATAATAACACGCATTTCCCACCTTTAACCGGGACTTTATTTCTTCCTGGATTTCATTTTTTCTAGTTATAATTGAACCTAAATACTTGAATTTCTCTACGTGTTCAAAAGTATGACCTGATACATCAATATCTCCAAGATCGACATCGTTTCTGCTACTAATCATATACTTCGTTTTATCGGTATTTAATTCGAGTCCTATTTCTTTACCGGTTTTTATTAACACACTTGTATTTAGTTGTATGGTTTCCGTGTCTTCACCTAGCAGTACCAGATCATCGGCATACCCCAAAACCGGAATCTTGTCACCCATATTTAAGCCTTTCTCGGTACACATCACCTTTTCTATGACATATTCTAAAGCTATATTAAATAACACAGGTGAAAGAGAGTCACCCTGTTTTAAACCCGATCGCACCTCAAATCTCTCGGAGTAATTATGACCGATTCTAACTTTATGGAATGTTTCCGACAAACACATCTCTACTAGGTTTACTAACTTTCTAGGTATTCCCTGTTCAATCATGATGTTATATAGCTTCTGACGGTCTATTGAATCATAAGCCTTTTTAAAATCGATATAAAGTTGATGGACTACACCGTTGTATTCCAATTTTTTCTCTAATATTTGACGTAGGGAAAATATTTGGTCAATAGTCGAGCGATTCCGCCTAAAACCACATTGGTAATCCCCGATAATTTCCTCAGCGTATTCCGTGATTCGACTAGTTAGAATTGACGAGAATATTTTATAGCATACTGGGAGAAGAGAGATCCCACGATAGTTGTTACAATCCGACCTCGGTCCTTTTTTGTGAATCGGAATAAGTATTGATTCTTTCCATTCCTCGGGCATTTTTTCAGTTTCCCAGATCTTTTTAACTAAAAAATGTATTTTGGAAAATATATTTATTTTCAATATGAAATATATTTATTTATGTATTTTTATTTAGTTATTCGAGCAAGAAATGCGGTATATTACTATAGTGTTATTAAATAACCCTTTTTTTTTTTTTGTTTTGTGTAAAGAAAATTACAGGTTAGATCATTTTTTGTAATATTTGTTTTTAGGATAAGTTCGTATGACCTGCAAACTTTCACTTTATTTTTGCCTAAAATAATTCATGATTCCGAATATATTATGTAAATTGGGTATTACCATAAAACAGTTCTTGGAAAAGCATTGTTGTGGCAATCCTAAGAAATTAGCTCAAATTATTATTAAATACTCAGCACTCCTCGAAATAATTATAAACATTAATAATAATAACAGACTTAGCGAACCTATACAGACCCGTCCAATAATCACCGTTCAAGATTAAGTCCCCGATATCAGCCTTAACACAATTCTCCCATCCTACCTTTCGGACGCCTACCAGTCGGTTCAGCGAATACCTACTTTTTTGGAATTCGTTCCTCACCGAGCCCAACAGCTTCACTCGCCCATTTGAGCCTCCGCGGTGCTATCAATTCAATTATATTCACTGGGTAAAAGCTTCGCGATTCCGCGTTGTGCAACCTTCTAAACTCCCCAGTGGCCCAATCTCTCTTTGGACCAAAAATTTTACGCAGTACCTTATTTTCGAAAACCTTAAGCCCTTCTTCATCTTTCAAAGTAAGCCGCCATGTTGTATATCCATAAAGGACCGTCGCAAGAATAATAGTTTTATAAATTCTAACCTTCAAGTTTTTGGACAATAGCCGCGAGCTTAGCAAATAATAAACATTGCTGTATAAAATATGAAAATGTACTATAAAAAATCTGGTGCGGACAACACACTACTTTCACTTACCTCCATTTTTCAATGAAAGGATTTTCTAATACATTTAGAGATTAAATAGGTGAAACTATTAAAGAATTAATTAAATTGAACTTATAGAAACATGTGTTTTATTAATTAATCTATTATATTAGCTAAAATAATCAGTTTTATCGGCTTTCCATCACTCTTTATTAACTTTTACAAGTTTGTGCATTAGATAATATTTATTCTAAAAGCTTTGTCTTTCCAACGGTCTATTATAAGTGTATATTACTGTTGCTCGGTTCAAAATAAAAAAATTGCATTAAAAAAATATGTTTTCTGTTTTCTCCTTTAGTTAGATATCGAATTAGTTCAACTTACATATTTATGTGTTATTTATCAGTAGTAACAAGATGATATATTTATTTTTATAGAATCTACAAAATTAAAGGTACTTTAGAGGAAGAAAATTTGAAATATCGGTATTTAAGCCATGTCAGATCATTTTAATCAGAATAAAACCTAAATGACGTTTAAGCCTATTAATTTTTACATTGATATAGCGAGTTTAATCAAAATCGTCGGAACCGTTTTTGAGAAAATCGAAAAAAGATGCAAAATGCATGGTATAAAGTGGCTCTTCTGGTAAGCTCATTTTGTTGAAAAAAGTTTTGTAATGTCTTGGGCGTATATTTGTCTGAAATATGAAATTTCAGTTTCATAGGACTTACCGTTTCCGCCCGGGAGTTACCACACACACACACACACACAGACCTTTTTGCGGGACTTGGTTATTTGGACTTAGGGGACCCTAAAACGTGTATTTCCGTTTAAAACTGGAATTCGAAAATTTTCACGATCGCAAAACTTCCCCTTACTATATATAGTAAGTGAAAGTAAAATAATAATTAAGGGAATTCATATGATTAAAATTTAGTTTAAAAATAAAGTTTAGCTTATCCATATAATATTGTGTAACGCTTGCAGATATAGGCGCATAAAATTCAGCGGATACTATACAGTGGCCTCCGGTTGAATAGTTTTCCCTCACAAATCCCTATAGTGATACATTTTGAACGGTAATAGATTTGTTTTTGTTTTGTGCGTTTTTTTTTTTTTATCTGCTCCAAAATAGCAATCATGGACGGACCATCATCTTGCTGATTGTAACACTGGAAGTGACCCCATCCGTCGGAGTCCCATTCGATGGAAGAATAATGGTCATTGACGAATGTTTTTGTTCATTCTATTCTTCTTTCAGGAGTGATTTATACGGCGTTTTAGTCCTGTTGATGTCGATGGAAAAACCTTTTTCTCGGAAAAAAGTTTTAAAAAACAGTTGTATTTTTTTTTTAGAATTTTATAGTATCCAAATTAATTAAAATCGATAGGTTGCTAAAAGTTTTAGAATGACTGTATTGTTCTGATCAGAGGATGGAATATTGAATCTATATTTTTCCTTTTTATAGTACTGCATGGAAGAATATCTTTTCTTTTTTACATAAAAGGGTATATTAGAAAATTAATCAAATCCCCAATCAAATGATATATTCAGTATCGTTCCAATATCCTGCCTCCATTTCTGCATTAAGTATTTGTCATACCTATCAACCCGCTTCCCTCGGTCTCCCATATAATCATTCCCAACTATAGTGGCAGTTGTGGTTAGATAAAATGATACGCCCTGATGGATTGCTTTGAACTACATAACACACACCTCTCTCCACGAACCTCTATGCTTTTATATCATGATTAGATACTGGCTGACGAGTTTGACTAATTAATACATCATTCCGTTTGTGTTGGAGCAACATAATTTAGATTAATTTTAACGAAATTAAGGTCACGCAAACTATTTAGATATTAAAAACTTTCCAGTGAGTCTTTCTCCATTGCTTTGGATTGCATCAGAGAAAAATTCATATTTCATTTTATATGATTTTTTTTTTATATTGGTGCTAATACCAATCATTGCCTACACGATTCAATCCAAGTACCATTATCCATGGCCAAATTTCCGTGATCAGATTTAACTAAATCCTAAGCCTCTTAGCCTAACAACTATAGATGCCAATGCGATGTTATAACAAAATTAATTCTGGGAAGGTACAAACTTTGTAATTGTGCGTTGCGTTACTTAAATTACTAGTGTCTTCATCCCTCTTAGGACCAAAACTTTTATGGACAACCCTATGTTCGAAATTTTTTCTTTTAGCCCTGATGAAGTCCCACAATGTAGGCCGAAACATCGGTACACAATTAAAATAGCACTATGTTTTAATGTTTGTTTCTCTCTAATGACCGCATCCCCAACCATCTTCCTCATCTATATTCGAAAATAGGCGTTGTTAATCCTTTAATGTTAGCGACTACGTTTCACACCAGTATAAAACCGACGGGAGAATAATAATTAAATAAATTTTAACGATTTTTCTTAATATATATTTAAAATTTATGTTTGGCATTTTTATACGTTTAGTTTTTGTTGACTATACCGGTGATTATTTAAGAAAAAAAACTTATATCTAGCCTATATATGGTCTTTGTTACATATCATGATAAGGAAAGAGATATTATATATTGTCCTTGTTCAACGGTTATTCAAGGAAGTGATGTTATTAGACTTAAGGTTCAACCGCCCGGTCTTTCATCCAATCCAATGAGTAGGTGCATAGGTCTGTGATTCCTAAATTAGATGTTTTCACACCGGAATCGAGAAACTCAACGTCTGAAGCTGTCATAACCATTTGTTTTTCTTGTAATATTTATTAATTTCAACGACAAAAAACAATTATTAGTAGTATAGAATATAATAAAGAAATAACGGAAAATGTCACCCAGTTTCTAAACGATGTTAGCATATTGTGAATGTTTCTCGATTTTTAATTGTTAACCGACCCAAATGAGAATGGAACCCACACTTATTCCAACTAGAACCTCGAAACCTCTTCTGTATAAGGTTGATACTTCGTAAATATTAAATTAATTAGTTTCCATTTTTTGTTTCATAAAAAAAGCAAGAGTCCATATTTTCATTGAAAGAATAAAAATTATAAAAAAATGAAAAGAAAGGTAGGACAATTAAGGTATAAACAAAGTAGTTAAATATTTAGCAGAAGCAATTAGGCAACAACCGGCATCGCATTACCTTCTGCTTACTTAATACAATGAATGTAAACAGACATTATAAAAGCACCACCACGGTCGCTTTTATATTACAGCCCTTAATGTTTTCTTTCCTTTACTGGGTTACAAAACAAAAAAGAAAAAAGTCAGAAAAAATACGGTAGGTAGGAAAAATTTTTCTTTCACCGAAAAAACTATTGTATATTGGCCTATCTTAAAATAATCATTAGAAAATGGAAATTCAGAAAGCTAATTAAAGAAAATTTCTTGATCCCGTAATCCTATCAAAGATAAAAATATCCGAATCTCATCAAGAGACTTTAGCTTTTAACAGAAGGAGGAAGATCCGATGGAAAATCTTTGAAAAACTCATCCTTTTTTAATTACCAAGTCTATCTATAACGAACTCTTAGTAAAAAAAATATTTCTCTTCCATTCCCAATTTTATATCCATTAAGACCATGCACACTCCCCATCTAATATCACTCTGAGCTTTAACTAAAGCATAATTTAATACAAATCGGTATAGGATGCTATTTATATTGACATTTTAAGGGTAAGAAAAAAAAAAAAAACAACAACAGTTAAATCACTTTTTTGTTCAACGGGTCAAAACCTTTTTTTTAAATAATTTTTCCAGGACTTTAGGATAATGTGGGAGCGGCGTGGTCTAGCGGATAGAGCAGTAATCTACTGCTCTCCGGTCCCTGGATTCGACTCCCGTCTGTGGCAGAATAATATTTATTCTGTTAATTCAGTCGGGGGGTGACCCTAGGGTATGGAGAGCCTCCTGGGGCAGACCTCTTTGAACTAGGTACACAAAAAATTGGGGGAAAACCTGGAGGCTGAGAGTGATCAAGGTCTAATCATTTCATTACACGGCAGTTGGCCTTGAAACAGTACAAATCTCTATATGTACTCAGCCCAAGAAGTTGTAATGGTATTGCTTAGGTAATGAACAAAACATAATAAAGTAATATAAATACTCCTATGAAACTAAAACTAATACCATATTGTTAATCCTAACGCATTGATAAATGCCATTTTTCATTATAATTTAATTAATAAAATAAAATAGTGTTATGTGTGTCTTTCCCGTTATCTTTGTCTAAAGGCTATTTATTATAAATAAAAATATTTGGCAGCACGCTATTATAAATATACAAGTCAAAAAGCAATCTTTAAAATTTATTTTTATTAAATTAACCATTCATCACTTCTATTAATAAAGCGTATCAAAATTATCAGCTGTTTATTTTCTGTTCTCCATTACACAAACCATATTAAAGTGTAGACGAAAAAATTTCATACATCGTAATCCATAATAGCTCTATACATTAAATTTATGTATGTGTTATTATTCGTTTTCATATTGAAAACGTTCGATCTATTAGATATAGGTCTTATCTTCTTAAATTCAGATATTATATGTGGATGTCATAGGAAATAGATAAAATAAACTAAATTATTTGAGGTCAGCAATAACGAGGGGGTAAAAATGGAAACTAAGAAGAAATATTGGCTAGGATAAGGGGAGAGCTCTCTCTCTATATATATATTTTTTTTTTTTTTTTTCCGTAGAAAAATACTTTGTCCATGCATTCCATCTAAAAACTTACAGCACTCTTTCTCTTGTTCGTTTACTAGTGGAAATTGAGTTCGTTTATTTTAAAGGAAAAAACATCGGTCTATATTCGGGTCTAGTAAAGAAGAGCCTACTGTAAATTAAATGATTCACAACGCGGAACCGCAAAAGCTTTCCTTCTCTCATTTTTGGGGATATGAAGAGGAGTTTATAATGTCGTGATTAATGATTTGTATCGAACCTTCGAGTCCGCTAAACTTTTGATTATTAAATTAACAATAATGTTCTATGGATTGAAATTCCCGTATCATTCATCAAAGTCCTCCTTTTGAGCTAGTTCTCTTTGTATATGGTAGTTTCAGTTTGTTTTCGCATTATAAAACAATTTTAGCATTAAGTGTTTGCATTATTCATTATCTATATTAGGATCACAGTAAACATCATAGCGCATTTGTGTTGTAGCTGCAACTCCTATAATAACATGTCAAGCCTGCGTTTAGAAGGTGGCACAAGTTCCATATTCGTCCAGGATGTGGATTTCAACCGGTACTATAAGGAACGTTATATCCTCTTATGATTGCTGATCGTTTCTCTTTCCTGACATTTCCCGTCCTTCCATGGATATCCTAGATCTAACGGAGCTCACTAATGAATAGTAAAAGGGAAGACAAGTAATGTTCTCAATCGTACTCCAATTTATGTTGAAAAATATGTTGTTATTTAGGAATATCTTTGGAAAATACCTCTCTTCCTCTTCTTGTACGTTGAAGCTATTTAAGATTATAAAACTAATTGAATCTTTTTAAGCAGTCAAATTATCAAATATCAAATACGCTATTGCGAAACTAAAAAATTCATATTTAAGACAACTAAGACATACGCTCGAGATGTCACAGCAACTTTTTTATCAAAATTGCATTTTGCACCTTTTTACGATTTTCTCAGAATCAGCTCTAATGATTTTGAATAAAATCGCTATATGGATGTCAAATTTAATGGACTTTAACACGATGTAGGTGTCATTCTGATTAAATCCGTTTAACATAGCTTAAGTGCCGATATTTTAAATTTTCTTCTTCCAAAGTACCTTTAATTTTGTAGGTTTCGAAAAAATAGGCACATCATCTAGTTAACATTGATAAATAACCGCTAAATATTCAAGTAAATATACGAATTTGATTAACGAATAAAGGAGAAAAGTGCAAACATATTCTTTTATGCAATTTTTGTGTTTTTTAACACAAGAATAGTAATATAGATGCATAATATACTTTCGATAAGTTAAAGATTTCAGAAAAAATATTATCTTATATACAAGCTTGTAAAAGTTAATATAGATTGATGGAAAGCCGAAACGGCAAACTAATTATTTTAGAATTGTATTCGAAGTTCTGCGCATGCGCGTGAGTATAGCAGTCATATTTCAAGTCGGCTCTCGGATTTCTTGCTTTTACAGTTGGATTTCACTTCAGCACAGTCTTGAAAACATCATCAGACTTCAGGATAACAACAACAGTTATTATTGGAGCAAACAGCGGTAAGTTGTGATATAATTTACAGTGTAAAGTGAATGCTGAGTCACCTCTTCATATCAGCTGATTGCCAATAGCCCGGCAAGGCTGGTCTTGCTTAACTTTTTTTAAGTTATTGTTTTTTTTTCCCACATCTGGTTATTATTTAATTACTTTCTATACATGAAATGCGATATTATCATCAAGTAATGTCCTCCAAAGCTTCAACTAAAAGATCTAGATCTAGTGGTTCAATCCCGTCACCTACAAAACAAAGACCCCGCCGTGATACTAATAAAAGATTAAATCTACAAGCAACCCCTTCCGGTACTAATTCAGAATCTGAACCACAACCTGGCACATCGTCACAAGGGATGACTGACGAATCGCCGTTTTTCACCCCAAATCCTTTTCAGATTTTACATAATGAAAAAGAAAACATGGAATCTACTCCTATACCTAGTGAACCACGGCCTCCTCCAATATTTGTCAAAAATATTAGAAATTTCCAGTTGTTGTGTGCGCAATTGAACAAAATTACCGAATCTACCAGCTACTACTGTATGAGTAGAATCAATGATACCAAAATATCTCCTACTACTGCCGAGACATATAGAAAAATAGTGAAATACCTAACTGAAACCAAAGCAGATTTCCATACCTATCAGCTACGCCAAGAGAGAGCTTTAAGGGTTGTAATCAGAAACTTACACCCCTCGACACCAGTTGAAGCTATTAAAGAAGAACTAACGGAGATGGGCTATAAAGTGCGGCAAGTCACTAACGTCCTAAAGGATAAAATTCCTCTACCTCTCTTTTTTGTGGATTTGGAACCAGCTGAAGGAGTTGAAAAAATCTATGACCTCAATAGATTGTACTATTCCAGTGTAAGAGTTGAAAAACCTTACACAAAGAGAGAGATAATTCAGTGCCATAATTGTCAAGCATATGGTCATACTAAAAGTTATTGTCATCACATACCTCGATGCGTGAAATGCGGTGAACAGCACAAGTCTGTGGAGTGTACAAAACCAAAATCAACACCAGCTGTATGTGCTCATTGCCTGAAGGACCACCCGGCCAACTATAAAGGATGCCAAATCTATAAGGAGCTGAGGACCAGGTTTCAAAAACCTCAAGTACTGGATGAAACAGCAAGACAAGTAAGAAACAGAAGAGAACCCTCAAAACTTATTGATGCCAATTTATCATTTGCCCACTTACTTGGAGGTGGGAATCAAAGTACTGAAGCCGTGGCCCTGCCGGAACTACAAAATGTACCTCAATCCATTCCACATATACCTCTTTCTCAAAATGTAACCAATCCTAAGAATCCTAATCCACCACAAATCTCTCATATTCCTCCTCCTTCAAACGCCACAGACCTTACCAGTTTGATGACATCCTTTATTTCCGAAATTAAATCCCTTGTTATGCCCTTAATATCACTCCTTACGAATCTCGTAACAAATCTCATTCCTGCCTTAAAAAAACCATAAATGACCTCACCTAATTCCTTATCCATTCTCCTTTGGAATGCGAATGGTGTTAGAACTCACACTGACGAACTTACAGCCGTACTGCAGGACAAAAATATTGATGTTGCACTCATTACTGAAACTAGACTAACCACTAAACAGTACTTTAAAATACCAGGATACACGACATACCGGACAGACCATCCAGACGGCAAAGCCCATGCCGGTACTGCTGTCATAGTCCGCCGATCCCTCACCCATCACTTACACCCAATTTCCGCCCACGATTACCTACAAGCAACTTCCATCGTTATCAAAACCTTTTCCTTTCCGCTTATCATCGCATCAGCATACTGCCCTCCTAAACATCCCATTTCCTCTGCCCAATTTGGATCCTTCCTCAACTCCTTGGGTAATCACTTCATTTTGGGTGCAGACTTAAACGCTAAGAACCAACAGTGGGGTTCTAGAACCACCAATTCTCGTGGACGGACATTGCAGTCTGCACTCAACTCCCGACGCTTTCATCTCCTACCTCCCGATTCTCCTACCTACTGGCCAACAGATCCTAACCGTAATCCTGACATCCTCGACTTCTTCATCCACAGCGGATTAGGCTCTCTGAATTTTTCCATAGCTCGCCTTGATGAACTATCCTCTGATCATAGTCCATTGATTCTAAATGTATCCATAACACCTATTCCTAAACCTATCCCACCGTCATTCATTAGGGGCCCTGTCAACTGGAACCTCTTCCGCGAAATTCTCACTAATGATATTGACCTCAGAGTGATTCTCAAAACCCCAAATGACCTTGACGACGCCGTATATTCCTTTACAACCTCTATTCAACAAGCCGCCTGGACTGCCTCCTCTCCCAAACAATCCCAAATAATTCCTTACAAAAGCCATTTACCACAACACCTGACAGACCTCATCAACAGCAAACGTCGAGCTAGAACATTATGGCAACGCACCCGCCACCCAGAAGATCGCCGCTCCTATAATTTTTTTTGTAGAAAATTAAAGCGGGAGTTGGCGATCTTCCGTTCCCAATCCTACAATACCTACCTCTCCTCTCTCTCGACTCGTGACAATTCCCTGTGGAATGTCACGAAGAGAATCCTAAAATCCCACACCATTTCCCATCCTCTCCGGCGCTGTGATGGTTCCTGGGCTGCTTCTGACAAGCATAAGGCCGAGGAATTCGCACAGCACCTTTCCAGAGTTTTTACTCCTCATCCAGAGCTTAATCCAACCCATACTGCAGCAGTTGAAGAGTTCCTCACGTCACCAATACCACTATCCTTACCACCTAAAGCAGTTAATCCCTCTGAGGTCAGATATCTTCTTAAAAAGCTTCCTCTCCGCAAATCTCCTGGATACGATCTCCTTACTCCCCAAATCTTAAGACAACTTCCACCTAAAGCCATTACATTCCTTACATATCTCTATAACTGTATCCTACGCACTACCTATTTTCCTCTCTTATGGAAACATTCAACTATGATCCTTTTCCTAAAACCAGGCAAACCTTCTAACAACACGTCATCTTACAGACCTATCAGCCTACTTCCGATCCTCTCAAAAATTTTCGAAAAGCTCCTACTAAAACGAATCCTAGCCAAATTTCAAAATTTTCCTTCACATCAGTTCGGATTTCGTCCTCAACATTCCACGGTTCAGCAAGGACTCCGAGTTGTAGACCACATTTCCTCCGCCCTTGAGTGCAAGGAGTATTGTTCGGGTGCCTTTCTGGACATAGCTCAAGCTTTTGACCGGGTGTGGCACCCGGGACTGCTCTTTAAGCTCAAAACCCATTTACCTCAATCCTTATACCTAATCCTCCGATCCTATTTATCCAACCGCTCCTTCCGAGTTCGCTGTGGTTCCGAATTTTCCGAACAATATACTGTTGAGGCCGGTGTTCCTCAAGGCAGCGTCTTAGGACCCGTCCTCTACATCCTCTTCACCGCCGATATCCCTACCGACCCCAATACCTTTCTGGCAACATTTGCTGATGACACAGCCATTTTATCATCCAATTCCGATCCTGAAGCAGCATCGCTAAATCTCCAAAAGCACCTTTCCCTTGTCGAAGACTGGTGCAATGCTTGGCGCATTAAGGTTAACGAAAGCAAATGCACTCACGTCACATTCACCCTTCGACGCAAATCCTGTCCAACGGTTAATTTCAATTCTATACCGCTTCCTTCCTCAGACACAGTCCGGTATCTCGGCTTTTTACTAGACAAAAGACTGACGTGGAACCCACATACAAGACTAAAAAGAAAAGAACTCAACCGCAGATTCGGCCAGTTATACAGACTACTAAACAGAAAATCTCATCTTACAGTTGACAACAAATTACTAATATACAAGACAGTACTGAAACCTATATGGACCTACGGACTTGAACTGTGGGGGACAGCTAAACATTCTAACATTAAACGCATCCAATCCTTCCAATCCAAAGTCCTCCGAACAATAGTTAATGCTCCTTATTACGTTACCAACTGTACCCTACACCATGACCTTAATATTCCGTTTGTTTTAGACCTGGTACCATCCAAATTTTCCAAATTTCATCAGAACCTTAGTCATCATCCTAACCCTCTAGCACAATCCCTATCCAGCACCACCCATCCCTACAATCCTCCTCGAAGATTGAAACGGCAGTGGCCACGAGACCTATTGTAAACATTTAAACTGGAGTTCTGACAATGGTCAGATCCTCCACTCATGTACGGTATGTTTGTGGCTACAGCGCCCTAACTCAGCCTCCACTGGCTCAGACCAGTGATGCGGCTGAGATAGAGGTGCTGGGATCTCTTGGATTCCGCTTTTTCCTCCACAAGTGGAGGGAAAAGCGCTTGCTGGGGTCCCTTTAGCAATTGTATATATTGTAGATAGTTATGATTGTGTGTAAGATGTTTATTTATTTGCCAACTTTTTATTTATCTCAATAATAGGTTTATGTTTCGATTTGTTTTGTTTTTTATTTATTATTATTATTTTATTGTATATATTTGAATTTATGTTATATTTTATGAAATTTGACCATTATTATTATTTTCTGTATATATAGTATGAATGTGGTCTCTTATCAATATTATTATTGTTCATTTTGTAACAAATTGTAATATATCTCAATAAAAAAAAAAATAAAAAAAAAAAAGAATTGTATTCGATACTTCATAGACATTCTAAATTACCTATCAGACAGAAACTTAACGTATACACTTATTTATTAAAACCAATATGGACTTACGCTTGCCAAATATACGGACCTGCTAAAAAGACACACATACGAAAAATACAAACATTTCAATCGCAATTTTTAAGACTGGCAACGAACTCACCACTATATGTTTCAAACGATACCCTTCATACTGACTTACGTATTCCTACTATAACAAACCACATTCGATCGATTTACAAACGTTTTCACGACAAACTAAATGGACACATAAACAAACTTGTGCAAAACATGGCTACAACCGACATACCATCCATAACTCGGCGTAGGCTGAAAAGGAGTCGGATGAGGGACCTCTTGACCTAAAAATATAGTTCTGCTTAATGTCAGGAGGATGCACCCCTGGGTGCTGTCTCCCTCATGCCTGCCCACGCCATGTTTACTTAGATTTTAGCACATTTGCTGATTGTAATTTTTTTTACAGGTGTAAATAAAAATATTAAGTGAAAAAAAAAATATTTTAGATTATAATATAATAGATATTTTAATAAAACACATGTTACTATAGAAATTCAATTTAATTAATTCTTTATTAGTTTCACTCATTTTGATCTTTATTAGTACATGAAAATTCCTTAATCGATTTTTAACAACGGCGGTAAGTGAAAGTCGTTTGTTGCCATCACCATATTTTTAATTTGATAATCGTTAGGCTGGCAAGAGATCCTTTCTGATCATTTAGAAGTAAACTAATGAGTTCGAAAGGAATGGAAATAATATTTCTAAATTATTCGAAAGAAATAAAGATCTATTTAAGATCAGACTTCAATGCGTTAGGGATTAAAGAATTGTATATACTGAACATAATTAGTAATAAAAGTAATTTTTACGTCATTCCTCTACGTCAAGGAAGACGTTGTATTCGAAAAAAAAAAAGCGGGCCTATTAAGAAAAAGAGAAAACGAGCAAAAGAGAATGGATGCTGGCTGGAAGACTGTTAGACTAGGATTAAGGACTTCACTTCTAAGCATCCACGATTAAAACCTTAAACCCTAGTTCAAAAAAGAAAGCCCTATATTCCTTATTCGCTCAAACATTATTGTTCTATCCACATCTTAGAAGGCATCATTTTACTTTTTTTATAATTCCTTTTCATACAAAGGATTCTTTTGAAAATTATATCAGATAAATTACCTCTTTTCTTAATTCTTAATTAAAAGGCAAAATACTCACCACTGTCTCAGCTATAAATCTTCAAAAGGATTATTGTATACGGTTTATTACATTTTTAAAAAAAGTTTTTTTTTTTTAGTTTTAAATTCACATATACTTGTTTTTTCCTGGTCTAATTAGCAAGGCTTAGTTATGTTTCATCATACAAATATTTTAATGCTTAAAACGTTGTATGACTGTAGTATTTATATAAATATATCTATTGATCTATTTACCATTTTTCCTTTTATTCTCATACGTTTTTTCCAGAGATCTAGTGATGTATATTAATTAAATTGTTTTTATTTTAATTTATTATATATGCTGCCAGAGGTCTAACGCTTGGCTATCATGAGGGTTTGTTCCTATCCTCAGACACATCCTAAAATGGATATAATGTAGTTAAAGAGATCCCAGATTCCTTCCTCTATTTTCCTATACTCAACCCTAAATCCCATTAATGTGTCTCCTCTCTCAAATGGATTTTTACAAGCTTATTTGAACTACTCTTGTTTTCTTTGGGCTTAAATTATTTTATATATTTATATATATATATATATATATATATATATATATATATATATATATATATATATTTTATTTATTTATTTTTTTAATTTTTTTTTCTATTCTATTATATTTTATTTTACTTATTTTTGTAATTACTTTTCTAATTATTATATTTATTACTTTATTTTTCAATTAAATATTAATGTATTACTATTACTTATTTATTTTTATTATTATCTATTTTATCTACTTGTTTTTTATCTTTATTTATTATTATTATTTTTTATTTTATTTTATTTTTATTTATTTATTTATTCTTTTCTCTTGAATGTTATCTAACATTCATTTATCTCAAGTAGAATTATACATATATTATAATATCGTTTAATGAATATCTCTTTTAATATTTTAACTTATACTATTTATCTTAACTTAATCTTCTATAAAATGAATATATCTGGCACTGATGACCGCGATGTTTTGTGCCATTAAAATTTTAAAAACCAACCAACCAAACCCAAATCCCATGAGGCTTAGAATAAAAAAAACAAAACGAAAATTTTTCATTTATTAAATTACTGTAAATTAAAGAAATCAAGTGTCATTTTTTTCGCTAACTTTAAACTAGATGCTGTACATGGCCTTGAAATGATAAACAGTCCCTTCCCTTCCTTGGAGAAATTCTTTTCACCAACATACATTAAAACAACTCAGGTTCTAGGACAGTGATGAATGGGTCAAGAACCATAGATTATAGCTTAATCTACGTCTAGCCCTCTAATACCTAGGTCAAGCTGAAATAACTTGTAATTAAAAACTCTCTTTCATTTTACGTGCAATTTAACCTTAACATTATTATTACTTGCTTGGTTTATTTCTGTATTTTTTTTTTTTTTTTAATTTGTTCACATTATACAACTATCTTAAAACATAATTATTTTATAACTAAAAATCAAATCAAAACATTGTTGATTTGTTTCCACCAAAATAATAAACTGTTTTATTGTACATACGGATATGAATCCAATATATGATATAATGAGTTTTTTTTTCCTCTTAAGGCCTGTGACTTATGTTGTTGTTAGTTTTATAGGTAGAATAGTCAGGAATCAGTCATTTTTAAAAAGTTTTTAATTTTGCCAACGTTTCGGCTCAAGCTTGTGAGCCATCATCAGGGCATTACTGAGCCATGTCCAAGCATAAACTGAAATATGTTGTTAGTTTTAGTATGTATATAGATTAAACATACATTTATTTATTTTATTTATTATTTATATTGAATCAAATGGACTTAGAAGCACAATTTATATTTTATTCCTCTTAACAGAAAACACTGTTTTTTTAATTCAAATTGAATTGTTATTATGATAGTGTATTTCACGGTTCCAATTTAGTTTGTAAACGACCATTATCTAAAAGTTTACAATCGATGATATTTATAACGAAACAATATATTGTTAATTTTCTTTACTCTTAATGCAACGAGAGATACTAAGTATTTGGATATCCTAAAATCACACCTTGATAATAAAAAATATCGATGTTATACAACCGGTACTGATTTATTAATGCTAAATAACATTTTTATATTAATTACTTTTAAATATTTGAGCCAATTAAATACCCATTTATTTAACAACAATAAAAAACAAAACAATATTTAATAACATAAGCTTTCCTATCTAAACACCTCCCAAACAATCATCCCACTTGCGTCACGGCGTGTGTAAATCCATTAAGATGGTTGTTAGCACTCCCTTGTTCCATCTTTATCTCTATTACATGTCATTATCCCGTTCAAACAGATCGTCAGCTCTTGACCCAATTCGGATTGTGCCATATAGGCACTGTTTCCTTATCCATTATTTTTTCTTGACCTGATAATACCAGCATTTAAACCATTTTTATACCTTTTTGAGTGAACTTGGGCAAAATACAGATCCGTTGTAATTTCTCATGTACCTGAACTTGTTTTTAAAATGTACTTCTTAAGATATTCATCTTCCCTATATCTCTATACATATTAAAATGTTAACGCAATTTTTCGTTCCCCGAACTCCGGTGAAACGAAACTACGTGACTTTGATACGGTTTTCATTCAGGGAATTCTTTTCTGAATGTTTTTAAGTAAAATACATTGCAATAAAGTTTTTTATTTAGATGGGCACATTAAATTATCTACAATCAAGGCATCAAAAAATATTTCCTGAAATATTAGTAATAATAAGACGTATAATTCACCCTTGGAAAGCTCAAGATTTTAGAAAAGCTAATATGTAATAAAAGAAATCGTGCAAGTTAATATAAAGTTTATGCTTCACCTTACGAAAACGAGCAAATGAATTGAACCAATTTAGTTTTTCATTTCTGCCGATGATTAAATATGATAATGAATAGACATTATAAAATAAATATATTTCCTTGGTAATTACACTTTTCATTAGTATGAACTAAAATTCCCTGAGCGATATACACTAAATCGGTCAGACAGAGATTTTTTAAACACCAATGATACCTCAGTAAATATTAACCAGGGATATTGTTGCTTTAGGGATATTACTTATTTGTATTAAGTAATTTTTAAAAATAACTTCTTTTTTTTTTAATTTATCTTTCTAATTATTTCAGATTTCGTCAATCAAAAAATATTAAACTTTACACTGCTTAACTAGATGCCAGTTATTCCTCAATAATATTAATTCTGAGGTATTTAAAAGAAAATTAGCATGTTATATGGAATTCAGAAGCAAATTCATTTTAAGGTGATTTTTTCTGCCATCATATTTAAATTGTAAAATATTTATATGGTATTATTCAATTATGTAAGAAATAAAACACGTTGATAACATTATAAAATGAATTTGTAAGAATAGATAAATTTCTATTATAACATTTTTTCTTCCACTATTCTTATTTTATTTTATTTTTTTGGTAATTTATTTGTTTCATTTTTTTTATTAATTGTTAATAATTAATCAATTGAGTATTGTTTTAACGGAACTTTAATCAAATTATAAACATACATTTTCTGTTGATATAAGTTTGATCTATAGTTGCTGGAACTATTAGAAGAAGAAATAATTAAATAAAAAATAATGTGGGTTAAATATAATAATGAATAGACGTTATAAAATAAACATATTTTCTTGCTAACTGCACTTTTCGTTTCGTTATTTAAAACTGCTAAAGCGATATATTCTAAATCGGTCAAACAGAGCGCTTTTATACGTCAATAACACCTCATTAAAGTTGCACTCGAGCGAAGCAGAGGCTAGTCCACAAGTTTAACATAAAACATTAACAACAGACGTTTTCTTTCCTTTACAAATGGAATCAAGAACCATTCAACTATGACAAAATTACTTTATAATAGAGAAGTTCAAATACTTGAGATGCTTGTAAATAGATTAATGAAATGACCCGTCTGTCAATATCGACTCATAGTGAAAGAATCGCTTTATTGATTACCGACAACGGATGAAAGGTGGATAAAACGATTTTCTTCTTTTAAGGCGAAATTGCCACTTGTGAGCCTGGCTAGCCACTTTCGGTAGTTACTCTGTCCAAACGCATCATCACTGTAGATCCTATCATTCTGATAGGAGTATGTGGAATTTTGCTACTTTTCGAGAAAACAAAATCAAATGCCAATAGAAATTAGTTTTCGATTCCAAATAGTTGATGTGAACTAGAAAAGAACAATTTTTCAGAATGATGTATGAACAATAATTAGATGAAACTTTTTTTTTTATTAGATTCCTTAAAAATATCAAGAACGGATATGTCTCAGATATGTTAAAGAAAAAACTTTCTTAATAAAAAAAATAGTGAAAAATATTGGATGTTCTTGATTCCAAAATGTGTTTTAAAACTAAATTTTAACATACATTCATTTAAATAAGTCATAATCTATTCATAATTGATTGAGTTTTAAGATTTTCATTATTTATTTATTTTTTAAGGATAAATATAAATATAAATTAATTTTTAAACACCATCTGTTCTTCTCCTAAAATATATCAGAGGTCTTAGTAAATATAAATTCCTTTTTAAAGTTAAATTTAAAAAAATAATAATAGCTATCGGAATTAAAATTAATTTGAATTAAATATTATGTTTGACTATTGATAAGTTTCATACAATTGATAAGTCCAATTACAGTAGATGATTTTATTCAAAATTATTAGCCCAAATAAAATTTCCCCGAAAAATCGCAGAATTTTCGAACACACAGATTCTAAGCCTAAAGGTAAATAACAAGGTTTTTTAATCACCTACAAAGACAAAAACAAATATTTGTTTTAAACGTATGTTTTTATTACTATTAATTAGAACGCACACCGTCATTTCCAAGTCAAACTGACGAATATGAAATTATGTACCTATGAAGGTAGGTTACGTATTAGGTATGTACGTAATAAAATCGTATAAATGAGTACGAGCAGGTTTTTATTTAATTTAATCAGACGTGACCTTACCTTGAATAAGGTTTAACGAACAAATTATTCTTGCAACATTTTAATTAAATCCAGACTCCTAACCGTAAAATAACATTTATATATTTTTCATATGACTCCGGGCTGACAATCGAAAATTCAACACCCTAAAATGTTGATGTTGCAAAGAATTTATTTAATTTTTTTATTAAAAAATCTGTTCTACGTGGAACATCGTTTGTCAGATTTAGTTTCTTCACTTTTTTTTCTTTCATTATCATCTTAGTGTTGTTAATTATGTAGTCCCACTCAGTCTCTTATCCTTTACTCATCCTCAAAACTTTAAAATAAAATAAGAAACTTTCGATAATTCAGAGCGGAAACGTAAAAGTTGCGTAATGAAATTCAAAACTATAACAACCTCAGGTGTTATACCAGGACGATTATCGTATCAAGAATACTCAAAAGATGTAGTAACGGGTCTCAAGAACACGTGGTCTGTTAACGTCACCGTTGATACTAACGTTTGGCGAGACGTCATCGAGAAACAGAAGACGAAGAGACAGACTGAGTGGCGATAGCGCATGCGCTAGCTGTCCCACCGCCGGCAGTGTACCAGTGTGCTCTGTGCTCCCAGACCTGCCTCTGCCTCCTCTCGGTGTAAGTATCTAGGATCATGGATATCGATAGAAATCTAAGGTATCTAGGTATCCAGTAGGCACTCGCCACGCTTATCGATCTCCGATTATTGGTCACTGGCCGCCTGTCAGGCCGCAAAAAAAATATTGTGATTGGCAGCATATAATGACAACGTTGATATCTTCAACAGAACTAGGCGCGGATCATTAACTCATTTATAGTGATAACTTGTGATATCAAATCAAGCTCCAAATAAGGACTGTTAGCGAATTTAGTGATAGGCAATCTAAGGAATGACAATGTGGAATTGTATGAATAAGTTGTGCATTTAATGATACTTGACATGTAGGGGATTACACGAAGAAAAGTAGGATGTTCCAAACGTCAAAATAAGCCGAAAATATGTGAGTTGATACTTGATCTTTATCATAATATTACTGAATTTATGTCATTCAGAAATATAAAGAATGGAATTTATTTATTATTTAAAAGCGTTTATTCAGGATTAATGAATACATTTTTTTTATGTTGATTGGATTAATTTATTTTTTTAAATTTGCTAAGACATTCTGCGTTTAGAAGGTAGCAAAGTTCGTAATCGTATTTAAGAGCTTTTAAAACTAAAAAAAGTAATTGTGAGAATATGTGGTCCACTAACGAAATTTATTTTGAATGAAATATTTAATTTTAACCTCAAAAATTGTAACTTATTATGTCACATAATCATTTCTGTATGAGATACCACAAAGTTCTTAGTTAAAAAAAAGGAAATAAAAGAACCAGGCTTTGTGAAATTAAGGAATAAGATACAAAAAATGTTTCTGACATAACTGCTGTAAACCGTATGTCATTAGGACATAAAACCAAATAATCAAGAAATATTGTCTTATATATTTAGCCGTTCAATGTTGATCTGTTTCTTTTTAAAAATATATTCAAGAAATGCTTCATATTTTAGTTATATTATATATGTATGTAAACAATTAATAAATAAATTTCATTTTGCAACTGATTCACTACCGAGTTTTAAATAAATTTAAATTTTAAAATAATTAAGTTCAGTATACGAATCTCTTCTAAGTAATATATTTCATTTTATATTGTAGATAAGCATAGCGATTTCTGCAATAAACATAACTAATATCGGTATATAAAATTACAAAAATATTTACACACCCTCCCTATAATATTTTAGAATCAAGATAGATATAATAATTATAATGTTCTGCTAAAAGAAAAGAAAATAATTATGATGATTAAAAAGTAATTGTGCTGGAGACAATGAAAAACTTACTTAAGTAGTCTTTCCAAAGTTTCTTCCGATTGGCCTCAAAAGTTCTTTCAAAGCAGACGCCAAGACTTCGTTTTCGAACTGATTTTTCGTCGACAGCTTAAGACTTTTTTTTTATCGGTACTTAGAAATCGGACTGCTATAGAAAAAACTAATTTTGAAGTACTAATTAGAGGGACTTTTTTTTTGTCCTCTTAACGCTAATTAGACTTAAGAAAAAATAAATATCAGTATTTAATTTTATTATAAGCTTTCTTTTTTTAAATAAGTTTATATTGAATTTAATATTTAGGTTTTTTTTTATTCAATAATAAATCTATGTAACAGACCAAAAAAAAAATATCTCCCTTCTAAATTTGAGCAATTACGTTTCAAGATACGTTGAACCAGAATAACGAATAAAAAAAAATCCGTTTGTCCGTCGGCATTTTTCCGAAACTACTGGACCAATTAATTTTTTTAATTCGCCACAAAAATACTAGGGCTTGTAACGATGATCCAAACACCTTGACGTTAATATCACCTGGTTATTTTTAAAATGGCGGTCGATTAAAAGTGATTTAATTCTAAATAAACAGTGTTTATTTACCAAAAACCGCGAAAAAATTATTTTAAAAAAAGAAAAAAAAATGATTTTTTTTTTTTTTTTATAAATACGCCCATAACTCAGTTATTTTTGAATTGAGAGAACAATTTGTACAGAGTTTTAAAATCAGTAAAGCGCGATAAACAAGAAAAAAATAAACAATTGAAATTTTGCCCATATGTACGCCCATAACTCAGTTATTTTTGAAGAAAGAGAAAAAATGTATGTTTTTAACCGTGAATAATCATAATAAAGGTTAAAAAGAAAAGAACAAAATTGAAATTTTATGCTTTAAAATATAAATTGAAATTTTAAGTACGGCCGTTTTGAAATTAGCAGTAGTGCTATGCCATTTTCCTGTGAATTATTTATTGATTTTCATATTACTTAATAACCCATCTAATAAGCAGTTATACTCTAATATAGCTATTTGGAAATAATAAAGCATTGTGTAATAATTTGCAGCGGTTTTGTTTTTCAAATATTATATAGTATATGCTTCCATATCCCTACAGTCTATTGCATTTACCTGATAGCAGCATCCAGGAACTTTTAAACCGAGTGATGCATTACCTTATTGATATTTTATTTCCATTATATATGAATGACGATGTCAAATAGGTGAAGAAGGTGATTTATAGGCTACTCTATTTTCATTGGATACAGACAGCAGCAATATCATCTAATGGATATGATTTTTTTCAAAACCTTGAATAGGTAAAGTTTTTTTTAAGATCATAAGTTTTTTCTCGTTCTTATTCTTTTCTTTCCTGAGTAAGCTTCAATATTTTATTCGAGGAAACCTGATACTGATTTAAAGACCGAGAATTCTGTTTGAATGACTAAAACTATGCTAGAAAGGAATTCCATTTGGCTGACGGTACACCGCAATGTATATCTTTTTAACTACCAACAAATCCGTTTATTTCTGTTTTTTCTCTTTAATCAGGTTTTCAAGTGATATTTTGTCTGTATTTTTAACCATTTAATTAAAATATTAACCAGGGATGTAGTTGCGTGTATTTGTAGTAAGTAATTTTTAAAAATAACTTATTTTTTTAATTTATTTATTTGTCTAATAACTTCAGATTTTGTCAATTAAAAATATTAAACTTTACACTCCTAAACTAGATTTTCAGGCCAGTTATTTCTCAATAATATTACTTCTGAGCTACTAAACAAAATTTAGGAAGTTATATATAATTCAGAATCATTAAAGTTTACAAATTAATTTTAAAGTGATTTTTTTCTGCCATCATACTTAAATTGTAAAATATTTATTATTCATGTATGAACAAATAAAAAACCTCGATACCATTATACAAATGAATTTCTAAGAATAGATTAATTTATTTTATCCAATTTTTTCTTCTTTTGGTTATTTAATCGTTTCATTTTTTTTTATTAAAAATTAATAATTAATCAATTGTTTTAACAAAAATTGAATCAAATTATAAGGAAAAACACACATTTTCTGTTAATAGAAGTCCTTAAGTCTTATTTTAGTTTGACCTATAGTTGCTGATACTATTAGCAGAGGAAATAATTAAATAAAAATAATATGATTTGACAGAGATGCCGATTTTTATATTAGTTTAATAAAATATATAGATCACTTTTTTTTCGCTTACATTTATATCCTATGAAGTTTATTTTATTAAAAAAGAATATACTGCCTACTAAAAAATAAACCATGAACCGTAAAATCGCAAAAATAATAGGTTTAAAAAAAATTAGTTCAAACCTATATTTAGACAGTTTGATTCTTTATTTAATTCTACTCTTTATTTCCAAAAAATGTTCTTTTAATTTGATTTTTCGTTTTCAATCTATTCCAAACAATCATGAAGTATATATGTTGTTTCGATTATCTTTGGGAAAATCTCGATCTACAAACTTTAATAGAAGCCTAAGAAAAATATCACTGTATAAGTAAACTTAATATCGTCCATGTATAAGTCCACAGTAGGATTTAGTCATAGAAATATTGACTCAGCCGCTTACTCAAATAAAACATCGGCTAAACCTAAAGATAAACAAAAATATTTCTTTTTATTTTATTGTATTTGACCGGTCCCATCATCTCGGGTAAAAATGAAGAACAGAAATTAATTAAATCTGTAACTTTACATCTCTTCAATAAATAAACCAACCCACACAATGGGGTTGTCATGTTGATATTTGGTTCCTGTCGATTGAAAATTAATCATTAATCCCCTTAAAACCTACGAATCCCTAAATGCCAATATGTTTTTAGCTATAGCCAATATTATTATAAAAAGTTAAAGCAACATCAGATATGTTGTCATGTGGTTCCTTCAGTAGTCCGGAATACGACATACCTGGTATAATAGGCTAAGGCTCAAAAGTCACTTTTATATTTGTACACATTGAGAAATGACGTACAAACATTACAATGTTCGTAAAATACTCTTTTGATTTTAAGGGATTTTGCCATTGTTGTTCTTGCTATGCATAATTTTAGCTTTGTACTTAATATTCAGATTGTAAGATTGTTTAATTTTATTGAAAATTCAAAGAAAAGAAAATTAAGTAGTAAAGAATTCTAATATAAATCCTTGAGGTTTATTATTTTCAATAATGAACCTTTGTAATCGACCAAAAAAACAAAGAAATTCCTTCCCTCAAAATTTGAGGTTTTGCGTTTCAAGATACGCAGAATCCGAATGATGAATTTTGATTGAATGAAAAATTTTAAAATTTCGTGTTTGTGACGTAAAAATTGATGGATACCAATAGTTTCTGTTTTTATTCCTATTAGATAAGTAACAAAAATTAAATTTCCTACAAAACAAAATAATAATCATTGAAATCGGTTAAGAAATAGCAGATAGACTTTTACTAAATCCTACAGCATTAATTCTTCAGTGCGCGTTGATGACCAAGTTGTTCTACGCCCTGAAACCAAATATACAAACAGGAATAGCAGAGATATAGGTTTTGAATTAGTAGTCGTGATAAGCTATTTTTTAAAATTAATTTATTTCTTTTTACATTAGTTAACTAGCTGACACAATAGACGATGTCCTACTATGTCTTAGCAAAATCGGTCTAGCCGTTTACGCGTGATGCGATGATCAAGGAAAAGGGAGATTCATTTTTATATATGTAGATTGAAGAGATTACCTAAGGAAATTAAAAAAAAAAAAAAACACCTATTCGCCTAATTAACTTTTATCTTTTTTCTTTTAAAAGATCCTTCTCCTGACTAATATAAACATAACAAAAAAAGAATTAGAGAATCGCTCAAGCTTCATATTTTTATATATGTAGATAGAGAGATTTCCTAAGGAAATTAAAAAAAAAAAAACCTAGGGAAAAGTCGATATTAATTATATAGAGAGAGAGAGAGATTGATTGATGATTGATATCAGCAAGTTTACAGACAAAATAAAACTTAGAAAATGTGCCATTTAAATATTTAAAGAGAGAGAGAGAGAAGGAAAAAGAAGAGGAGAAAGGAGGAGAGAGAGAGAGAAGAGAGGTAGATAAAGTGATAAACTTAAAATAAAAAAGATTATCTACCTTAAAGTAACTTTTCTTTTTTAATATCCTTCTCCTGACTGATATAGACATAACAAAAAAAGAATTAGAGAAATCGGTCAAGCCCTTTTAAGCGTTATGCGATTACCAAGGGAAAAGGCGATTCATTTCTGTATATGTAGATTTCCTGTAAGCATCTGTATGAAACTGTAACTCCCTAATATAGTTATTTGGAAATAATCGATTTTTTTTTAATAAATTTGCAGTTTTATTTTTAATTTCTGGGGCCTACTTATTGTTTTATTTATCCTTTAGAGTATCCTTAGTCTTCCTACATAATTACTTAGCCAACGGATGTAATACGTTATTTAACTATTTTTTTTTTTTTTCTTCTTGATCTTAATCTAGACATAGGAACATAATCTAAACAGAAAAAAAAAGACCACTCTTCATAGAGGATCATGTTGCCTAAAGATCCAATTGCTATGTCTCCCATACCTTTTCCTAGAAATCTTTAAGCTGTTATAATCGGAAAAAAAGGGTTTTTGTCCAGTACTTTAGAAAGTCCAACATCTAGAGGTGATTAATAAAGTTCAAGAAAAGGCAGATACAGTTTTAATGGAACATACTGACCCAATCCCTCCCCCTCACGGGTAGGAAAGAGAAATTGGTATAGCCCTAATGGTTCAACGTACCTATATCGGTAGAAAAGCCGAATATGAAGACCGATTATTGAGCTCTGGGTAGGCTGCCCCCTGCACCATGGAAACCATCGTTTACAGCAACCCGAGGCTGGGTAATTCCCCTTCAACTGTATGTGGCTCCTCTAATTAATAAGAGGAAAACACCGCAATAATCGATCTAAGTACTTGGTAACTTAGTTGCGTATTATTAATTGTACGGCAAATATTACATAGTAGACCAATAGAAATCGTCCAGAACATAACACTCAACATTTTGATTTTTATGAAGTTTTTACTTCTTATCTTCAGTCTTTTTATTTTTTAATCCACGTAAATTTTTACTACGATTCTAACAAAAAGGAGTTTAATTAAGGACATGTTTACCATTGTGGATTCATAGTTTTAATTTAGTGATATCACAATTGTTATATGTATTTGCTTTGAAAGCAATAACAAACAAAAGCAGTTCTAATAGGATCCCTGGCCTCCTGAAAACTGCCTTCTAATATTCCAAATCTCTTCCCGATCGTTACTAATAGGATAAGGCTAACTGTATGTAACTGGGGGGGGGGGGGAGGAGAGGAGGGGTGTGTTTTCACACGAAAAGAACCATTTCACTATTTCGAAGGAATACCAGATTTTCTAGATAGTACTTCTTTAATGTAAATTTTTGAAAAAAAAAAATTTTTGTGGGACGACGGTTTGGGTGATTAGCGCGTTGCCCAGACAACCAGAATCTTAAAAGAAAATAATTACGAGTTGGCGACTCGGTACCGGAGGTATCTCACATTTAATACCCCGCAAAATAAAAAAGATATTTGGAATCCGTGTTAAAAAATATTCTCATTAAAAGTAAAGAAACATTATTCATCCCAATAAGAACAAAACTGGTAGTTAATGTTTAGTGTATTTACTGACTGCACGCACTAAAAATTTCACTTACTTTACATTTCTTCATTTTTCTTGCATCTTTTCATTTACATATTTTTTTTTTCTTTCACTTACCTATATATGAAATATATAGTAAAAAAAGTATCGCAACCGTGAAAATTTTCTAATTCCAGTTTTCGACAGAAATACACGTTTTAGGGTCTCCTGAGTCAAATAACCAACTCCCGAAAAAAAAGTCTGTGTGTCCGTATGTGGTAAGTCTAGCGCAAAAATGATAAGTTGTACGAAACTGAAATTTCATATTTAAGACAACTATACGCCCGAGATGTTACAGAACTTTTTCATCAAAATCGGCTAACCAAAAGGCCAATTTATACCATACTTTTTGCACCTTTTTACGATTTTCTCCAAAACGGCTATAAAGATTTTGATAAAACTCGCTATATCGATGTAAAATTAAATCCAGCTTTACTATCATGTAGGTTTTATTCTGATTGGAATAAGTCTGACAGAGCTTAAATGTTGATATTTTAATTTATTCTCATCTGTAAGTACTTTTGATTTTGTAATATAAAATAATTATTCACATCATCTTATTGCATTGATAAATAACGGGTAAATATGCAAGTTGAGCGAATTTGATAAACAACTAAAGGAGAAAAGTTCGAACAATTTTTTTTGTGTAGATTTGTTTTGTTTTTTAACACAAGAATAGTAATATAGATGTATAATATATCGTTGGATAGCTAAAGATTTTAGAAAAAAAATTATCTAATACACGTAATTTTAAAGGTTAATGGAGAGTTATGAAAAGCTGATAAAACTAACTGATTTTTGTAGATAAAAATGTAATAAATATTTAATAAAACAAATGTTTCTATTGAAATTGGAAATAATTAATTCTTTAATCATTAATTTTCAATCTTTAATGAATTTAAAACTTCTTAAATTAATTTTAACAACATAGGTAGTGAAAGTCGGGTGGTGCGCGAATCAGATTTTTTTTTATGGTAAAGTTTCCTTATTTCAAATTGATGTTTTTATTTTTTATAATTATATTGTATGAATGTTATCATGTAGAATATTATTATTGTCCATTGCGACAAACTGTAATATATCCGATAAAATAAATAAATAAATATTATATATTATATCAAAATTTTTTTTTATAATTGGAATAGTTGATGGAAGTGTCCTTCCCTCTAAGATCATTATTGCTCTACTGAATCTGTCATAAGACTTTACCTGCCTAAGACGAAAATCTATCCACGGCTCGCTTCACGGTTGACTTATTATTCATAACTCTATGATTAATTTAGTCATCATCACCCTGCGACCTTTCAAGCTCAACTTCAGACCTTTAAACCAAATTATTTAGGCTATGTTTCGAAAGGACTTTTCTAGAAGGGAAATAACCTCTGTTTAATTATTAAATTATGATTAAAATTGAATATGAAAAAAAAACACGATAATTTTCATTAACTTGAGGGTAGATTCGGAGAAAGCTTTTTATGGTCAAAAAGTATTAAATGGTCTTGTCCTTTGTGAATCCTAACCAAATATGTTCTCAATCACCAAATGTAGGCTATTAAGCTAATGAAAAGAGTTCATTTGTGTGATGAAAGCATTCAAATAAAGTTCACTTCTTCTAATGACATTTTTTTTTTCTTTTGAGAAGTATTATAAAACTCCCCATCTTGCCCGTGCAAATATTTGTAATCCAATTTGTGATTGCACCATTGTTTAACATACTTCTAATGAAATTTTTGGTTTATTATATTCAACGATGAACCTTTGTAACCGATCAAAAAATATTTACACCCTCTCAATATTTTATTGGTTTTTAGATACGCAAAGGTTAAATTACGAATAAAAAACAAATCGCATGTCCGTTGCAGGCATCAATAAATAAATAAATACCAAAATATCCATTGAGAATTAAATTTATTATTGTACAAAAAAAAAAAGAAAAAAGAAAAAGATCATTGAAGTTGGGCAGGAATAGCGTTTTAAAAAAATCTGGTGCGAGCAACACACGACTTTCACTTACCTCCATTTTCAAAATCAATGAAAGAATTTTCAAAAACAGACATAAAAATACGTGAAACTATTAAGGAATTAATTAAATTTAATTTTTATAGAAACATGTGTTTCATTAAAAAATCTATTATATTATTATCTAAAATAATAATAATGTTTTTCCCTAATATAATTTCGAAATAATAAACCAGTGTGTAACAATTTGCAGGGTTTTTTTTTTTTTTTTTGTTTAAATGTACCTTAGCTTAATTCTAATAATCACTCTCCAATATAGACTATTTCTAATTTTATCCTGAAAATAATAAAAATAAACTTTTTAGAATATCGGTATATCTATAGTGTTAGCTTCAATGTTACCCTATGTGATGATATCATGATTCTTGTTTTTCACGAACTCGTTAAAAACTGCGCGATGGGTTTTGATTTGATTTTCACTATTATTTAGGACATTCTTTCTTGAAGATTTTTAAGTAAAATACATTACAATTACTTTTAATTTAGAAGAGAATATTAAATTGTATATAATAAGTATATCAACAAAAATTTCAGAAACATGAGAAGTAATGTTGACGTGTGATATATAGTTGGAATGCTTAAGATTGTAGAAAAGTTAATTAATATAAAGTAGTTATGTGGCAAAAAACTTCTCTTCTAATATACTGATGATCGCAAATTAATAAGCTTTAAACCGGTCAAAAGTGCTTTCTTACATGATATTAAGAATGACAATACATTTTTTTTTTTTTTTTATTCGTTTATTTATTAATGGATATTTACAATGTATAGGAAAAAATACAATAAGTTAATGTGAAAAAAGTAACGATTGATTTGATATGCTCTTGTGAAGAAGCTACCCAGCGGTAGCAATTCAATGTTTATTTCATCAGCAGGTTTCGAGACCACTATCTTTTCAGTCGCCTCAAAGGATTATCGGGAATAGATGGAGAAGAGAGGATACGGACAAGTGGGTTTGAGTGGGCTGTTAGTTTGTAATTAAAGGAGGTATATCTAATAATGGCCAAGTCTGCAAATAATGAGATATTCAGCTCCTTATGGATGGTTTTATTATTGCCAAAATAAGAAGCATTTAGGATCTTTTGGAGGATTTTGGATTGCAAGAATTGGATGTGGGAGGAATATGATGGCTTGGTGGACACAAGATTTATATTTCAAACGTGGATCAACATATAATTATTTTATTTATATTATGAACTACATTAAAATGAATAGATAAGCTAAAGATCTGTCAAATAAGGGAACTTTATTGTTTTTCAGAACTATCCTTAACATATAAACTACTAAAACAGCTCATAGATACCAATTACAACAATATTTAGTTGACAAATATGTACTTACCTGTTTGTATTTCAAATCTACATGAATATTTAAATACTGCTAATTTTAATCTTAATTTAACGCGAGAAGACATCAATAAAGACCTCAATATCCCATTGGTTGCGGATTTAACCAACCAATTACTTGACTCCTAAAACCCACTTATCCGTAACCTACCATCCCTATAATATCGTCGATAACCCTCTGAGATGGCTAAAAAGATGGTCTCCACACCTTTATCGATAAAATTATTATTATAGTGCTATCAATGTAAAGTTGGTTCATAAGTCCTTTTTATGTACAATGTACGTAATTCAAATTTGCAAACCAATTGTAAATTTAAGTAAATCAACAAATGTCATCTGCTATCTAAAGTCATATGGAAATTAAGTATTATCTTCCTGGAGATTATCAAAAGATTCCATTTTCACATTAGAATCGTTCCTTTGTTTATTTTTATTTTTGTTTTATCAAGTGTTGCGTTCAAGGGTTTATCTCCAAATATTCCCAAAGCCAGGGATGAAACTTAGAGTCACGTAGTTATTACTGACTACTCCGGCTGCAAACATTTGCGAATGCCGCTCAAGATCAACCTAGTAAAAGTTTTGAACTTTGACTAGATGTTGAATATCCACTTGAAATGTTTAACCATCTTCTTATGAAAGCTAGAAAGTTTTAATAAATATTTAATTATTTACGAATAAAATCCAATGAAGAGTCTCGATACCCAAATTAGCAAAATTGAAATCATTTTTTACTTTCACTTACCTATATATGAAATACATTGTAAGGGAAAGTATGGCAATCGTAAATTTTTTCGAAAATTTACAGAAATACACGTTTTAGGTCCCCAGAGTCCAAATAACCCAGGTCATGTGTGTGCGTGTGTGTGTGTGTGTGTGTGTGTGTGTGCGAGAGGTAAGTCTAGCGCAAAAAAAAAAATTAAATTTCATATTTAAGGCAACTATACGCTCTAATTTTTCAGCTAACCAGAAGAGCCAATTTATACTATGAATTTTGCACCTTTTTACAATTTCCTTGAAAACAGCCCTAACGATTTTGATCAAACTGATGTAAAATTTAATGGCTTTAATATTTAGTATGTTTTATTCTGATTGAAATAGTCTGACGCGGCTTAAATGCCGATATTTAAAATTTTCTTCCCTTAGACTACCTTTAATTTTGTACATTCCAAAAGATTAACCATATCATCTTAATGACATTGATCAAGGACGGCTAAATATACAAGTTGGACGAATTTGACCAACTAAAGAAAAAGAGAAAAACTATTTTTTATATGAATTTTGTTTTTTGATATTAAGAACTGTAATATATAAGTATAATATACCGTTGGAAAGAGAAATCTTTTAGAAAAAATGTTATCTAAACAGAAAGTTGTAAAAGGTAATATAAAGTGACGAATAGGGAATAAACTTATTTCTGATTAATAATTTAAGGTAGTTGTATTATTTAATCTAAATCATATGTTTCCAACGAAAATGAATACACGTTTTATTAAAATCAACTTAAAATATTTTTCAAACTAATGTATGTTTTATAGTTTTTAAATTGATTTTAACAGTCGAGATAAGTGAAAGTCGTGTGTTGCCCGCCCCAGATTTTTTAAATTCTTAGTCTACCTAAAGAGTACATAATATTATAAATTTAATTTCATTATTTATACAGCAACAGCGAATCAGAGGATTTTTTTCATGCCTCTTGCATTTTTTTTCAATTGTAATTTAAATTCTGAAATATTTTGTCTTGCCCTTTTATCATTTCTAAGACTAATTTAGAGAAACCATTTTTTTTTTTTTTTCATGCTTTAGTATGAATATATAAAGCTTTTTGTTAAAAAATGTTTATTTAAAATATGGATAGTTGCAACATATAAATTATAATGAATATCAACAGTTTGACATCGGGAAAAACCGGAAAGATTTATTTCCAACGTGGGTTTCAGCCCACTAAGGAATTCGGAAATGACCCAATCATCTCATAGTAATGCAAAAAAAAAAAAAAAAAAAAAAAAAAAAAAAAAAAAAATCACACTCCCAAGTATTGATGTTTTAAAGATGAAAGCTTTTTCAAGTCGGCCAAACAAGAGATTAATGTTTAATTACATCTGTCTTTAATGGAAGTTAGCATTAAAACCACAAAACATAAGAAATATTACATACTCCTTTTAATTTTATTTCTGTAATAAAAAGATTTTATTGTAATTGAGGGCCATGTCCGTGTAGGGTTTTATTTTCGCTCTGTTGCCTTTTGAGGTCAAGGTTCCGGTTGCGATACTCTGCCGCTCTTCACCCATCTTTCATTCAAGAGCCGAATCTTTTTATCTCTTTGAAGTGGGCAACACAGTGTGTTTATATCCGGCTTTGACTAATTTAAAAAATATTATTGACAGTTATTTTTATCTATAGTAAGAAGGAGTAAAATTTACGAAATTTCAAAATAAATACTCATCACAGATTTCTCGGATACCAACCAATCAATTCTGCGTAAGCACTCCTTAATAACGGCATCTTAAATTACATATTTAAGTAAATATATGCCATGAACATTACAGTAATCTTTTCAGTAAAATTGACTTAACGCAACTACCATATTATAATATGAAATATCCTTGAAAACAGTTACAAAGATGATGTATTAACTTCTTATGTGTGTACAATTAAACGGTTCATATGGATATATTTCATTCCATTGAAATATTTTTAAAGGTTAAATAACGAACTTATCCTTTTATTATTTTTTTTTTTATTTTTTTTATTTTTTTTTTTTTCTTATCCTCCAATAAAGTTGGAGGATAAGAAAAAAAATTATCCTTTTAAATCTAAGTTTCAGATAAAAACTTTTAATTTACAAAAGTGTGATCAGAGCTTGATTATACGGATCACCGTTACCCATTCTTTATAAAATTCAAAAAAGAAACAACAGCAATGCCAAAATGGCGTATCAAATTGCTAAAAAAACTACCTTTGAAAAAGAAAAGGCAGAAAGACTTAATTTATTATTTAATATTCCTAAAGTGCCTGAATTCCTTCAGAAAAGAAGAGTAATTTTATAATTCCTTAGAAGTGCTTTCAAACCCAGTTTTTAGTAGGCTTAAGGTTCCACCAGCTCTTCAGAGTTGGCAACAAAATGTCTAAGGTAGAGTTTAATAAATTAGCTTAAGACTACAAGTGTCAAGATTGAAGTGATCCCCACCAGCAAGAGGAATAATAAATCGGAGATAGCACTTTAATAACATAATATATTAACACAAACATCCTTAAAATGTACTTAGAAACAGTAAAAGGAAAATAACAGAAACTATTTTAGCAAAATATGTAACTTAATTGGGGTTATGAAAAATTAAAAAAAATTAGCAAGTTCTTCCATTCCTTTCAAGACTTGTGATTGTTGCATTGTGTTTTGCAACTGTTATATTTTTTTTTCATGTCAAATAATCTCGGTTGACTATTTAATTATATTTCTTTGAAGTTTTAACAAAGCATAAATACCGCAAATATAAAAAAAATGAATACTACATACGTTATGTATAATCTATTCTTTTGCAGTCCGTATTTTTTCCAAACATCCTCTTGTAGTTAATGGATGTGTCCCTGCCTCCGAACTAGAGCCCTTTGACCAAGGTAGGACAAAAATCTACTTTAATTAAAAATTTATTATTATTATTATTATTTTGACAATTCCAAAACTCTCCTATTATATGCTTGTTTGTTTATTTATTTAACGTCCCTTTATCTGCTAGTGGCAAATCGAACAAGATCTTTATCGAGTACCTGAATCGCACAGGCTCGAACCACCGTTTAACGCCCTCCTCCGAAGGATGTCATAACTAAGGATTTTTTTGTTCCATTAAGACTACCTGTGGGTTTGAACCCGGGATCTTGGGCATAGGAGGCTGTTATGCTAACCACCATGCTACAGGTAACCCCTCTCCAATTACAAATAAAGAGATAATGAATTTTTGAAAGTTCTTATATTGATACGGTAGCGAATCCTGGGAAGCTTATCAATTAAATAGAAATAAATTGTCATACTGTTAGAGTTTGGAGGAATTTATTAATAATATACTTTGGAAAGTGAAATTGTATACTTTTTAGTATTCATTTCTGATAAATATCTTTCTAAAAATGCATTACATATACATGCTCAGCTCGGGGTTGAAGGATTTTAATCCATTAAAAAAAAATAGGCGATATAAAGCATATAAAGTGAAACAATATGAATTTTATATAGCTAAAAAATGGGGGAAGGTGGAAGGTTCATAACCATTCTTACACCTGCTTGGGGTTATGGAAGCTTGGAAATGAGATAGCCATAACCACCCTTCTCTCTATTCTTCTCCTATATTGACTAACACTTAGGCACCTGGGGAAATTCTCATAGTGAAAACTGATTACTACAAAGGATTCTAAAATGCTACAATGCTAGCCATAAAAAAACAAAATAAAACTCTCCAAACAGCTTCGGTTTATAAAACAATATAACATTTTTTCTTTTAAGTAAACCTGGTTTAAACATAGCTTTTATACCATTTAAATACTAAAAATAGACCCGACGAACACAAGAAGTACAAAAGGATATTGTTTAATCGCTAATGGAAATAGCTAGAGCACCTTGCGAGTGGAAGTATTGCCTACACAGATTCGTCCAATGATCACCGTTAAAGCCCAAGACAACCAAACCTCCCATCGACGCTTCAGCCGTCGGCTCAGCGAATACTAACTGTTTCAGAATTCGCCCAACCCACTTTACACGCCCAATTTAGATCTCCGCGATGCTATCAACTCAATTATATTCACGGAGCACAAGCTCAGCAATCTCGCGTTGTGCAACCTTCTAAACTGCCCAGTGTCCTCATCTTTCTTCGGACTAAATATTTTACGCAGTATCTTATTGTCGCAAACTTAAAGCCGTTATTCATCCTTCAAAGTAAATGGCCACGTTTCACATCTGTAAAGAACCGTCGGAAGAATAATAGTTTTATAAATTCTAACTTTAGTTTTCAGACAGGAGACGCGAGCTAAGTAATTTCGCAACGGAATAATAACAGTCATTTCCAGCATTTAACCGGGACTTTTGGTAATAAGAGAAGAGAGATACACTGTATTCATAAATAAACAGAATCTATTAATTAATTAATATAATATATATATATATATATATATATATATATATATATATATATATATATATATATATAATATATATAATATGATAAACGTCCATATAAACCTATTTAGAAAATATATAGTAAGAGAAAGTATTTTTATATGAAAAAATTAAATCTAAATGAGTATGTGTGTGTTTTTATGCGGTAAAACATCATTTGATACTCGGTCGTAAATTATTAATTTTAAAATTCATTCTGGAATGGTCATTAATATTGCTAATTTGAAATAACAAACCACCTCCGCGGGGAATAACTAAAGGAAAAATATAAAAAATTTGTATTTCGGAAAAAAAATTGTAAATATACCGTTTGAAAGTTAAATTTTTAGAAAATTAATATATAAAGTAAAGATAATGGAGAGTGACGAAGAATAAATTAAACTCGAGTATGATGTTTAAAATAAAAGTACTATTCTTTACATTACTCATTTTTTTAGGCGGATTAAAAATAATAAAAATATAAAAATAAATTAGCTAAAACATTTTATTTGTACACATTAATGAAATATTTAAAGCGAGCTCGTATATAGTAAATTAAAATGGTTTTGCATATTATTTAAAAAGTTAATGATGTATTGTGACGCACAAGCCTGAAATATTATACAGAAACAAAGGTCGGACGATAAATTCAAACTTTAATTTTGACTAAAAGGGATTACGAAAGTTATAATTGGCCAAAGTTCTCTTAATCCTATGGCGAAAGATAATTTGAGAAGTATTTATAATCCTATGGTTATATCCTTTTAAACTTTAACATAAGTTTTTCGTAATTTAGAAAAACTTTTTGTTGATAAATGTTCGCTAATTACTTAAAAGGAGACCGTCAAAATGCAATAAAATAGGCAACAGTAGATTTAAATTAATGAAGTAGTTAATATATTTTTTATTTTAGATGCTACAGTTTACTTAAAATAATATCGCTAAAATAGGAATGTATTTATAACCAACAAAGTGAGAAAAATATTTAATATTTTACTGATTAAAAATTTTATTTCGGAAAAGGAGAAGAGTAATAGAATGCATAACGTTAAAAAGAGATAAAAAAATTATGAAATTCACAAAGTGTCGAAAGTAACAGAGAATTATGAAAAATTCACATACCACAGTGATTATTGTAGATAATAATTTTTATTGTCATACTATTAAATTTAAAATAAATATTTTTTTAATATTATTTTTTGTTTACTTTAAAAAAAATTAAGTACAGAAAAAACTGAATATTTATGTCATGCATGCACGTTTGTATTTATCAGATCCGATTTAACGAAGAATAAATGTTTTGGAAAATTATTATTAATAAAGACCGAATTAAAATTCAGGAAAATTTAGTTAGTAGTCTAGTTTCTTTTAATTTAATTTAAAACGACCTGATTATTTTTTTTTTTTTATTGAGAAGTTAGTTTTCGCCTAAAATGAAAAGATTTATAAAAAAGCTTAAGCGAGCTCTTATTATATAAATTACAAAAAAAATATATATTTAGGATAGCTATGCTAAGCCGCTTAAAATTTATAATTAGAAGATGGCTGCTTATAAACCCTGATATCAACTTAATTAAATTTAAGAGAAAAAAAAAATTTCCATATTTTAAAGTGGTTTTTAGCATACTTTTTTTTTTAATCCTTCCAGCTATTTTTCTAATGATATTTTACAACTGTATTATAATACGCAACTATTTAATAGGCTAAAAGAAAATAGATAGACATGAATAAGACTTGCAGATAAGCTACCTATCGGCAGCATTCTAAAAATATTTTAAAACTAGGTCTCGAGCCCTCTTCTTTTTAAGACGCCTCTGGAGATTATCAGGCTTGAAGAAGAAGAGAGGATTGAAACTAATAGTTTAAAGTGGAAATGGAGTTTGTCATGGAAGAGAGGTATCTGGTCAAATTAGTAACATAAGGAACATTAGGGTCATTACGGAAGAATTTGTTCGTGACAAAGTAGGGAGCGTTAAAGATTTTACGAAGGATTTTGGATTGAAAGGATTGGATTCGAGAGGAATGTTATGGTTTGGTACAGCCCCAAAGCTCAATTCCATAATTCCAGATTGGCCTTATAATAGTTATGTAAATGAGCATTTGTAGTTTAGTGGGAAATAAGAACGTTTGTCTAGTCAGTGTTGAAGTAGCCGAAAACATCTAGCAGTTTCTTGTCGTTTCAGTATTGCATGAGGATTCACTATTTTTTTTAATCGAAAATTTTGGTATATATTTATTAATACTGAACTAACAAAAATTAAAGCCACTCAATTTTTTAGCCTCCTGCTCTATGACCTCTTCGAAGTCTACTGAACCGTTTTTTTTTTTTTTTGCATAGGCTCCAATGTTACTTATGCCTTAGGTTATTCAACAATGATTCTCGGAACTTGATATTACCGTCGGTCATAATGGCGTTCGATCAAAGATGTTTGCCAATAACTCATTTATAAATATCGAGAAAAATGTGAAGTGTTCTATAAATATTATTATTAAAATTAAAAAAAGAGAAGAAAACTTTACAAGCTTAAACAAAAATCTGAATCTGACAAATATTAGCAAAAATATTTTGTATTGAATTCGTACTCCTTAAGTTTATAGAAGCACCTTATATTTTCGATAAGACGATAATTATTTTGAATATACAACTGATTGGAAAAAATAAACCATTGTGTAATAATTTTCGACGTTCTTTCAGTTCTCAACCTGTACTATCTTCCAAAATTCCTGTATAGAATATTCAAATATGTGACGCCAATTCCTTTCTGGCACGTAGTAGTGTACATAGTGCGAAATAAAAAACTACACTGCCAACTCGATGCCTTCATACAGTGAAAAGAACGTTTTAGGAAATTAAAATTAGCTTATAAAACAGACAATGGAATACAAAGATGGCCCCGTAACGATCCAGAGATCGATAATATGCCAGGCCTGATTGCCAGCAGTATCACGCTAAGCCAAGGAATTTTTATTTATTTTTCCGTATCAAATAAATTTCTGTTTCTATCTTGGCCAGGATTTATGACTGTCCGAATTAGAATGCAATATTCTGCTCAGAGGGGAAGATATGTTATTTTATTTCGATTTGGAAAATATATTTTAGGAGTAAACAACAAGTATTTATGTAATTGTATGTACGTCCTTATGTACATTTCTGGTTTAATATTTTTTTAAATGTTGCTGGCGTATTTATATTTTTGAGTGATTTATTTTCATTATAGGTTTTAACACTATTTTTACTTTAACTTACTTATATAATAATAGTAAGGAAAAGTATTGCGATCGTGAAATTTTTCTATTTCAGTTTTCATCAGAAATACACGTTGTAGGGTCCCCTGAGTCCAAGTAGCCAAGCCGCGCGGAAAGTTCTGTGTCCGTGTGTGTGAGTGTGGTAAGTAGCACGAAAACCAAAAATCGTACGTAACAGAAATTACACATTAATTACAACTATAAGCCCGAGGTATTACAATAACTTTTTTACTAAAATCGGCTCACCGGAAATGCTACTTTATCCCCTGCATTTTGCACCCTTGTACTATTTCCTCAAATGTGGCTCAAACGGTTTTGATTCTAACAGGGTTTAAATTTTCTTTTTCTAAAGTACCTTTTATTCTGTAGATTTTATAAAAAAAATGACCGGATCATATTTTTAGCATCGATAAAAACGGATAAGTATATATGTTGAACGAATTCGATACACAACTAAAGGAGAAAAGAGCTATAATATTTTTGTATACAATTAATGTGTTTTTGAACATGAAAAAAGTAATATAGATGTAAAATATACCGTTGGAAAGCTAAATATTAAAAAAAAATATATTATCTTATAAACGAAATTGAAAAACGTAGCATAGAGTGATGAAACACCGATAAAACTAACAGATTGCCATTAATAATACCATAATGGATAATTTAATAAAACACATGTATCCATTAAAACTCAATGTAATTGAATCATATCAATATCATTAAAATAGACTGGTAGGGTTTAAATGCCGACATTTTAGATGTTTTTCCTCTAAAGTATCTTTAATTAGGTAGATTCAAAAAAATTAACAATATTATCTTGTAACATTGAGAAAAACAGGTAAGTATGTAAGTTGAACGAATTTAATTCTAACTAAAGAAGAAAAGAGAAAAAATATGTTTAACGTTATTTTATTTTATTTTTAATATAACAAATACAGTAAAGTAGATGTATACACGCCTTTGGAAAGATAAAGATTTTAGAAAAAAAAAATCATCTTATACATAATGTTGTTAAACGTATTGTAAAGAGACGAATAGGATATAAACCTATTAATGATTATTATACGTAACAATTTAATATAGTTATATTATTTAACCTAAATCACATTTTCCCAACGAAACTTGATGCACTTTTCATTTATATTATCTTAAAACTGTTTTTAACTTCACGTTTGTTTGATAGCTCTTAAACTGACTTTAAAAGCCAGGGTAAGTGAAAGTCGCGTGTTGCCCGCACCAGATTTTTATCCATTTCACTCAACAATTTATTTTTCTATTGCTAACGTTTTGCCCTGGGCCATCTTTAAGGAACATTAAAACATCATTTTTATAAGTTAAAAGAAAATCAACAAAATGTATACATTTTTATAAAATATTTATTACAATTTAAAGGGAAAATTACCTTAATCTAGTATTTTAACAGAAACTGACAAGGCTTGTTCAGGCTGAGATGTTTTAATTTGTTGACCATACTATACATATACAAATTTATATGTTTATGAATCTGACGGATTAATGGTATTTAATTATTTAATAACAATGTATTAATGTTGTTGATTATCTTTCAATTAAAAAAAAATAATTTAATAAGTTTTCGTGAAAATGTCCTAGGCTGAAACGTTGGGAACAGGATCAAAATTGTTCCAAAACCTATAATTAATACAAAAACTTTTAAAATATGTCCAGATTAAGTCTAGATCGGTACGACTTGCGGAAGATTTTTTTATTTATTCATATTAAAACCAGCACAATTTTTTTCTTTTCCATCATCTTTTTATTATCATTTTTATACAATTTGTCAAATGTAGTCAACGTTTTGGGGCTTTTTCCCCATTATCAAGACTTATATTTTATTTATTTACCTAATGATTATTTTGAAAAAAATAAACATAATTTACACGATTTAGTTTAATGTAAAAGCCTTAATATTAATTTAAAAGCATTAATTAATAACTTACAAGACCTTTAATCATTAAGTTATGCTCTGAATTTACGAATTACCCATTAACCGACCAGTTCCTCTACAATTTCATTATTCAGTGAAGATAGATGTAAAAAATTACTTTATATTTCATGACTAAGATAACCAAGAATGAGAGCCAAGGAAAAAAAAAAAAAAAAGTAATGAAATTATACCAAAAAAAAAAAAGGCGGATTATATATTAAAAATTTCTCCCTTCCCTCCAGTAAAAACAGACACTAAAAAAATTCCCTCCTTGCAAGTTTCATTAAGGTAGAGTTCCAAGATAAAGCTTATTCGTTCAATTTTATTTGAATGGAGAGAGTAAATTACGGGACTTATCTTGTAAGTCTGAAATGGTCCGGACCTATCTTTTAATATAGACTCAATAACCATTGGGAAATAGTAATGGGACTGATAGGGTTTAATCTACAGTAAAAACTGCACTGATTCCGCTGGGGTCGCAGTGCGGCAACCTGATAAATACTAGACCACATTTAGTAGTGCAGCTCCTTATCAGGCATAAATAATAACAGTTAATAGGTAATTTTTTTTTAATTGAAAAAATATGATATTTTAGCAAACATTTTAATTATTTCAAATAGTATTCATAGTAAAACGATAAGTGAAAATGAAGATTGGACGGGAATACCATCGACGTACGTATTTTCTCAATCTAAATTCTATTCCACAAGGACATGCTTAACCAAATTATTCCTCATACGTCTCGTTCTACACTTCTGACGTTTACCTGTTCGTTCGACGCCGCAATCAATTTTCTAAAATTTCATCATAAAAAGTTCACTAATCAGCACATGCTTCAATGACGTTAAATTAAAAAAAATGAAAACATTTAAAACATTAAATTAATATGATGAAAAAAAAAAAAACCTAAATCAAAATAAAATACAATTATTATTTTAGGTGATACATCATTCAAAATCATATGTTTGTAGTTTTTTTTATGGTGTATATTCTTGTGAAGTATTAAAAAATTAATAAACCAGCTTATTTAGAAAAAATCTTAATGACACATATTAATTACCTTAATTGAAACAATTTTTAAACTTTTTAAAATTAGTGTTATAGTTTTCAGAATGATTCAATACATTTTCCATGAAAAAAAAAAGTTTTATGTCTTTTAAGTATTAATGATTTTAATAACGCTTAACATTCATAATAGCATTTACTTATATTGTTCTTTCCAGAAGTTTTTTTTCCCTCCTTTGGTTAATTTTTTTTTCATAGTTTATGTTAATTTTTTTGCATGTAAGTAACTTTTAGAGGGATAGATTTTGAAAATCGATGTTAGTCTTTTTTAGTGTGCATAACTTCTATCTGATATTACTTTGATATAACGAGAAGATATTCCTACCCACAGAACTAAAACCTTCGAACATTCCTTTTTCTTGTCCACTTTACTGCCCTCTGAAATTCCCCACCTACTTTTCGCCATGCTTCTTCTCTTTCCTCATTCCAATTCCAACTTTTACATCTTCTGACATTCCAAACAGATTCACACTAATTGTGAAATTTCAATTCAATAATAGGACTTATTTAATGTAAAAAATAACTATGTCGCCCAAATCCTAACTTTTGTGGATTAATATTAGTTTATTTTAGCTGTTAAATTTTTTTCAGCTCTAGTATATCTTTAGAGATTTTTTTCCTTTTTCGATTGTTCATATTCCATTTTTTGTATTTATTTGTTTATACTTTTATAAATAATAATTAATTGTATTGGCCTCCTAGCGAGATATATTATATTAGGGGTACTCACTACGTTTGCTATAGCATGCTATTTGTGTTATTTTGCTAAACCCGTCGAGTTTCTACAGTTATTTTCTGTATAAAATTGATTGGTTTAGCACAATAGCACAAATAGCATGCTATAGCAAACGTAGTGAGTACCCCTATTGTCTATTTATTGTAAAAGTTTGTTATTTCAAAGGTCTCAGAATAAAATAATTTTCTATTTCTGAAACCATAATGAACAAGTGTTTTTTATCTTTATTAACTCGACATTTTTTTTTTAATTTTATAATATTATTAATCATAAATTACGATCCAATCTAAACAAATAGAGCCTGGGACAGACTTGGCATTGAGAAAGGAAGGGAAGAAATGCCTCTATTAGCAAATTAAATCATCCTGCTTGCCCCCCATCAGCTCAACTAGCTTAACGAGCTCTTGCTTGTTAACACCGTTTCAATAAAGGCTTAAACCAAATTAGAATAAATTTATTTTATACTCAAATTTGATGTTAAAACAAAACCTATTTTATTCCATTTTATTAATTCCATTATATATTTTTTTCGTGATCTTTACAAGGAACTCAAACATTTACTGATTTCAAATATTTCAACTTAGTGCTGTTACTACAAAAGAATTATTGATGTTGACAAAGCATTTAAATTTTAATAATAAGCTTAGTGAACCCAAAGGTTTGATACAACCAAATATTTCCTACACAGATTCATCCAATAATCACCGTCCAAGCCCAAGCTTCCGAAACCAGACTTGACTATACCCTCCCACTGACGTTTCTGCCTATCTCTCGGACACCTACCAGTCGGTTCAGCGCATACCAATTTTTCGGGAATTCGTTCTTCACTATTTTTTAGAACTTTACACGCTCATTTCTAGAAGCTATCAACTTAATTATACTAGCGATCAAGCTCCGTGATTCCGCGTTGTGCAGCATTCTAAAATCTTCAGTGGCTTCATCACTGTTTAGACCAAATATTTTACTTAGAACCTTATTCTCGAAAACCTTGAGGCGTTGTTCATCTTTCAATGTAAGTTACTACGTTTCATGTCGATATAGAACCGTCTGAATAATAATAGTTTTTTTTTTAAATTTTAACTTTAAGTTTAAGTTAAATGAATATGAATATTAAACCAAAAAAAGTATTATTTTTTTTAACCCAGCAGAAAAGGTGGTTTAATATTTTTCGAATAACACTTCTATTTTTACGAATAACAATAACAACATGAATCTTTACCGAAATCGAACTTGGACTCTGAGTGTTTGTGCTATATGGTATAGCACCGAAGTATTACTTCAATATTTATTCTCTGAATGACATCACTGGGATTGTGACATAATGACAAAGTTTCTCCCCTATTAAGATGTCTTACTATCATTCATGAAGCCGTGCATGTCCATTCTGCATTCAAGTCATTCCTTTCAGCGTTTAAGTTTCGCTCAACATACTGTGTATATTTAATATTTATTTTGCGTGACCTATTAACTTCAATTGCAGTTGCTGAGAAACTTAATCATACAGATATGATGTTTTTTGTTGTTTTTTTCCACATTAGGGTAATCCTGGAAAGGGTGAATTTATGTATACACGGACCATCTTGGGATACAATGCGTATTATTATATCATAACTAAAGTTACGTTACATAACATATTTTAAACAAAGATTATGTAAAGAAAAGTAATATAATTTAAATAAGTGAAAGTAAAATAAAATAGAAAATTTAAAAAAGTAAGTAAATAAAAATAATAATAATAAAAATAACTATAGTATCAAGAAAAACATATATAAAAAAATAAAATGAAAATAATACAAATAGGTCTAAAGGAAGATTGCAATTGAAATAATTAAAATAGTAGGTCTCTATTATCTTCAAAAAAAAAAAAAAGTTTTTACAGAAAAACTTTAACGAGTCAACGTTTCGGGGCCCTTCCCCATCACCAGGACTCACTGAGTTGTCTAACAAGTTAAAAATTCATTTTTTTAAATTTAAAAATGTTGTCAAAAAAGTCTTTAAAATAAAATTATATTGCACAGGGAACAAAAATCATCCCACCTCACATATTCTTTGGCTCCTTATCTTAATTTAATTTTTAAAAATGGATTTTTAACTTGTTAGACAACTCAGAGAGTCCTGATGATGGGAAAAAACCCCCGAAATGTTGTCTCGTTAAAGTTTTTCTGTAAAAACATTTTTTTGGAAGATAAGAGAAACCTACTATTTTAATTATAAAATGAAAATAGATAATGAATTGGTTACAATATAAATCAAAATTATCCAATTCTTCATAGTTCACCTAGTCCAAAATTATTTGAAAAAAAAATTCTTTTTTTTTTTTTTATTTCATATTTTGGTCCGATAAAGAAGTATTATTCCCACTTCTGGTAATATTTTAATACATATATGATAATAAATAAAGTAAAATTATTTTTCATAGATAACTTATTTTTACTAAATTTTCTCTCTGATTTTAATGAAACTCTTCTTAACTCAATGGTTTTAACCTTCATAAATATATAAAGTTTCAATAAATCACGGATTGTTCAAGAGATAAATTTCTCTTCAAATGGATTTAGAATTTTCATTTTCGATCGACTGCTGAGTCACGGAGTCATTATTCCTCGAAGTCTCATTTTAACCCACATGATAAGAAAAGATGTATTCTAATCCATTTTCTCGTGCAATTCTGAATTAATGTCAGTCCATAATGATTCCTTTTAATGTCTGATCGATCAAGGCACTCAATATTTAATGTCTTCATCGGCTTCAAATTATAGACTAGCTACATTATCGGTTTTAATAGGTTTGACCTAAGAAACATTTTTTTTTTCTCATACAGTTATCTCTTGATCTCCAAACATTCCATGCGATAGTTGAACTCGTGTTTGAGTCTACGGGAAAAACAAGGCTGATTGTTGGATTTATGTATGTGTGTTGTGATCTCAATGAAGGGTAGGAAATAGAAAGTAAATAAATGAGTAACATGTATCCATTCATTAATTTTTCATCACCAGTTAAAATGTTAAAGAAGCAAAGCGATACCTGTACATCCAGCCATACATACAGTCGTTACATATTTACTTGTCGTCCCATTTATTAACCCATCAAAACCCGGACTCCCTACATCATTATTGCGTAACCCTAACATCTTCATCTTGGATGTTTGTTCATTGGTTCATCGATGATTAGATTTTAAATGATTCGCTTCATATCAACTTCAACATCTTTAGATAATTGATCCCTAGGCTACGATTTTATTAATTTGTACATTGCCAAGTTATTGCGTAGCCTTCAAAATTCTATAATTACCTCATCAATCTCTCCTTGGGCCAGATCTTCTAAACTCATTTTCGAAAGCCTTCAGGTATTCTTCTCTTGTACTAACGTAATATGCTCAGAGATTTTAAATGTCAATATTTGTCTCTATTACTATCCTAAATGCACTTGATAACAATACTTAATACTTAGAAAATATAGTATAATAATAAATGATTATAAAAAACATTAAATTCTGATCCATTCTGATTCCTTGCGAACTGTCGACATTAATAGGTTCCATCGGTGCCAACTGCTGGCAGTGCTATTGGAACTGCCTCGTTCTAATTAACAAGGAACAATTAGTTCGGTTTCTCAGATCGATGCATCTTCGCCGTCAAAGGCAGCTCTTGCTTATCTTCGTAATTTCATTTCGTCCATGAATGGAAAAAAAAATTAAGAACTAACTGGGCGGTTGCAGATTATTCAAATTTCATCCTTAACCTATTCACTTCGTTTCGACTTTTTGAAAAAATCTAGATTTTTTTTGTTATTTAATCAGAATCAATCGAACAACTTCATTAATCAAGAAACTGTCACTCAAAAGCACAGCTGGTCTATCTAAGTAGTGTCAGAAAAATGAGGTGGTATGGAATTGGAATACTAATATCCATGTTTAAATGGGAGGATATTATTATTGATGTTATACTAGCAATAAGTTGATCTCTAAAAGTGGGTTTCTAAAAATAAATCCTACAAATGGAAAAAACGTAATAGTGTCACAGGTAACATTCATTACAGATCCTATATATACTATATACTATATACTGAACCCAAGACAATTGACGGTTTTTTATTTTATTAGATTTACCCAATTATGAAGAGTATATAAATTTAAATAAAATATTCAGGAACAGTCTGCTCTTTTAAACATCATCTATTTATTCATCATTAATACAAGTTACGTTTCGAGAATTTTCAGTCATCAAATACATCAAATCTTTAAATATTGTCAAATTCTTGAAATATCCTTATTTAATAATGGTCATTTTTTTTAACTTCATTAGCTATTGACTATTACAATATTACTATTTTCTAATATATCCATAAGATTTCCACGACCTATGATACATTCAGATAGTTCAAGTAGCTTAAAAGAAAAAAAAATATGTACAATTTGTTTGGAGAATTTATTGGCATACGCACAAAATATTTATTTAAAATATTATAATCTTTAAGACCTTGTTTCTATTAGAAAGGATTAGAGGTAAGGAGGGTAGAGATAAGGAGTCACTTAGAAGGTGTAGATTAGATTCTTAGCTATTGAAGAGGTTCCTGACTATTCAGATTCAAAGGAAATTACTACTGAGTGAAAATTCAAGAGTTCTTAAAGATGATAACTAAATGAAAATAATTATCGATCTGTTTTATAGTAGTCTAGGGGGTAGAGCACTAATCTACTGTTTTCCAAGCCCCGGGTGAGTAATTCGGCTGGAACATACCCAGACTCTTTAAAGTGGGTACCCACAGATTAGGGAAAAACCTGGCTGCTGAACGTGATCACCTATTTGCACTATTTAATATAATGAACTTGATGGGTTGTAGAAGTACAGGATTTTTTTTTTTTTTTTTATAGCAAATTCTATAACTCCTAAATGAATCCTATTCCCTATCCTCCAACCTAATCACTTAAAGTATAAACAATGCTAACAGAAACAGCAGTCGATTTGTGCATATGATTTGCAAATTATTCCTGTAGCGCCCGAATCGGAGATCCGATGAGTTTCTTGTTTTCTAACCGATATTGTATTTTAATGATATTTACTAACTATAACAAATATATTTTTTATTAAATATAAACGCCAAAAACAAGGCTAAAAGATAAATATGCAAGTTTTAATTAGGAAATTAAATAATAAACTAGGGGACCCGCCCCTGGTTCACACGGGTGCAATTTGAATGAGAGGTTTCATTTATGGTTAAAAAATATCTTTCTGACCAATTTAGAGTTTATCGCTTTGGGAGTTTTAGCTTATCGTAACGAAAAGTGCCATTAGCAAGAAAATATGTTTATTTTATAACGTATATTAATTATTAGTATTATTATTATGTATAACAACTTACCATGTTTGTTAACAATTTAGTTACGATTAGGTACGTAAAACTGTTTCTAAAATCTTGCTTACCTCTTTACCAATAACATAAGTTCATACCTTTATGGACTTACGACAACTTTATATTGAATCGAACGATTTATTTTATTGCATATTAACTTTTCTATAATCTTTCGCTTTCCACCGGTATATTTTACGCATATATTACAACTCATATTTCGGAAATAATTTTTTTATGAGTTGGTCACAGAAAGTTTATTTTCCTCGATCATAGAAAAGCTAAATTGAAACGTATTTTACTTACAAATCTTTAGGAAACAATGCCCTAGATGATAAAGAAAACCGTATCAAAATCTGTTCAGTGGTTTAGAAGAAGTTAGCGGAAACCAAAATCCCGTTATTATTATATATATATATATATATATATATATATATATATATATATATATAGAAAATATCTTGTTCAAACGCTTAAACTCCTTAGTTTACAAATACCTCTATTAATATTGAAAAATTAAATTCTAAATATCTCAGCAATCATTTCCTAAGATTCAGATTTGTTAATACTATTATCGATTCGGCGAGTAGTTATGGTACTTAATCATTAATTTTGATTCCCCAACTCGTCTATCTGAGTGATCCCTGAAATTGATGGTCTAACTTGGACTCGTCAGACCATTTAACCGCAATCAGCATTGAGCTGTGTCCCTTGTTAATTATCCAACATCATCTGAGGTACATGTAGCCTTGTTCTAGATATTTTAATTTTCTGTTTTTCGTATATGGAAATTCAGGAGAATTTCGTATCTATTATCTGCTGACAAAAGGAAACCTTAAAATTGTTAGAGCTTTAGGGACAGATTTAATTCTATTTTATTAAAATAGAACCTCTAGTCTTATGGAATATATAAGATTTTCATCAAAATAAGCTGTGACTACTGATTGGAACAGATTATGTTATATTTGATGAAAGCATTTCAGTAAATAAATTTTTCCTGAAATTTTATATTATCCAATAATTTATGCAATGGCTTATGGTTAAGAACTTTGAAATGATCATTAAGATTAAATGACAATGTATTGATGACACAAATTAATTTTATACCTCCTAAAATATTTCCAGCTCTACATAGAAATTTAATTAAAGCAGATCAGAAATAATTCAGCGTTGGGCGTTGTGTTCAACAAATTCCAAATTCAGAATAAATTATTTCCATGTATTTTATATATGGTATAGTAAATTATTTCTCACAGTTGTAAACTAAAAAAAAATGATATTATTTAAAGCACAACTTTATTGAAGACAAAAACAGCTTTTGTTTAATTTTAAAGCAATCTTGTAGTCACAAAACAATTAATACTTTGAATAAAATTTGTTTTTCGACTGTTTTAATCTTAAAAGCTTAATAATGAGGTACGAACTTAATTAAATTAAATTTTATCGAACATATAGGCTGAAAATAAAGTACATCGATTACGGAATAGCAAAAGAAATCATTGCTAAAGCTTGCTTTTAACAATTATTCATTTAACTTTTTAATACGCAAAAGGTAATTATTCGACATTTATAGAGGGATATAAAATAATAAAACAAAAATAAAAAGAAATTACTTAAAAACGAGAGCTTCGTCACGAGTATTTTATATTATTTTAAATGCACAGTTATTGGTAAAGATAAATGATTCATAAAATTATGCTATGAGAGAGATAGACAATACGAATCTCCACATTCTTTTATTACCTTTTATATAGTGCAATATGCTATTATTTATATATATATATATATATATATATATATATATATATATATATATTTATATATATATATTTTTTTTTTTTTTTTTTATTTATTTTTTTTTTTTAAGCGAAACTGCCTTAAAGACCACGCAAATATCATTTTCTTCCAGGTTTTCCCACACATTCCACTCTTTTTCTCTCTCTTCCCACCTCTTCTTCATTCTTTCAGACTGGACTCTTCTCTGTTCCTCGCTCCATACTCTCCCCTTTCTCACCTCTTTGGCACCAACAAGGACCTTTATGATCCCTAATTTCTCTCTATACTCATCTCTATTGACACACTCCTGTTTTGAGATTCCCAACCTCATTGTCTCTTTCCTTATCTGCTGAATGTAACCTTTATACCCCCATATTTTTTCAAAGATTTTCTTATTAATTCTGCTCGGGCTCATCCTTACCATATGCCCATAGAAAAGCAGCCTCCTTAACATAACGTCCGTTTCCAGATCATCCATTTTATTGTATAATTTTATTATCGCATATCTATTTTTTAAAATTATCATATTTCTTTCGGATAACATTAAATTTTATTATTTTTTTAAGTTTTAGTCTTTCGAACAAGGGGTTTTGAATATTAATTTGTATTAGTTTTTTTAGGTTACATTTCGTTTAAAAATGCTCCGTAATATCCTAAATGCTCCTTATTTTGTCACCAATAAAACTATCCATAAAGATTTAAATATCCCATTAGTTGCAGAATTAGATATAGCTCCTTTAATTCCAAACTACAAGAAAACTCAAAACCGCTTGTATCCTTGTCCGTATCCTCTCATCTCCATATATTCCCGATAACCCTCTGAGGCGCCTGAAAAGACGATGGCCTCAAGACCAGCTAATGAAATGAAGATTAAAGTGCTACCGATGAGTAGCTTCTTCACAAGAGTTTATCCAGCCAATTATAAATTTTTTCACATTTACTTGTAATTTTTTTTTTTTTTTTTTGTATACAGCTGTAAATGTAAACCCTTTTAAACTATCACAATTGTTACATTCACGGTTATGACTAATGTCCTTACTTACTTTTATTCTCTTTTATGTTATATTGTATTTTGCACTTTTATATTATTAGTATATTATTTAACCAAAAAAGTAAATAAATCAAAGTAAATTTATTTTTTATCAAAATTATATATATATCTCTTGTTTTGTTTATTATATAGTTTAATTTTCAATATTTTTATTTGAGGTTGTTTTTTAATTTTTTTTTTCTAATTTTTATTGGTTTTTTTTTTTGTTTGTTTGTTTTTATACTCAAAGACTCTAAAGTGTTTATTTTAAATTTCTTGTAATATTATTTTTAAGGGACTAGTTCCAGGATAAATAATGAATTTATTGTTATTAATATTAAATATCATTAAATATATAAATAAAATCATTTCTTTCAGAAAAAAAATACTGAGAGGATTTAGCAGAAATTTAGAAAAAAGTATCAGAAAATAAGAGAGATATAAATGAATATCGTATGCAAATGGCTGTAGAGTTTTAAATAATAAAAAATCACCAATCTCTCCCTTCCCCAACAACGATACAGGATATCCCATATCAGAAAAAAAATAATTGGTCACGTTAATTTTGTACCGTATTAAAGTACGGCTACGTTGTTTCAATATCAGAACAAAATCGCTCATATGTCTGCCTTTTCCATTTCCTAAATGAGCCCCAAACGCGACACTAAAACTGGGTAATTCAGACAAAAGCTTTTCCCACTCTCGGTAAACGTGCACGGAGAAAGAAGACACGATTTTCCTTTAGATAAACCTCTATCGACTTAGTGTCCTCTCTGACTGAGAGCATTCTATCAACTCGGAAATAACTACTTGTTATTATGTACATGCTCGCTCCACGCCATCGACCTCTTGGAAGGGTGGATCTCTCGTTGAGTCTCCCGCTAGAGAGGATTCAGTAGTTGAATACGTGATCGTTTTCGTACGAAAAGCAGGTTTCCATAAATATGAAGTATAACAGTTACGAAATTAGGAACGTGATGTGAAAGCGAAAGGGCAACGCGTCACTTAAATATATCTCTTCATCATTATTTCTATTAGCCGGCTCTCTGGTATACGGTCGGCATTCTTACAATATTTCTTCCTCGTCCTAATTGAAAATTTAATGTTATAGTGCTCTTTTCTTTTTTATAACCTTATAAAAAATTTAAGAACGCCTCAAAAACTCTTTCGGTTTGGATCGTTAAAAATGGTGAATAAGCAAAAGGGTCCGTTATACCCGATAGCGTATAATTGTCTATGGAAATAAACAAATCATTGATTAAATTTATCTGTCTAAACTTAAGATTCAATACCTTTACCTCTACAAACCTGAAGAATCTATGGCGTAGGGTTCATTATTTATTGAAATTCGTATTGTTTCACGACCTAAGGCCAAGGAAGTGATTAGGCCTAAATCTAGTTCAACTGCCAGGGTTTTTTCTAGTTTTGGGTACCCACTTTATAGAGTCTGGATGTGGCCCAGGAGGGTCTCTATGCCCAATGTTATGGCTGTAATAACAGAATAAATACATCTTCCTTTGCCATCCATTGTAATTTAGCTTATCATTTAACGGGAAAAATTCATTTTCCGTGACAAGACATAAAAAAGTATTCCTAAAATAAAGTAGTAACATAGATGTATAATATACCGTTGAAAAACGCAAGATTATAGACAAATTAATATGCAATAAAAGAAATCGTGCGAGTTAATATAAAGTTGTTGTAAGCCCACTTATGAGCTTATGTTATTTGCAATGTGATTATGAACGTTATCGTGAACGTACAGGTTATATTCTTTCTTTACTCAAGATTTAAGAAACAATTTTAAGTAGCAAATCGTACGTAAGTAGTAAAAATTACAAGAAAAAGGAGAAGTTGTTAAAAACTAACATTGCTAATTTAATTTCTACTTTTATATTATTTAATAAAAACATATATGTCACTGTTAACTAAATGGGACTCTCATGGAAACTATATTAAGTTCTAAAATATATTTATAAAAAATTCATTTCCAATATAAAATAATAATAAACCGAATAAAACAGGAACCGTTTAACATAACAAATAAATAGACCAAAGCAATTTTTGACCAATTTAAGTTTTTAATTTATGCCGATGATTAAAAATTATAATGAATAGATATTGAAAATAAACATATTTTATTACTAAATATACTTTCCGTTACGATGAAATTATAATCCCAAAGTGATAAATTCTTAATTGGTCAAAATAAAGTATTTTAACATAAATGACAGCCCATTTAAATTGCAACAGCGCGAAGCAGGGCGAGTCTCGCGTATTTAATATTCTCTCGTAAGGTACTACGGCCGCGGCATGGTTATGAATAATTATATTCTCGAATTAAAACTATAGATTAAAGAATAAGCATAGAGAACGATTCGTATTGGCACCTGCCCTTAGCCTACCTGGAATGAAGCAGCCCCGCGACTTAAGTAGTCCTCGGCTCTCATTAAGCTGTCAGTAAGTAGGTTTTCCGGTCCGGCTCCTCTTCCAATCTCCCTCTGCCAATCTCCTCTCTCCCTCCCAATCCTCATCGCCCGTTTGGAGGTCCTTTTCTAACTCCCAGTTCAGTCGATTGCTTGGGGATGGAATTGGATTGAGTCCGTCACGGATGTTTTAATAGTAATTTGTTTTTGTATCTAACATCTAATGCCGCTGTGTTTACTTGTCGCCCTTTTTGAAGTTTGTGTGTGTGTGGATCTTCCTGACTGTGGGCGAGAAGTTATTCTTTTATTGTATGAGTGTTTTTATTGGGTTGATGCAAAATTAATGCAGGTTTCCTCTATTGCAATATTTTAATTCCAATTGTGTAAACTAAGCTAATCCTAACATTGATCATTATTATACCAAAACAAACCTTATCTAATACCCTCTCTTTCACCATGAATTTGTTTAGTAAAATCGTTTTGTTCAGTGTGTTCAAAGGTCTTGAATCGAAAATGTCAAAGTGCGATTTTCGTCAAATTTATTTTTACGAATTTAAATTAGGGCGCAGCGCTGCGCAAACGGCTCGTAATATTAATGAAGTGTGGGGTCAGGGGGCTATTAATGAGTGCACGGTGCAGCGTTGGTTCCAGAAGTTTCGCAGAGGAGATTTCGACCTCGAAGACAAGGAAGGTCGGGGCCGTCATCTTGCTCTGGACAACGACCAGCTGAGGTCAAAAGTGGAAGAAGACCCAACCAAAACCACACGAGAAATGGCGGCGGAACTCGGAACTCAAAAATTGCAACGTCTTTGCCCAGCATTGATGAATCGGAAGGGGCCGATCCTGCTCCACGATAACGCCAGACCACACGTTGCACAACCAACGCTTCGACGACTGCACGAGTTGGGCTACGAAGTTCTCCAACATCCGCCTTATTCACCTGACCTCTCTCCTACAGACTTCCACTTTTTCAGGCATCTGGACAACTTTTTGAGGGAGAAAAATTTTCAAAACCAGGACGACATTGAAAATTCTTTTCGTGATTTCATTGAGTCCAGGGATTCGGATTTTTTTTCTGGTGGAATAAGAAAGCTTGTTGAACGTTGGCAAAAGTGCATTGATTCAGATGGAAATTATTTTGATTAAATATATATGGTTAAAGTAAAGATATGGCGTATTTACAATACCTACTAAAAACCTGCATTAATTTTGCATCAACCCAATATTAATTATATTCAATTCAAGTAATTAAAATAGCTTATTTTTTTAAATTATTATATTGATATTCACAACTGTATTATAAAAAAAATACGTCAAATAAATGTGAACATTGAGATATGTGCGTTTGATAGGCGTGAAACAAAAACTATCCAGTGGTAGCACTTCGAGGCCTTCTTTTCAGCCACCCCGGAGGATTATCATAAATAAAAGGAGCTGAAAGGTTACGGACAGGTGGGTTTGGGTGGACTGGTAATTTGGAGTGACAGGAAGTATATCTACTTCGGACTAAGTCTGCAACTAATGGGATATTCATGCCTTTATGGATTTTTTTATTGGTGACAAAGTCAGGGAGGATTTTTGATTGCAAGGATTGGATGCGAGAGGAACTTGACGGCTTAGTGGATCCTCATAGTTCAGTTCCATATGCCCAAATAGGCATAGGCCTAAGTATGGTAATATAAATTAGTTTTTTGTAGTAGGTGGGAAGAAGTTTTGAACGTTTATCTAGTAAAAATTGCAATCAATGATTACAGTGTTTCTTATTAAAATAGTTAAAAAACAAATCTCCTTTAATGATATATTAAAATAATCTTTAGTTTTATATACTCCTTTATTCTCTGAGGACTAGTAGTATACTGTTTTATATGGCTCCGAGACGTTCATCACTCAAAGTATTTTTACTTTTAAGAAAGTATTCTTTACTCCTCTCCAGTGTCACCTCAGAGGTAGAATTGCTTTGTATGTTTATCCTTCTGCCAGCGGTATTTTTTACTTTGTAGGGCACTGAAGGATATTACAGGCTTGATAAAGTGGGTAGCCCAAAATTGAGGGAAAAAAACCTGGCGGTTGATCTCGGTCCAATCACTTCTGCACTCATGCTGTCTAAACGGATTATGACTAACTACTGAAACCTAGATCCTTCATTGTTGCTTATAGTACAGCACTTTATATTTGTTTTGTTTAAATTATTTTTTTTCCTGATTTAGCTCTGTGCTCGAGGCCTTGGTTTGGGGCATATAGCACTAGTCTACTCTTTTCCGGGTCCCAGGTTCGAATCCTGGCAGAATAATTATCTATTCAGTTATTCGAGCCTTAGAGCTAAGGCATGAAGACCCTCCTAGGGAAAACCCATCCCCTCTAAAATGGGTATCCGAAAATTGTAGGAAAAACTGCCAGCGCAACATGATCTCGACCATATCTCATTGAGTTTATTAAACGTTTTTCTAATTTTTATTAAAAACTTCAAGATAACTGACGCGTAGTACAACTTTTTTCATGGTTAAATATTCAAATAAATTAATATTAAACCAGGTGGTAACATTTCATTAAAATGAGTAACAATCATTATTTTAGAAGTGATGAAACTGGTTTAATTGGAGATTTTTTATTTTTTTATTTCTACGTTATGTCTCTTAAAAAGTTCATGATAAGGTGTGGAGTATGAATTTTTTTTTGCAATAATATTGCTTCATATTATTGATGTGAAATCAATGGCCAGTTATTTTCCAATTCATTTCCTATAACTTATACAAGCAATGTTTTATTAAGCTGTTTTTTTACTCCGTATTGATCCTCATAGGTCTTCGGTTGCGAAAGTAGCGAAACATTGACGCAGGTAGGAATTCGATTTATCTTAAAAATACATTTTGGTCGACCGATTAGACATTTAAAAATCAAATTTCGTAGTAATCGTAAAACATTTTTTTAAATTGTTATCAGTCTACACCAATCGAAGAAGTATAGGTTTGGACTGATTTAATAACACAGTATTTTATGTCATTATAACCTCATAAACTTTACCTCTTCGTGATTTTTTTTTTTTTTTTATGTTCCAATGAATGTTGCACTGCGTTAGTAATTTCAGTTATATCAGGCTGTTAACAAAGTAAACTAATAATGTGCACAATAATAAAAAAAAAAAAAAAATCGTTGCGAATTCTCACATAGTTTTTTTTTGTTTAATAAAACATAGAAATTAAAAATAATATTAATATATATTTGTATTAAAAAATATAAGGTGATTCAAATAACATTCCCGATCAATTGAACAAAAATACTTTACCATTAACCTCCAAAATAACCAGGTTTTAGTTTTAATTTCAAGGAGAAAAAACTGCTAATGGTTATTATCGTTCTCACGTCTTTACAAAAAAAACGATTTATCAAAGTAAAGTAAGCAAAAACAAAATAAAAAAGATTAATAGAATAAAAAAAATAAAATAAATGAAAAAAATAATGATAATAAATAATAAGTGGATAAAAAACAATTAAAAAAATAGGTTAAACTGTATAATAGCAAAAAAAAAATAAAATAAAAAAAAAAAAAAAAAAAAAAAAAAAAAAAAAAAAAAAAAAAAAAAAAAAAAGAAGAGGGATGAATTATATTTGAAAAAATAAACGAATATTTTTCATCAATTAGATGGTTATGGTCATTATCGCTCAATGCCTCAGAGACCTGCCTTGGCACACCACATTTTTCAATGTTTCACCTGTACCGAGTACAGTCTTTACAAGTATGACTAAATAACCAAGTTTTTATCGTGTTTTGTTAATGAAACAATTTGCCTGATTGTTTATCGCACTGTGCTCTTCTTATATACTATAAGAAACTGAGCTAGTCTACAAGCGAAGTGAGATTTTTTGTAAATTTAATTTTTGGTTTATTTGGATAAAGCATATAATCTGAAAAGTCTGATGATTTATTATCTTTTTAACTGATTGAAATGTTGATCGTAGAAAAAAATGAACCAATAATACTTTAACTTACCACACGGAAAATAAGTATATTCAGTGGACTCACCTGAAACAAAAATTAAAAAAATACATAAATAATTTGAATACAATTTTAAAAAATAGCAATATTATATTATGGTTTGTTGTTAATTTTCTTTATATTGTATGTTTTATCTTTCTTTGAAATTAATAATGTTATAATAGTTTTTATTAAGGTCTGTAGGAACTGTCTATAATAGAGTCTCGATTAGTTTCTAAAAATAGCTACCCTAAGTTTGGATGATGGCCTGGGAAAAAAAAACCTTTATTTTTGTTTTGATATATTATATCTATGATTTTTTTTTCAATAAATTTAGATAACACTTATGCTCTAAGCATCAATTTTAGTTTTAAATCTGAATTCTAAAGCCAAAAAACTTTGACAGTTTACTTTATAAGTAATGTAGGCCCGACTTTCAGAGCCTTTTATAATCTATTTGTAGCAGAGACCAAGGATAAAAACATGTTTACATTGCAATTCATCTGAGTAGGGTGGAAGCGGTTTCGCCCTGAGATATTTCATAAACGGCTCTTGAATCCATCAACCACTTTTAGTAAATTATCCAGAGAATATGATGAAAACGTTCTAAACAAGTATTAATCAAGAAAGATATTTGTATCACTTTCATTTATTTTATTTTTAAATGTATGTTATCAACGATTTATTTGATAATAAAAATATAATAGTTCCTTAGCTTACTTTTTTTATCGTTTATCAACTTCAACACATGAAATGTTTTAGATTTTATAGATTAAAAAATATTTTAAGTAAATAGTTTAGTTTTTCACACAGCAACGTAAATAAATAAGCTGATACAAGCTATAAATTTAACATCATATGAAAAATAAAAATTTGCTATACATTACTCACTTTTTCCAGAATTATGTTGATTGATTTATGTTCCAAAATACCTTCTTTTAAATTAATTTTATCTTAATAAGTTTCATTTAATAAGTTATCAATGATATCCTAAATTCTAGCTGAAAGTAGCACAGCTAATAGGAAATGATACGAAATTCCGCCAAAACACGTCAAATTACAGTAAAAGATATCAAATTATTAAAATTTTGTAATTTTTATTGAGAACGGTCCTCTAACCTAAAGTTGTGGTAAATGCGCTCAAAATGTAAAATAATTAAATTTTAGATTAGTTGAGCAATCTTTCATCCAGAATAACAAGTTGTTTTTTTTCCAACCTTATACATTTTACGTTGTTTATGTATTTTAAATTTTCTTTTGCCCATAATTAATAATTTTTGTTAAAAAAATAAATAGATTCTTAAAGTATTAAATAATAATAAAATCGTATACCTTTAAGTCATTTAATATTAACATATTAAGTCATATCTTAATTAACATTTTGAGGTGTTTGTGTCATCATTGGATTTTATTTTAATTAAAAAAAACAAAAACATATTTAATGTCAAATCCATAACTAAATGTATATTGAATAACACTTTTTATCACATCTTATTATATTATTACATTCGTAACCTTTTTCTTTATACATGTCCTATTAATCTCTTATATAAACATGTTTTATAACACCTCGGAACGTTAATTTAAGAACTTTTTTTTAATGAACTAATGTGCATTAAATAAAACAAAATGAGAATGTTAACATAGATAAAGCTTAAATATGTTAAAGCGAAATCTTTACGATAAAGCCAGTACATTGATTCATAATAAAGATTTCTTAACATACTTTAATTTATAAAACTCAAAATACTTGTTCGACTTAATCCAAAATTTGAGCGTACTCTAAATCCTGTAATTTAAGCCAGCTCTTGATATAATTTTCGATCGATTTGAAACAAATATTATAAAAGCCATGTTGAATCATCAATAGTTATAATTGAATCGATAGGAGACTTTAAATGCTTAGAAGTTTGCTTATCTCTTATTTTTTTAATATTATTTACAAACGAGTTATTAGTTGACTGGTAAGACTCAGAATTTAATAAACATTTAATTAAATTACCCTCGATTAGACTTATAAATGATATAGTATTTACTATATTTTATACCATTATATTATATATATGTATACATAAAAATATATGAGTCAGTATGAACTAACAGCCCGCATCAACATGTCAGCTTCTAGTGCATATGTGATGCAGGTCTCTATGCATTCATTGCATCCGCTAACTACTGATGGTTTCGTAAATAAATAAAAAAAAATGGTCTGCGTCTATTTCAATTAAATAATTCTTAAATTATGAGTGGTATTAGTTTCTACTTTATACAGTTTATAAAACCTCGTTTGTTAACTATATTTTAAAAAATCAAAGAAATGTAAACTCCTAAGTATTTAAAAATTGTATTTATAAAAAAAACAAATCCTGGGCTTAAAAGAAGTGATTAAGCAAGAACTTTAATTGAGACCAATACCAATTAGCATCCGCCATGATTTGGAGCTTGAATCAATGGTAATAATAGAAATCGCATATAATTTAGTAAATAATGAAATAAAAAATATTTTTCTAATTAATATAGTGAGAAAACTGAATTATTAATATTACTTAAATTAAATTAATATTAAAGCTATTATTATATTATTATAAATTTAAATTCTATATTATAAGCTATATTATATATTATTATATATATATATATATATATATATATATATATATATATTATATATATATATATCGAAATTGTGATTGAAAAATAATAAGCTCCCACAATGGAGAGATTTGTGTATGGAAGGCAATGTATAGAAAATATAAAAAAAAAAAAATATTTTTTTAATTTTGCTATTTGCCTCTACTCTACAGGGTCATTTGCAACTGTGGTTTGTTATATTTGGTTGTAATACTTAATTTCTTTAAAAACTCAGTAACTTTTTCACCTTGTCCTCATCATCATTCAATATATCTTTTAGGGTCCCTGTCAGTTTAGTTTTACGTCAAAAAGGGGACACTCTAATAATAGATGCTCAATAGTTTTTGGAACATTATCTAAATTGGAAATATAAAAATTAAAAATATGTATATCATAGAGAAAAAAAATAAATGATGAAAAAATTAAGTAGGTAGTTAATATCATAAACGTGAAAGGTATTTATTCTATTTTGATAGTGTGAGAAACGGTTACACAGATCAATCACCTGACAGCAACTGTCATAACGAAACCCATATCAATCAAATAGATAGCCCCAACACAGCCGTTTCGCCTATCCAAATATTTTATGTATGCTTTTGTACTATGTTTTTTCTTATCATTACAATCCAAGCGTTAAGTTGAATGTATAACTAGAATAATGTACATATTGTCAAATTTAACAATACCATATTTAATAATACTTTCTTTGTTACCTATTCTATTGCTTGTAAAAAAAAAAATTAAGTAATTTTAATTTTCCTATCTTATTCATTATTAATCACATGAATTCTAATTTAGTTTAATTTTGGTGTATTTATTCCTTGTTTCATTATTTTTAAAATCAGTCCTTCACCCATTGAAAAACTCAGAATTTAGAATATTAGTTTAAATATCACTTTTATTGTACCTTTTCGGCAATGATTATTTTTAATCAACAATTATTCTTACTTTTAATTGCAAAAAAATTACTTCAAATTCTAGAAAAAAAATTGCAGATACATTACATTCTAATTGGTAGTTGTAATCAAGCCATATTATCTTTTGAAAAAGCAGCAATTATGTAAAAAATACATGAAAGGGGATAAGAAAAAAAAAATATTAACGTACAAAGACAAGAAAGGGAAATTTGAAGCACGTTGAAAGATGCTGATAAAAAAATATCAATAAATATTTTTAGAGGAATTAATTATTACACGGCAGAGGAAGTTTAATAATTTCCAGAGTCGATACAAAAGGAATTTTATTAAAAACAGGGCCGATTAATTCTCTTTCATTTCATTTTTTCTTGTGATTCATGCCTTTTAAATTTGTACTAAGGTTTCTTCTTTATTTTATTAACGAAAGCCCTTTTTAAATTTTCATTACTTCTTAATTTCAGAAATTTCGCTTCAGTGTTGTGTGAATTATAAAAATTAAAAAAAACTTATCAAATTCACCAAAATCTTTAATACGTTTACGGCAGCTTGACCCACAGGTGGGTTACCATTGACAATTCCGTGGGGCTTTGTGACCCAGTAGTGGGTCACGCTTATCTATCCCATGGAGCGACGTTCATCACATGTGAGTCACTTGTTTTCAGAAAATAAGTCGTTAAGAAATAAGTTTATTATATTTTTATCAACATTATAAGTTGTAGGAATTGAAAAGCATAAGGGTTTATTTTTGAATATTTTATAACCTTCAATACCCCCTCAGGACTCTTATCAGCCAATTCCATTTGATTACTCTTGTTTAAGAATTTTTTTCAGCTGTACCTGATTTCTTTTCTTGTTTATATTCCCAATTTGACAATATAGGGATTATTATAAATTATTTCCACAATTTCTCCATCAACTCATATATGTATGTCAAAACTGTTACAATCTTGCATTTAGCGCGTTCGTAGCCTCGAACCGTTGTGGTCTCGCATTAAAAAACACTGGAACTTGCAACAATGTCGCCCCGCTCCACGAAGCGTAAGCAGCTAACACATTTCCACCTGATGCGAAATAACGTAGTTATTCTCCCCGGTGTGAACGTGTTAAATAAATACAGACAAACAATAAGCAATATAATTTATTAAAATTTAAAAATAAATTTACTATCGTAGTTAAATTATTATTGTTATGAAATAGTATTTAGGAGGGGTGGTTAGGCAGTCCTTTTATTGTAACTGTTCCAAGTATTTTAAACAGTATATAGCTAATATCTGATCTAACAATATTTTTAAAGTGTATTCATATTTAATTATATAACTAATAACAATGAAAGGCTAAGAGAACCTGAAAGTTCGATAAAGACAACTATATATTAATCGTCACCTACATACCTCCTTCTACCATAGTAAATACCCAATTACTGAAGATCAGCCTTTATTAATCCTCCCACTTACGTCTCGGTTCCCTTTAGAACGTTAATTGACAGGTATGACAATAAATTAAATTTTAGAAATTCATTAAAATTCGTCCGCTTTAAATACCGAAGATTCGTGTTATAAATCTACAAACCATATTAAAACATGATTAAAATTGTGAGTTAAAACATTTTCATGATGTTAAAAAATATTAAGATGTAAACGTCACCTTAATCATAACTTATTCATAGTGATATAGGTACTTTATGGACCAGTAATTCGTTAATTTTAGAAATTTCTAATTTAGAATTGCTTCAATGTAACTTCTTTTCAGAGACATAATTAGCCAATTAAATTTCCTCTCTAGGCGCTTTTAGACTATTCAAGATATTTTATAGAGCGTAATGAATTTATTTTTTATTTGTTAGTTTACTTATTAACTTATTTTACTTTATTTACGTATAGTTTATTTTTTGTTTTTACACGATTAGATGAGTTCATTAGGCTCCGATTTTCATCAGCCGCTTTAAAAATTCCAATTTGTTCCCTTCGCTTGACGTAGGCTAAGGCATCAAAAGTTTATCTTGTCAAGAAGGGTATCAAAACTTATAATAGAGCTTTCTACTCGATTTTCCTCCATCATTTCTTTTTTTTTTTTCATGTTTCATACTTCCTCCTCTTTTATAAACCTGATTTTTTTTTTAACTTCTGCCTTAGAATCTTTTTTTTTCGTGTTCCGCTCATCCATTGAACTTTTTTTTTAATTAAAGACTATTATATTTTTCTCTATTAAATGTTGCTTTAATAATTGATAATTATACTTAATGGATCCTAGGTGTTGTTTTTTTCTTGTTACATATTTTATTTTACATTATCAAATATCATCGCATTTTTCAAGCTAAATATAGAATCCGAGGAATTGAAGTTTAGTTTTTGGTACTTTTTTGGTATTTAGCAAATAAATGTCTAAGGTAATTAGGTCCATTTATTGTTAATATTTTCCTTTTAATGTGCAATAAAGTATTTTCCCATTAAATATTGAATAATTAACTGTGTGTATGTTATTTAATGAAATATTTCATTAATAATATTCCGCTCTGCATCCCGATGAAATTTCATACCTTATCGTATTCGCCATGCTTCTTCCTTTCTCTCATATAAATCCTATCTTTTCCAACACCTTCTAGCATCCCAAAGAGACGCACTCTAAATGTAAAATTGTAAATTCACTATCTTACTTTCAACGTGATACAATTATTCATGGGATCACTTGTAGCTGGGTGGCTAGCGTAACAGCCTCCCATGCCAAAGGTCACGGGTTCAAACCCGCAGGTGGTCCTAGGATTTTTTAATGGGAGTAAACAATCCTTAGTTACGCCGTCCTTCGGAGGGGACGTTAAAAGGTGGTCCCGTGCCTGTGCTATTTCAGGTACTCGTTAAAGATCCCTATCCTAATAAAACCTGGATAGGCAAAATTTAGGACTCCCACTGCAGCATCGTCCGATTAGCCATAGTTGCATAAAAGTGACGTTAAACGAATAAACAACAACAAAATATTCATTTTATGAAAATCCTAGAATTATGGAATAATTCATTTGTTTTATTTATTCAGAAGTTGTTCAGCTATATTAATATATAGCAGAAAGATTTTTTTCGTTTGTTTATATTTCATATATGTTGTATATATCTATAAAAATAGGATATTTTTTTATTTATTTTTTTTTACTCATTTGCGAATAAAAATTCATTTTATTGGTCTCTCGGACAGACAATGAATATATTGATGTGTACGAAATTGTTATTCTTAAGGGACATAGTCTCAGAATAAAGTTATTTTTATTATTATTATATGATGTAGGATGAGATGGCTCTTTGCGGGTCTTCATCAGCACTAAAAAGTAACAAAATACTATGTAAAGGTTTTTATATAGATCCATAACAGCGATTAATAGCTTTTTTTTTATTTAACTAAGTTAAAATACACATTTCTTCACATATATATATATATATATATATATATTTTTTTTTTTTAAACAAGCCCTGGGCCTCGCGGTGTAATCGCCTGGGAGTTTACATTCGCGTTTCAAGATGCAATTTATAGTGTAGGGCTATCACTCCCTACGCTTAATTTTGTGAGTGGCCACCATTTGGCTGACGGGTTTCACATACCCGAGGGTGAGGCTATGAGTGAATCCACATTATATGACATCCTTATAAAAGCCCCGCCGGGACTGGGATTCGAACTCGCAACCCGTAGCATGAGAGACTAGCGCGCTAGCCACGGGCTCCCCTTTTTTTTATTTTTTTATTTAGGCATATTATAAAACAAAATTTGATATAGTTATCAGCCAAGTCACGATCTAGTATATTAGTAGTTTTATATTTGAATAAAATGTATTAAGGAAAATTCGAATGTTGATTAAGGATCATAAAAAGTAGACAACAAAGAAGGTGGAGAGTCAGAAAAAGTGTTAGATTCGCTACCTTAAGCAAAATATACTTTCGAACAGTCATAAATTCTTCTTTATCATTTCGGACCGTTAAGGCTTGACGTAAGCTGTTTATATACGAGTATATCTAGGGGGGGCAAACTTATGATCTCAATCCGTTCCTCTCTGTCACCGTAACTTGTCGGTATTCCTATCTCATTCCCCCTCATATCTCAGGGTCTTCCTGACGATATGGTATCAATTGGATTTCACCTCCATATTTTGGAGAGACTAGTATTGATTATTTTCATTACAATAGTGAGTCTGTTCCGTTAATTTAACTTCTTAATACTTTGGCAATATCATCCTTACTTTTTATTGTTTCAAATACTTAGTCAAAATACGATAGTTTGTGACTAATTTCTATTACTCGCAATAATGGTAATTATTAATCGACTGCATATTTTTATTTCTTTGCGGTTTTTTTCACTTTCTCTCGGCCATATATGAAATACATAGTCAGGGAAAGTATTGCGATCGTAAAAATTTTCGAATCCTAGTTTTCAACGAAAATACACGTTTTAGGGTCCCCTGAGTCCAGATAACCAAGTCCCGCAAAAAGGTCTGTGTTTGTGTGGTAACTCCTAGGCAAAAATGAAAAGTCCTAGGAAACTGAAATTTCATATTTAAGACAACTATACGCCCGAGATGTTACAGAAAAGTTTTAATCAAAATCAGCTGACCGAATGATCTACTTTTTACAATGCATTTTACACCTTTTTACGAATTTCTCAAAAACGGCACTTACGATTTTGATTAAACTCTATATATCGATGTGAAATCTGATGGGCTTTAATATGAAGTAGGTTTCATTCTAATTGAAATAGTCCGACAGGGCTTGAATGCCGATATTTTAAATTTTCTTCATCTAAAGTACTTTTAATTTTGTAGATTTAAAAAATTTGGAACATCTTATCAGCATTGATAAGTAACGGGAAAATATGCAAGTTGAGTGAATTTGATAAACAATTAAAAGATAAAACTGCAAACATATTTTTTATGCAATTTTTACATAAGAATAGTAATGTAGATGTATGAATAGCCAAAGATTTTAGAAAAAATATTATCTAATACACGGAATTTTAAAGGTTAATGGAGAGTGATGAAAAGCCAGTAAAACTAACTAATTTTGTAGATAAAAATATACTAGATTAATTAATAAAACACATGTTTCTATTGAAATTCAAAATAATTAATTTTTTAACAATTTATTTGTGTCTTTAAATGTATTGAAAAATTCCTAAATTGATTTTAACAACTGAGGTAAGTGAAAGTCGTGTGTTGCGCGCACCAGATTTTTTTATATAACTCAGATGTTACATTTCTTAAATACATTCTTAGAGGATTCAATAAGATATGTGTGTGAATAGTGAGACATTCAAGGAGGCATCTATGTTTCTCGAGTCTTTCTTTGGTTTCTTCATTAGAATATCTCGGATGTAAAAAAAAGGGGATGATCTGATATATTTTGGTCATATTTGGCTTTATCTTTTAATTGTTTATCAAATTCACTCAACTTGCATATTTACCCGTTATTTATCAATGCTGATAAGATGTTCCAAATTTTTTAAATCTATAAAATTAAAAGTACTTTAAATGAAGAAAATTTAAAATATCGGCATTCAAGCCCTGTCGGACTATTTTCAATTAGAATGAAACCTAATTCATATTAAAGCCCATCAGATTTCACATCGATATAAAGAGTGTGAATAGTGGAGACATTCAAGGAGGCATCTGTGTTTCTCGAGTCTTTGTTTGGTTTCTTCATTAGAATATCTTGGATGTAAAAAAAAGGGGATGATCTGATATGACCAAAATCATATTCATTTGGTTATAATAATAATAGGCTTACCGAACCCGAAGGTTCGATGCCGATACCACCAAACTTCGCCTGCACAGACTCGTCCAATGTTCGCCGGTCAAGCCCAAGCCCCCGAGATCAGCTTTAACGCAATCCTCCCATCGCCGCTTCGGCCTACCTTTCGGACGCCTACCAGTCGGATCAGCAAATACCAACTTTCTCGGAATCCGTTCCTCACCGAGCCCAACAATTTTACTCGCCCATTCGAGTCTCCGCGACGCTATTAACTCAATTATATTCACAGGATACAAGTTCCGCAATTCCGCGTTGTGCAACATTCTAAACTCCCCAGTGCCCTCATCCCTCTTCGGACCAAATATTTTACGCAGCACCCTATTTTCGAAAACCTTAAGCCGTTGTTCATCCCTCAAAGCAAGCGGCCACGTTTCACATTCGTAAAGAACCGTTGGAAGAATAATAGTTTTATAAATTCTAACCTTTAAGTTTTTAGATAGAAGCCGTGAGCTAAGTAACTTAGCAACTGAATAATAACACGCATTTCCCACCTTTAACCGGGACTTTATTTCTTCCTGGATTTCATTTTTTCTTGTTATTATTGAACCTAAATACTTGAATTTTTCTACGAATTCAAAAGTATGCCCTGATATATCAATATCACCAAGATCGCCACCATTTCTGATACTAATCATATATTTCGTCTTATCGGTATTTAATTCGAGTCCTATTTCTTTACCGGTTTTTATTAACACACTTGTATTTAGCTGTATGGTTTCCGTGTCTTCACCTAGCAGTACCAAATCATCGGCATACCCCAAAACCGGAATCTTGTCACCCATATTTAAGCCTTTCTCGGTACACATCACCTTTTCTATGACATATTCTATAGCTATAATTTGGTTATAAAATAAATTTTCTTAACCTTCATGTTTACTGTTTCGTGTTTCGCACACTACGAATTATGTATTGTATAGTGCAACTTCTTGTTGTATTTTATAATGCTTTTTGTTGTTTGTATTTATTTATAAAGTATCTGTTAAAATGGAACATCGAAGACATATGCTCTGAGAAATGATGGTTTAATTACAGGGGTTGAATGGAGGGTTTTACCCTGACCCTTGTGTACCATTTGTCATCGGTTACATTATAACCTGTCACAAAAATGTCCCTACATCTATTCATCTTACAGCGAGCCCACGATACAGTTTCTCCTAATCCCACCGACACCAACAGCTATAAATAAGGGACCATTGTCTGTCCCAAGGGTTCCCTACTACATGGCGTATTATTAGCGAAGGCTAAAATCTGTCAAGCAAGGTAAAAGGGATACGAAAATACAATATAATACAACTCTCATTCCCATTAGTTACGTTAGAAATATTTCCTTATATACATCACATAATTTTTATACAACGCCCGAAAAGGACTAATTTACTATTTCAAATGATATGCCCGATTTTCATATTTTAAGGACTGTTTTAATTTTTGTTTTTTTTTCATTCTAAGTTAAAGTCGCCATTCTCGTTGAAAGGATTCTTAACAATCGACATTTATTGTAACCAGGATACGGTATGGCCAACGGGCAATACGAGGCCTGAGCCATGGACTGTATATACCATTGCTGCTGTATATACATACAATATTTTGTATTTATTTTGTAAATAAAGTTGGAGGATAAGAAAAAAAAAAAAAAATAATAAAAAAAAAAAAAAAAAATATACAACGTATTTTTTTTACTTAAGAACTTTATAGACTAAATTTTTTAAATTGTTACTAATCACATTTCACCTACCTAACCGACAATAACAATACTTATATTTTTTTGGGGCATTTTCTTCTACTAGTGGAATATTCAGATCTCTATGGATGAGTTTATTGATTACAAAGTAAGGAGCGCCAAGGAATTTTCCAAAGATTTTGGATTGCAAGGATTGGATGCGGGAGGAATTCGATGGTCTAGTTGAACCCCATAGTTCATGCCGTAAGTCCAAATATGTCTGATAATGGTTGTGTAAATGAGTTATTTGTTGTAAAGAGGGAGTTTTCATCGTTTTTCAAGTGTTTTAATAGTCGATATCTACGAGCAGTTTCTTGTCGTTCAAGTCTTGTATGAGGATTCCATGTAAGATGTTTAAGATGAAGCATAAGGTATGATATTTGTTCTTCAGTAATGATTAATTTTATTCTTTTAATTATTTATTGGAATTATATTTTACATGAACTTCTTTTAAACTTTGCAAATTTAATAGTATCAATAAATTGAAGGAAGCTTTATCTCTTATAAGGAATCTCCTAAAAGTGATGATTAATCATCATTGACGAAACCAAAGTTTTATGATGTAAGACCTGTGCTCAACCCCAAAAAATCATATTTACCAGGAACTAATTAATTTTTCGCGGAAACTAATCTATACTTACGTTGTCCACATCTGAAATCATACTAACTTATCTATAAAAAAAAAATAGTTCAAGTATTCTCGAAAATATTTAGAGAAAAATTAAAATATTAATAAACTACTTTCACATGATAGCGGAAAAAAATGTAACGTGTGTAGTCCTAAGAAAAAAAAAAAGAATTATTGCTTTATAACTCATATTTTTAACTATAATAAGGAAAAAACTAAGTGTTACCATTATGTTATCGCTTTAACATGTGATCTCGAAATTAAGGTTGTTTTGTTTTAACACCCGTTTTCCCAAGTTGTTTTTAATCTTCAAAAATTGTATATACTGTTTTTTATACCATTTATTAACATTTTATTGCTCTGATCTATACGAAATAATCACTTTAAGTATTAAAATAAATATTATTTAGTGAATTTAGTTTCTTTTTAAATTAACAATCTAAAAAAAAAAAAAACTAAGACAAAAAAATGTTTTTGTAGACCATTTCATGATTGTCTTGATCCATGAATAGGTTAGGCCAATGGACTTATTCGAATTCGATAATCACATCTACATGAACGGTACATTTTATCGAAACTAATGAAATTTATTATAAACTATACAGATATGCCAAGTAACAATTATTATATCAAGATACTATATTCTCTTGGTTATATGGCTATTTGGAGAAGACAATAAAGCTGCCCGAATTTACGTCATTTTACTGGGCAATTACTATCTTTATGTCCCAAGATTAAAACTAATGAACTTCGTTAAATCTTTATTGCTCTCGTAAATTATGACAGGTGTAAAATATTTTCTGTGTTTTAGCTAGATTATTAGATTAAATCATTATTAAACGACATACCATTTTCCATCTGCTGAGGTAAAGTTTTATGAAATAAAAACACACTTTTGTTGTAATTTTATTTAATTTTTAAGACTTACGACTCTCTAAAAATATTAAGAAACTTAAAGGTGACAAAAAATAACCAAGGATAATACTAAAATATAGCTTGTGTGAAAGATCGTGTTGCTTCCCTTTATCTTTTTTTTTATCTAATAGACTGTCTACCCAGAGACTGTTTGTTGGTGCACGTCCATCCACGTGTAAAATAGCTTAGTGGGGTAAGTAAAAATACAGCATATTGCATAAGGACAGTGATAAACAATGCAGCAATAAACTAATCTATAATTTAGCCATAAAACGCGCAATATATGGGTCTAGAGTGCTTTAAAGACCTAAATTTATAAATTTTGTACCGAATAAGGAAAGTCGGGTTATTAAAAACACACACACATATATATATAATATATATAAACTATATATAAATTATATAATATATATATAAATATATAAATATATATATATATATATAATATATATATATATATATATAAAATATATATAATAATATATATATATAAAAATATATATAAATATATAAACTATATATAAATATATATATAAAATATTTTAAATATTATAATATTATATATTATATATAAATATATAATAATATATATATATATATATATATATATATATATATATATATATATATATATATATATATAGTATATATATATATATATATATATATATATATATATATAACGTAGTGCGGTTTTTTTCAATAAAAGAGTGGTGAAGTATAAATCAGCCTCCAATTTTAATCATGTTTACATTTTTTCAATATTTGACCAAGAAAGGCTACTCTCAGTTAAATGTTAGTAAATGACAGTTATTTAATTAATTAATAATTAATTCAAATAAGAAGAAGAATTACAAATCGACCTGTAGCATGTTAGTTCCTTGCTCTTTTTCCTCTGGAGTTAGAGTATCCGATTTGCGGAGTTGTAAAACTAAGAATTTTGTTATTCTTTATTACTATATCATGTTCACATTTTTAAAAAAAAATATTTCGGAAGTTACTCTCAGTTAAATGTTAGTAAAGGACAGTTATTTAATTAATTCATTTAACTAAGAAAAAAATTACATATTGACCTCTAGCATGTTAGTTCCTTACTCTTTTTCCTCTGGACAAAAGTCTCCGACTAGCGGAGGTGTAAAATTAAGAATATACATTATCATGTTTACATCAGAATATTTCACCAAGAGGAGGTTACTCTCAGTTACTTGTTAGTTAGGGACAGTCAAAAAAGTCTTTTTTTTATTGTAACTTAAATATAAATTATGTTTATAGATCAGTTTCTTGTGTGTTATCATTATTATCAGTCCAACTAATTGTAATTAATAAAATTTTCTTTTAGCATCGTTTAACTTCTAATTAATTTACCTAAGAAGAAGAAATACCTACAAACACACACCACACACACACAAAATATATATATATATATATATATATATATATATATATATATATATATATATATATATATATATATTCTTTGTCAAAATATAAATAAATATTTGCATTATGGGTAAATTTCTCCTCGTTTGCTAAAAAATACTGGGTTAATTTAACTAACATTATTTCAAAGCTAATGATTATTTTCGCTGTGTGTTTGTTAAACTCATGGTGGTTAACGAAGTAATCTGAAGAGTAACAAAGCTTTTCCATTGCTGAAAATCCAACCCACCAAATCTAACCAAATGACGCCCACTTTCTATCCTCCAAGCTTATCGCTTCTACTACATACTATATACTAGGCTAATGTACACTAAATACTTCACATACATACATACACTAGCTACTTTACAATAGTTTGTCGTTTACACTATACAAGGCAGAAAATTTTAGAATAAAAAGTTGCCACAAGGTTGACCAGTAGTTTGTGATAAAAACAAACCATTATATTCCTAAATACATAAAACCCAAAGTCCATGCCTACATTTGACCTACTCATCCCTTGTTCATCAGTACATTCGTTTAACACAAGATCCCAACCCACTAACCTCTATTTGCCCTCTCATCGAACATCATTCTTTAACAAATCTTTTAGTTTGCGTGCCACCTCTCTTTGGAATTCCATACCTACCTCTATACGCAAAGCTTCTTCCTTAACCTCATTTAAAAACAAATTATTCCATCATCTCCTCAGTAATCAGTCTTCCGAATAATTGTATACAAAATTAAGAATAATATTCATATTTCAAGTTAACAAAAACTTTTTTTTCTACGATTTTACGATAATAGTGTGAGGTTCAATCATAGTATCTCTGTATCACATGTTTTCAGTATTATATAGTCATACATGAATGTTCTATTGTCGTTGTATTTACTACACTATAAATAATGCAAGTAGTAGTCATATGTCGTTCAAGCAACAGTATTTACTATGTTTATATATAATATAAGTATAACCTTAAGTTTGTTTTTGTAATGTTTTTATTTTTAAGCCAGACTTAATACTCACTCTTGTACTTTTTTTTTATTCTTAGGGGACAGAAGTCCCAGAATAAAATTTATTTTTCTTTCTTTCTTTCTTACATACACTATCCATTAATTCATAAACAAATAAAATATCGGGGCATTTATGAATAATTTTTTTTAAGGCATAATAGGGATTATTCCTGATATTGAAATTAATATGAAAACCTAGCCATGATATACCTCTAGGGAAACTACCCATCAGCTCTCCAAAAACTATGCTTTACTAGAAGGTCTTGAGGTCATCTGGTCACTATGGTTAGACGCCTTGGAGAATTATCTGAGATTTTAGAGGAAGCAAGTATTAAAACTAGTAGGGTAAAGCAGAGACGGAGTTTGTTTGGAGTATGGAGAGCAACATATGAAACATTAAGGTATTAATGAATTAACTTATTCGCGACAATATAAGGACCATTGAGGATTATAAGAAGGTTTTTGGATTTTTAAGGAATGTATACGAGAAGAAATCGATGGTTTATTAGAGCCCTAAAGTACATTTAATATCTGAAATGGTTTTTCTTTAAGGGTAATAATGGAGTCATTTCTCATATGTTATTATAGATTATGACTTTCGAATCGACTAATTAATGACTTTTAAATTCCAAAGGTCGACCTCTTACAGCAGTTATATTGGCAAAGGAATGATTGGGCCTCAGATGTATGCCCATTAGGTGGGATGTTCTGATTGCATCTATCAAGAAGAGCACAGATGAAATATTTTATTGCTGGACTGAGGCCAAACGAGGGATCGTAAAGTGAACCAGTAGCCTGTGTTAACATCTTCCTCTTCTTCTTCAGCCCTACTCAATCTCCGTTAGCCCTTTACTGCCGCATGCTTTATACAGATAGTTTTTATGGCAGAATATAAATATACTGCAACTACCCTTAGGCCCATAGAAATATTATATAACTTATCAGATAAGAAAATTATGTTTTCATCATCTTTTATTCTTGGAAATATGATTAAATTCATTTAATAAATACAAAGGATATCGATAAGGTATGTTTTATGTGAAATAAAACATATACTCCAATAACTGAATAAGAAACTTAAGAATAAATAACTGTATAATTAAAAAAACAACACTGAAATGTATTATAGAAGGATTAAAAAACGCTGCAAATTATTATTTCATGGTTTATTATTTCTAAATAATAATAATACGGTATAATAATTTATATAGCTGATTAGGTGATTATCATATATGTACAGCGATGAATTAATGAAAGAGCTTAAGAAAGACGAAATAGCAACATTGTCAATTCATATTCAAGGAAAATGACCAATCACCACAGCTCAAGCTCAAGTTTAAAACGTTATATATATCTTAACCGTGCGAAATACTTATCCCGTGGCTCCTGTCTAAAAACTTAAAGATTATAATTTATAAAACTATTATTCCTCCGACAGTTCATGAATAGCGTCTTAAGGATTTCGAAAATAAGGTACTGCGTAAAATATTTGGTCGAAAGAGAGATGAGGCCACTGGGGAGCTTAAAAACTTGAACAACGCGGAATTGCGGGCTTGTACCCTGTGAATATACGTTGAGATGATAGCATCGCGGAGACTCAAATGGGCGTGTAAAGTTGTTGGGCTCAGTGAAGAACGGATTCCGAAAAATTTGGATCCGATTGGTAGGCGTCCGAAAGGTAGACCGAAGCGTCGATGGGAGGATTGTGTTAAGGCTGATTTCGGGGACATGGGCTTGAACGGTGATCATTGGACCAACCTGTGTAGGCAATACTTGGTGGTATCGGTATAGAAGCTTCGGGTTCGGTAAGCTTATTATAATTATTATTATTTCTAAACCAAGTTTTTGTAAGGAATTTAACTCTCTAATGAGCACTTAAGAGAAACCTAAAGTCACCTTTGGTGTTTATAAATTATTAAGGTGGGCAGATAGATTTGTATTCTTTATTCGAGTTCTACGTATCTCGAAACGTAAGATTTTAAGAAAGGATATTTTATTCATGATTAATTAAAAAAGTTCATTGTTAAAAATAATAAACCAAAAGAAAAAACATGTACTTCTACAGCTATCAAGGGCTTAGGATTAAGGGGAGAGGTTGCGAAGTAAGTTACCTTACGATCCTATGACCTACCACCAAATAATATACTTATTAATATATAATATACTTACGAAATCGCATCTCGGTGTCAGGGGATTTTTAACTTGAAATTAATCCCCCGCCCTCTCTCTCTGACCTGAGAAATCCCCGTATAACCTATTTCTATACCAAAGGCTGTATAAAGAGATTATTAGGTCGAGATCGCACTCAGGCATCAGTATCCACTTTATAGAGGCTGTTTCCTATGCCATTGTTGAAATAATAGAATAAATAATTATTCTGCCACAGCCTGAGATTCGAAACTAATATTGTGATCTATCCGTTTGACTACTTCTCTTAAAAAAAAATAATAATAGTTTCATAGTATAAAGTTCGTTTATTTACAAAACTCTTTCTGATTTGTTTTAATTATTATTTTTGTTTTTATCAAGATTTTTTATATTGGATATTTGGAGTCTACATAACTTAAAATATATCAATCGTATGATTTACATCACTTACGAACGAATAATATATATTTAATAATTTAATAATATGTCGTAACATCTATATGTATATTTAGATATTGTTTAGGGCTTCATATCGATCTAAAGTAGTAAATCTAATAAAAAATAATTTCCTGAATTTTGTGAGTAAAATTTAAAAGAATTATATTTTAGAACTTGGTATTTTAGGTGAGTAAACCACTGCGTATTTTAGCACTGCAAGGGTAGTATCTATTCATGAGAAGGACCCCCAGAGCCTGTAGTGTGACTGGAATCGGAACTAGAGTTGCCGACATGGCCTGGCTATTTCCCTCGGGGGTGGCGAATATGGTCAACATCCCACTCCTATACATGGTTTTACAATAACCCCGGAAATGATCTATGTAGTCTAGATTAAATTAACATTAGTCATTGCGCCAGACAGTATTATACATTATTTATTAAATAAATATGTATTGTTTGTTTCTTTGTTTATTTAAGATCACTTTATGCTACTGTAAATAAAGTCTCGTTAAAGGTGGAAAATGCGTGTTATTATTCAGTTGCTAAGTTACTTAGTTCGCGGCTTCTATCTAAAAACTTAAAGGTTAGAATTTATAAAACTATTATTCTCCGACGGTTCTTTACGGATGTGAAACGTAGCCGCTTACTTTGAAGGACGAACAACGGCTTAAGGTGTTCGAAAATAAGGTACTGCGTAAAATATTTGGTCCGAAGAGGGATGAGGCACTGGGGAGTTTAGAAGTTGCACAACGCGGAATTGCAAACTTGTATCCTGTGAATATAATTGATTTGATAGCATCTCGGAGACTCAAATGGGCGATAAAGTTGTTGGGCTCGATGAAGAGCGGGGCTGGGATGGGAGGCTGAAGCGTCGATGGGAGGATTGCGTTAAGGCTGATCCGGGGCTTGGGCTTGAAGGTAGAACATTGGACGAGTCTGTTAGACAGAATTTGGTGGTATCGGCATCGAACCTTCGGGTTCGCTAAGCCTATTATTATTATTATATTATCTACTGTGGCTAAGCGACGATGGTACAGTGGGAGTCCTAAATTTTGCCTATCCGGGTTTAATTAGGATAGGGACCTTTAACGAGCACCTGATATCGCGTAGTATTGGTGCCAACTTTTTACCTCCCCTCCGAAGGACGGCATAACTTAGAAAACCATTAAAAAATCTTAGGACAACCTCCGGGAAACCCGTGACCTTTGGCATAGAAAGCTATTATGAGCCACCCTGCTACAGGTGATCCCTAATATAAATAGGTATGAAGTAGAGAAAATACTTATTGTTTTTTTTATTGAAAACTGAGGCATACATTGAACCGTGAAGTAACAAAATTGATAAAAAAATTATGCAACGTAATAAATAATTATTTTTAAGTTTCACAAAAGGGTGGAGTTGGTTGAAGGTTGTTTTTTATTTTTACACAATATTCAACCCTAGTTTCTGTGGCGCTATTGATTATTCTAGTTTTTCTGATGATCATGAACTTTTTTTTTCCTTTTTAGTCCCTTATAATCTTATTTAACTTTAATTCATTTTTTTTTTTCAATTCGTTTCATTTTATTATTTCTAACTATTTCAAAAAATACCAAGGCCTTTTTAAAAACTAAATTATGAGCTCAAAATCTCTTAAATTATATAAGAGTGTATAAATGGTATTCTCAAAAGGTTTTAATCAAATAAACAAAACAATAAAAAATGTCAACAACGTAAAAATAAAGCTCAAAGTGATTTAAATTGGATGACTATGCGTACTAAAATGTTGATAATCATTTCTTTATCATTAGTGTATTTCTTTTATATCAATATCAGCGGGAACGAATCCTTGGAATTACATCAGAGATAAGAGTCAATTGTTTTGACAACGAACGCGACACACGTAAGGAAAGATAAAAAGAGAATGGGAAATATTACAGTAAATAGAGGCATTAAGTAACTTGTGAAAGAATATCTAATATCACATTCTCTTTCTTCTTTTGACATAAGAAAATAAGTGGAAAATTAATGCTAAGTGTGCTGAATATCCCAGATTTGATTAGTCTTCTTTTTTGTAAATGTCTCCATTGAGCTAATATTGATCCACATTCCTTAACGGTTCATTACTTTTTATTTTATTGGATAATGCGTGGATCTAAATTAATTCAACGTTTCGGGGCTTTTTCCCCATTATCAAGACTAAACATTTTTTTAAAAACATTTTGCTTTTAGCTACAATTTATTACATTTTTTTTTTCATAATATATAATTAATTTCAAATTACCGTTTTTTTTTTATCTGTGCATTCTAATTTTCTATAGCTCAAAGCTGCATCAGCATATATAAGGTTGACTATTGGCTCACCGTTTTTTCTATTGCAAACTTTTTACTTTAATATTAATATTACATTGATCTAATTCCTGAGGTTTGTATTTATTTCTATTTCGATGTTATTATTTATTTTGTTTTTCACTATTTTATTGTTCTTTTTTTGTTAAACTTTTATATTATTTATTATGTCCGCGTAATGGGTACCTAGATTTTTGGGGTCTGTTTTAAAATTAACTATTTTATCATTATTTTTGGTTATATACATTGCTTCTAGCATTTTTTCTATTTCTATTATTTTTGGATAATGTTTTCTACTGTCTTAGGTTTCAGTCAATAAATAAGCGATTTTATTTATGCAATTTTGTTTATGTTCTTTCAAAGTTTATAGTTTACACATGTCTAGGTAAGGCGCTATTTTTTCTCAAATCCTAAGTAAATTTCTAATAATATCTTTAATTTAAATTCTAATTGAAATATCTATTTAACTACTGTATATCTTTCATTGTTCAAAGCATTCCTTTCTGTATCTCTAACAATAACACCATCTATTAATTATTGTATAAAAATTTAAATTTTCCTTTTTTTTGTTTTTCCACTGTTAAGGTATGGATATGAGAACAATAAATTCTCGAAACGTTGCATAAATAACATTTTTTATTCATTGACTGAAACCTAAGACCAGTAGAAAACCTATATAAACATATATATATATATATATATATATATATATATATATATATATATATATATATATATATATATTATTGAATACTTTTTTTTTTTTTTTTTTAATCCGATCTACCTCTTTAGAATACTATTGCGTTTAATATCCAATATTTAATCCCACAAATGAAATAGTGATCCTTAAAGGTTATAAAATTGCATAGACAATATAAATTCATTCAAATGGAAAAAGCAATTAAAGCCAGTCAGTGATTCCATTCGATTTAATATTCCTTTTTACTATTTATTTCACTCCCATTCTTTATCTCTCCCTTTATTTAAATATACATTTAAGTTGAGCTTTTTAAAATGGCATTTACGTTATTTAATCAAGTAAAAGTTATAGTTATTATATAACCGTTAGAAAATAAAATAAATAAATACAAATAAATAAAATTGAAACATAATAGTTAAAATGGTGTTTGAGATATAGGGATAAAAATAGAAAATATATTTACAATTTGTAATCAACACCTATTGATCGATTATTTTAATTCATTTGGCACAAAGATTAGTGACATTTGAATTATAACCGATATAATATAAAATAACTCGTTGTTCGATCAGGCTTACAAGAGCCACCCATGAAGGCTGTTGGCCAGTTACCAACTCTCAGTCTTTTCGATTTGTATTCAGTGTCCCACTGAAGTGCTCTGATCATACGAATAGCTTATTCGGCAACCTCCTGACTTCAATGTAATTTTATATTCCTCTATGTCTCACATTTTTAGGTCAACAAACTTTAACATTTCTCGGGCGAATAATATTAATTGATGAATTATGAGAAACTAACGATAACACGGATATATGAAATTTATCCAGCCTCTATCCATGTTGGTCATTGGTATATTTATTGACGTTTTATACTCCGTTATAGTATCGGCTCCTATATTAAATATTTTAAGATGACCGTAGCCTTGGTTTTGTCGTCTTTCAGTTTTTGTTCTAGTTTGGTATTCATTCGGAGATCTTGTCTGAATCTAGTGAAGATTGGACAGTCTAAAGGTCTATGCTCAACGGCCATCACGTGTTACACCGGGTACAAGTTATGGCTTCCAAACCTCGCAAAACAAGGAGTAAGAGAATACATTGTGTCCCATTCTGTGCCGACTTCTCTCCTTTACTTTCTGCACCAAGTTTCCCAGCAGGCACTATGTTTTTCTTATAATTTAACTTTAAGGAATTAATATTCAACCCTCAATGTCATTTCTCTTTCTGAGCGAGAAAAATTAGTGGACCTGCCCATGCTTCGAACGGGTGCAAATTGAATGAGGTGTCCTTTGTGTTTAAAAGATCTCTGTCTGACCGATTTAAAGTTTATCGTTTTGGGAGTCTTAGTTTATCGTAATGAAAAGAGCAATTAACTAGAAAATATGTCTATTATATAACGTATATTTATTATTAAATTTGATCATCAGCAGAAATAAGAAAACATATATCGAAATTAGTTTTTTTTTTTTTTATACGATTTAAAATAAGATAATAGAAAATTTAATTTTCCAATATAATGTATTATAAAACTGCAGGAATAAGAAGGTTCCTATTTTATTCTGTTTATAACTATTTTACATATCAAATAATATATTTAAATTATATTTTTTTACCAGTGCGACTTGGATGTTCTACAGTTTATGAGCTTTCAACTGTATATTAACTCGTAATATTTATTTTATTGCATATTAAGTTTTCTAAATTCTTGCGCTTTACAACGGTTTATTATATGCCCATATTATATTAATTATATTTTAGGAATAATATTTTGATGACTTAATTATAGAAAATTTATTTCTCCCGTTTAAAGAAAAGCTAAATTTCAATGTACTTTACTTACGAACCTTCAGGAAAAAAATGCTCTAAATGATGCTAAAATCCGTCTTGTAGTTTAGGAAAAGTTTTCAAAAACCATCATTTTATATAAATATATATATACTTATATAGAGAAAGAGAAAGAGAGAGAGAGAGATATATAGAGAGTATTAATAATTACTATGATGTGTTTTCGAGGCATTAATAGAACGATATTGAAATATGAGAGTCAAAAACTAATATTTATCTTATTTTTTCCGACATACTCATATATCTTGTTATTTTTTTTGTGTAATGATAGTTCAGCTTCCTCTCCAAAAAATCAGAATGTGAAGATCTCAATGAGGTAGGATCTAACCTCCGTTCGAAAAAAAGGGTCCGTTTTTACAGAGCTGTCTCTTGGCCCCAAGGTAGTAAAGATCTAGTTTACTGTCAGAAAATAGGGTGCGCTATCTTCTCTGGCAACGACAGCGCAGGGATTGCTAGCTATCTTCGAAGGGTTACTGGGCAATTACAATTAATCTGGGGCTTGTTGTTTCTAAAAAGATTTCTTATCTCAAACGACTATGTCTTATTTTCTGATCAATACTCCTTCAGTAAACGGCGATAGTCATCAGTGTTGAAGATATTTCAATCATAGCAACTGTTTGAAAAGTTATTCCAATAATGTTTAGAAGGTAATATAAGAAACTGATAAATGAAATACTGATTGTAAAAACTGAGACAGCCAAATAGATATATGCGTTATATTAAATTGTAAATAAAATGGACATTATTCGTATTACATGTATGTAGTATCTCAGTTGCGATTATACTAATTATTGAAATTTTGTATGTATATTAGGTATTATTATTTTATGAGATTTTTAAGTGCCTGTTGTCTACATTCCTTACATAGTAAGTATGAGAAAGCGGTAAGTGGAAGATGACCGATGACGCAAATGCGTGGGCATCATAAGTCAGGCTCATTACTTAGCAATCTAATTTTCCTTCTTGACAAGATTCACTTCACGCTTTTGAAGATTCATTAAATGTGTATTAAAATTCTTTACCGATTAAAAAATTCCACAATGTGTTCAGAATGAAGAATCGCAGTTTATAACTAATATAAATAGTATAGTTATAAAATATTCTTATATATAATGTGAACCTTATAAATGACGTAAATTTTATTGCGGCTTGACAAATCGTTTGGTTAAAGCTTTACGTATAAACCTTGTGAAAGACTATGCTTCTCCGACTTCACAACGCTTCCTTCCTTATACTTAAAAGCCTAATATTTATCCATGTGAGAATAATTTAAATTTACTCTATGAAAATATTTTTTATATGTTAAATTTTAAAAAATAGTCAGTTAAAAAATTATGGCTAATTATAATCAGTTTCATTCGGTCAGTATCATTAATTTTATAATAACCTATTTTAGGGGAGATAGATTTCTTACAATTGCGATATAGACACAAATAATTAGAATTATTGTATTTAGTTTTTCATCTCCCGATTACAGCCAAAAAGCTTGTCCGATTGCACCAGTACTTCAAGTATATCACAAATAAAAAGAACAACAAAAAAATTATAAATCACTTAACATCATTAAACTGAAGCTGTTTTTCAGCAAAAGGAGGCAAACACAACAAAAATACTATTTTATAGTGTAATATATAATTTGTATTTTGGTATCTTTGTTTTATTGACTTTCTAGTTTTGCATTTACATACCTTATTAATTATTATATACCTTTACAAAGAAAAGAGCTATAAGAAAGGGTATAGCAGGGTAAGGGTAATAAATCTGATACGGATTAATTTGGTTTTGAATAAAAATAATTTACCTAAACATTTAGCTTTTTAATTCCTACAGTTTTCGAGATTTTTAAAAAACTTCATTTTTCGATTTTATTTAATTTTTTAATAGTAATATTTAAAATGAATTAATGATGACATTTTTCCTTGATTCTTAGGAGTCAAAGACATAAAAAAATGAATTGATCATGATTTTTAAACGAAAGGGCAATTTTCAACGGAAGAAAGGAAATCAAAATTTGTATTTTTTAAAAGTGTCAATCACTGATTTTTGTCATAAAATGTCTATTACACTCCTCTATACACAAGATTTTTTTAGAATTTTTTGAGGTGGTTTTTGATAAAAAAAAAATCTCGAAAACCTTCTGAATTAAAAACAAAAACTTTAGGTGAATTATTTTTATTCGACACCAAATTGATCCCCTAAGTTTGAGTAAAAAAAGTCACGGGGGCAGATTTACCATCCTTACCCGTGGCGATTACCACATTTTTTTTTACGCTAGGAGAATCTTAAGGATGCCTCGAAAATATTATGACTAATACAATATTTTTGTTTTGTTATTTAAATCTTCCCTGACTAAATTTAATTGAATATAGTGGGGACATTTAGTCATTATTAATTTAATAAAAATATATACATTTTTTATGGTCCTTTTGGATATCCCTCCACCGCTACATTCCTATTTAGCACATAATGGAAGGCACTTTGTGGACTAAGGACATGTACAGTAGCTCCCGCTATTTTCCATTATATTCCGCTCGACAAAGCCATTGCCATTCGAGACCCGTTGGGGTGAGAATCGTTTCATTACAAAAGATATCAGAGCAGCGAATTACCCAGACGGAACTGCCTATTTCAGAAATTTCCAGCATTGGATAAGATCAGAGACAAATGGAATTGCCGGTCCGTAGGCCGTGCTCGCTACATATGGTCGCCCGCCCACAATGGAAGAGCAACTTCTGATTGGAAAACTTGGATCCCATCTACGTCGGGTGCTTAGTAGTCGCCCCTATCAGCGTCTTTACGATAGGGGAAGATGGGCGCTTCCATCCTCTATTAGGTCGTGGAATGAATGATCAATGCAACGTTCATACTCCTTGGAATAAACCTACCTCTAATTCAATGAATTAGTTTTACTTTTACTTACCTATACATGAAATATGTAGTAAGAGAAAGTATTGCGATCGTTAAAATTGTCAAATCCTAATACTGATCGGAAGTTCAAGTTTTAGGGTCTCCTGATTCTAAATGACCGAATCCTGTGTGTTAAGTCTAGCTCGAAAGTGATTAGTTGTATAAAACTGATATTTAGAGCAGTTTTTCATCGAAATCGGCTTATCAAAAGAGCCACTTTACACCATGCATTTAGCTCCTGTTTACAATTTTGTCAAAAACCGCTCTAACGATTTTTATTAAATTCGCCTTATCGATGTAAAATTTAATCGGCTTTAAAAAAAATAGCCATATCGACTTAGTAACATTAATAAAAAACGGATGAATACACTAGGTGGACGAATTTAATTACTAACTCAGTTGAAATCAATATCAAGAATGGTCTCTATGTTTCGTTGGTCACAAGCACCTGTCATATACTGCCTCAGATATTTCTCTCTATATTTATTAAATTTTGTACAGTGGAGAAGTACATGACACAAACTATTGGATATAAATGGTCACAGTTATTGCAGAGTTGATTGGCTGTAAGTGATAATGTTTTATGGTCCAAATAAAGTTTAATGTTCTTCAAATATAAGAACAGTAATATAGATGTATAGTACGTCGTTGGATAGCTAAAAATTTTAGGAAAAAAAATAATATATACAAAGTTGTGGAAAGTAATGTAAAGTGACGAACTAATAAACCTAAGTGATGATTGTACGTAACAATTTGACATTGTTATATTATTTAATCAAAATATGTATCCAATGAAACAATATAATTCTTTCAACCTTTTTGAACTCTATCTTTATTATTTCTAATTTAATAATTCTTACATGCACATATGCGTATACTGAAATTGCATAGACATATGTGTATACTTCAAAATTTATAGTATACACATATGTCTATGCTAGGCAATATTTTATCTCATATCGTAAGTAAATTTCTAATATCTTAAATGTAAATCCTCATTGAAATATCTGTTTAACTACTGTATGTCTATCATAGCTCAATGTATTGTTTTTTGTCTATGTCTAACAATAACATCATCTATTAATTATTGTATAAAAATATTAATATTCTGTGTTTTGTTATTTTTTCCACTGCCAAGGCATGAATATGAGAATAGAAAACCTATATATATATATAATATATATATATATATATATATATATATATATATATATAATCCTACGATCTCCTATCTTCTTAATCCTCTATATTTACGACCAACTTTGGAACTATGCGACAAAAGATCCTCCTTAATAGAACCTCTTTTCCTTGGACTAAGACAGGATAAATATGGGAACGTCTTGGAAAAGGTAGTAGCTTTGTTTTTGACAAGAAGGATATAACAGATTTGACTGCTTTGTGCCAGGGACAGCAACCCACCGCGGGCATGTTCAATTAGGAACCCGTGTTCAGATTTGAAATTAAGCGGCTCTACATGACAAGTGGCACTTTGATGAATCCCGTAAACCGGACTACTATCTCCATTTTGATATATTATTATGTGTATCTAGATTGTAATTAACCTAACAACCAATGAGTGGGATAACACCATTAAACGTAAATGTACATACCATTAAACGACATAAATCTATATTACACAATACTAGGCTTAGCGAACCCTAAGGTTCCATGCCGATACTACCTAATGTCGCTAATAAAGATCTGTCCAATTTTCACCGTCCAACTCAAAGCCCTTGAGATCAGACTTAACAAAATCCTCCCACCGACGTTTCAGCCTACCTCTCAGACGGACGCATACCAGTAGGTGAACCGCATTATCAATTTTTTGGAAATTCTTTCTTCACCGAGCTTTACAACTTTACACGTTCATTTGACTCGCTGCGATTCTATCAACTGAATTAAACTTATAAGGTATAAGCTCCGTGATTCACCATTATGCAACCTTCTGAATTCGCCACTGGGAAATTCCACTCATCGCTCTTGCCAGATTTTTACGTATTACCTTATTATCGAAAACCTTAAGGCGTTGTTTATCCTATTAAGTACCAGGATAAGCAAAATTTAGGACTCCCACTGTAGCATCGTCCGATTAGCCATAGTAGCATATAGTGACGTTAAATAAATAAACAAACAAATATCCTATTAAGTAAGTTTTATAAGTTCTAATTTTTCAGCTTCTTGACTGAAGCTAAGTGATTTAACACTTCAGTAAGTAATAGCACGTATTTATTTCCTCGCGGATTTCTAAATATATCTGAATCTATATAAATCGATTGACAAGCTAAATCTATATTATATAGTTAGAGAAAAATATCGTCCATTATTAGAAGAATAAAAAAACTGAAAGCGATACTTCGAAGTAAGGAATAAATTAGAATTTAAGTATTTAAATGGGCAAAACTAAATCACAGAGCACATATTGCAATTGACACTGACTTACCAACCGTTTTACAAGACAACATACAGACAACTGCAAAACTTTTTGACTTCCTACGACAGACCGACTTGTACAATAGACTATAATATTTAATCCGTTTGTCAAAGTGATTTAAGGCGAAAATGAACCAAGTGGTTTACGCCTACGAAAAAAAAAAAAAATTGGGCAAAACACGAGTTTCAAAGCTACGTGTCGGAATAACCAACCGCTCTCTATGGCAGTTTAAGTTGCAAAATTTTTTTAATGATTTGCACATTATCTCTGCTGATTCTTTACAATATTGCATAGACGTGGTGTATTTATAATTTATAATTATTCATTCTAGTTCTGTTATATTTTATACATATTTGGAAACAGTCTAATGCTATTGAATGTGACCTTCAATAGCATTAGACTATTAGACTAGGTCACATTTCACATTTTTATCCTAAAATTGATTTAAAAGAAGTTGTTATTTCCTGATAATTTTAATTGTTATTTTAAAACTATCAGAAGTGGTTATTGGTTCTAATTGTAAAATAAACATTTGCCCGCATCTAATTTAGATTCAGTAGGAAAATAACATATTAGCATTTGATTCGGAGTAATTTTCCACTGTGTTTTTCCTTAAATAAAAAAAAAAAAACTACTATAAATAACGTTTTAAACTAGATTGTTTTTTGTTTTTTCACAGTCAGCGATAACTTAGAAAACCTGATATTAAGAATAAATATGAAAATCCAGTTTAAAATATAGCAACGAATTCCTTTTGCAACAAACTGTTCCGGTTGGTGGTTTGTCTCATGTTCCCATCCGTTCTAAAAAGAAATTTTCGTTCGCTATAAGAAAGTAAAACAAAATACGAACACCACGGAGTTTTAAGTTAAATTTTTTTTTTTGCAATCATTATGCTTTTAATAAATGATTTCACCAAAAAATACATTGAACATTTAAAATTTAATATATACAAGTAGCATATCGTACACCATGCGTACATTTTCGCTGATGGAATAGCGACATGTATATGATTGATTACTTGTTCTTATTTACAAGAAAACTTCTATGTAAATGATAATGAAAACATAAAATAAAACGCTAATTATTATAATTCATTTTGATATCAACTGATATAGTTTCAATGCATCATCATATTTTATTCTTAAATTAACTCAACGTAGATTTTAGCTGCTATAGCTGTTTATTTAGGATAGGGATTTTTAAGGAATACCTAACATCGCACAGGCTCGAAACCACAACTATAAGTCCTCTCCGAAGGACGGCATGACCTATAAATATTTTAGATGAGGAAGATGGTTGGGGGTGCGGTCATTAGAGAGAAAGACACATTAAAACATAGTGGTATTTTAATTGTGTGCCAACGGTTCGGTCTTTATTGTGGGCCTCGTCAGGGTTGACTCTGAGACGGTGTCTAAAGAAGTGTAACTTGAGCGTAAAGAAGGCCGTAACGTCGACACAAAATTAAGATAGCACTATGTTTTAATGTGTATTTTTCTCTAATGACCATCTTCCTCATCTAATTTCTGGACGGTCAACTTAAATCCATCATTATGAATTACCCGGGGCCCGCAAGCAGATGGCAACCAACCTCTACGCCATAGTAATCTACCTCTTCGCCGTAGTAACCGATTAGGAAATAGAAGATCTCTTCACGGCCCTACCTTGACATCTCAACTTTCTTCAGTTCACACTTTTCTTCTTATAAAATTTCACATGTATCTCTTTTAAATCCCTCCTTTCCAACCATTTCTTTTTATGCTCAATCAAATTTGTCTTTTTCTTCCCTAAAATCCTTCTTCCCTCATCTCAAATCTCAGTTCAATCTATTCTCCAATCTTCACATACGCACTTCTTTAGACACCTTCTCAGAGTCAACCCTGATCAAGGCCCACATTGTAGGCCGAAACGTCGGCACACAGTTAAAATAGCGCTATGTTTCTCTTTAATGCCCTCCCAACCATCTTCCTCATCTAATTTCTCAACGGTCAACTAAACTCCATCATTATTAATATTTTAAAAGTATTTTCCGTCATAAGATACTTATTATGCACCCATTCTCGTTTTGTTTTGAACTGAAGGTTAGTTACGAAAAAGTGTCGTTAATTGAATTAAATATTACTACAACTTTCCAAGAGATCCCTAGGATACTTATGCCCCGGCAACCTAAAAGCTTGCAATTAGTGGTGTGCTGCAGGACTGTTTTCGCTGACTCAAACAATAAAGATACACGCCATGAACCCTTTTATGTTCTTCTGGAGGATCTGTCCGTGTCCGGTCCATTTCACAGGGATGTTGTCAGGTTCACGGTGCATTAACTCTGTTCACGGGGGTCGAAGCACTCAGATTTTTCAGGCTTATAGTTTAATTTTCTTGGATATCTATCTTTCCCGTCCATATAAACAATGAAGTAGAATTCAGTTTTAAAAATTATTTCAGCTATATTTTATCTTATGTTTTAGCGATATTAATAAAATGATAATCATATAAAAAGAAAAAGAAATTTTGGTTCCCTACAAGAAAGTAAAAAAATCTGGTGCGGGCAACATACGACTTTCTCTTACCGCCCTTTTTAAAACTATTAAAGAATTTTCAAATTCAGTTAGAGATAAAAATCAATGAAACCATTAAAGAATTAATTAAATTGAATTTCTATAGATACATGTGTTTCATTAAAAAATCTATTATACAATATTATTATCTAAAATAATATGTTAGTTTTTTCGGCTTTTCATCACTGTTTATTAACTTTTACAAGCTTGTGTATAAGAAAATATTTTTTCTAAAATCTTTGGCTTTCCAACGGTATATAAAACATCTATATGACTGTTCTTATGTTCAAAAACAAAAAATTGCATTAAAAAAATATGTTTTCATTTTTCTCGTTTAGTTGTTTATCGAATTTGCTCAACTTGCACATTTAAGCTGTTAATTACCAATGCTAACAAGATAATATAGTTATTTTTATAGCATCTACAGAATTAAAGGTACTTGGGAAGAAGAAAATTTAAAATATCGGCATTTAAGCCATGTCATACTATTTCAATCAGAATGAAACCTACATGTTATTAAAACGCATTAAATTTTACATCGATATAGGGAGTTCAATCAAAATCGTTCGATCCGTTTTCGAGTAAATCGTAAAAAGGTGCAAAATGCATGGTATAAAGTACATCTTCCGGTGGGCTGATTTTTATGAAAAAGATTTTGTAACATCTCGGGCGTATAATTGTCTTAATTATGAAATTTCAGTTTCATAGAACTTGTCGTTTTGCCCGGAAGTTACCAAACACACACACACACATCTTTTTTCGGGACTTGGTTATTCGGACTCAGGGAACCCTAAAACTTGTATTTCCGTTGAAAGCTGGAATTCAAAAATTTTCACGATCGCAATACTTTTCCTTACTATATATAGTAAGTGAAAGAAAAAAAATATTATCTAGTAAAGATTGTGAATAACATGAAAAACAAAAGAAAAGGCTAATTATTACGATTCATTTGGATATCAACTGGTGTACTTAATACATCATCATTTTTCAAGTATATTAATATTTTATTCTTAAATTAATTTAACCTAGCTTTTTGCTGCAGTAGCTGTTTAATTAGGATAGTGATCTTTAAGGGATACCTGACATAGAGTATCGAAACCACCACTATAACTTCCTCTCCGTCCATTTCACAGGGAATATTTTCAGGGAATTTTTACTGGGAATATTTTCGGGATATTTCTGAGGTTTTATTATAGCTTCGTCAGTTATTTTAAAATATCCAATACGGAAAAAAAAAAATTTATTGGATTGTTCAGAAAATGATGTAGGCTTTGGGTTTTTATTTAGATACTCCTCAATATGATAAATCGTTTATAAAATACAGTAAAAAAATGTTTTCGAATACTTTTCCAATATTGGGTTGTAAAATAAGTTCATAGCGTTTTTCAATGTTTTAATTTAATCCTATCTGTGTTTACAAAATCATTTTTACTTGGTCAATAATGTTTACATATTGTAAAAAAAAAAAGATTGGTTAAGTTAATTTGATGCAACAGTTTTAACCGAGATTCCTTATCTTTAAGTGGTATTTTGCTTGCTCAAAATGGAAAATAAAATAATCCATTTTCGTCATTTATTGATTTTTTATTTCCGAAAAGATAAAATCCGCTGGACAGACTGTTAAAAACAGTGTATACGGTGATGATGTCTTAGCCAAAACACCGTCCGTAAGTGGTTTACTCGGTTCAGAACCAGAAAGTTTGACTTGGAAGGCGCAGAGCGCTCGGGTCGTCCTTCAACTGTTGATGACCAAATTCAAGCATAATTGATCTAAAATATTTAATTTTTGACAAAATAACCAAATCATATAATTGATTAAAATATTTACAAGAATCTGAACTTTTTATTGTAATAAAAAGGTATTGAATGGTACTTAAGTCATTAGCAGTTGAATGTCCATAAAAGCTCTGACCTAGCCTTGAATTAGAATAGTTAATTTTTCTAATTTAATTTATAGATTCCCATCAGCCATTAATTTTTTAAAGTAAAAATATTATTTAAAAAAAATTATACATAAATATTCACATAATATACTATGGTTTATTATTCCTCATTTATTTTTGGCTTCAGAAAAGAAAAAAAATAAGCATCACTGACTCAACTTCAAACTGAATGAAAATGTTTTATATCTCACGTTAATTGATGTCAACCTTTTCTCATCCGTCATGAATTTCAACACAAAATACGAGTTACTTTTACTTTCTTTTTGAATGATTAGTTTTTAAATTGAAAACAGTTCCTAAATCAATTTTTGGCTTCGTATCCGATTAGTCATTTCATCAGTCTTGTACATTTTATGCTTTAAGCTTTCTAGAGCAATCGATCAATCTTCTTATAAAGCTTCGATGATGGATTGAATCGACTAAAAATTATCAAAACATTGTTTTCTGTTTCATTCTTATTATTGATGCTTTGTCTTATCGTTTATTCGAATACAATCCTTTGAGTTATATTGAATAGGAAGGACACAGGGATTAATAGAAAGGACCCCTAATCTCTTCAGTTGATGTTCTTGGTGTTTTGGGCCCCATTCCAACCTAGTAATTTTCAATAAAATAAAATAAAACGAAAATCACACTTTGACATTTTAGTAAAGACCGAATTATTACTAATTAGCGAAACGTTAAAGAGGTGAACAAACATTTTCTTTTAGAAGAAAATTAATAAGTATTGATATCAATACAAAAGAATAATTCAGCAAATGTAAACAGTTGGTTATATAGGGAGATATTATTAAAAAAAAATATTAAATCATCATTATCTTTTCGGAAAGCCAATATGTAGCAAATCTGTTTCAATCCTTGATATAAAATATTGTGATCGCAAATATACAAAATGTAGCCGAATGTAATTTCCTTTGACATAAGACAAACAACGTAATCATCAATTATGTTCTAGAAATCTCAATTTGTGAAGATAAAATTGTTTAGCTATTCACTATTTAATAATAATAATAGGCTTACCGAACCCGAAGGTTCGATGCCGATACCACCATATTCCGTCTACACAGACTCGTCCAATGTTCTCCGTTCAAGCCCAATCCCAAAAGATCAGCCTTAACGCAATCCTCCCATCGACGTTTCGGCCTACCTTTCGGACGCCTACCAGTCGGAACAGCAAATACCAACTTTCTCGGAATCCGATCCTCACCGAGCCCAACAAAGCGGCTTTTCACGTTTCACATCCGTAAAGAACCGTTGGAAAAATAATAGTTTTATAAATTCTAACCTTTAAGTTTTTAGATAGAAGCCGCGAACTAAGCAACTTAACAATTGAATAATAACACGCATTTCCCACCTTCAACCGGGACTTTATTTCTTCCTGGATTTCATTTTTTCTTGTTATCATTGAACCTAAATACTTGAATTTCTCTACGTGTTCAAAAGTATGATATATCAATATCACCGAGATCGCCACCGTTACTGCTAGCTACTAATCATATATTTCATATATTTTCTTTACCGGTTTTTATTAACACACTAGTATTTAGTTGTATGGTTTCCGTGTCACTATTCACTATTTAAATAATCAAAACCTCATGTTTCATGCAATCCTCCGTGTTTGTAAAATCATGTTTACTCAGTCTATAGTGTTTACGCATTTTAGAAAAATATTAGTTTAGGTGCTTTAATGCAACAGTTTCAACCGAAATTCCTTACCTTTCAGTGGTATTTTGCTTGCTCAACATGACAGAGAAAAAAATACGTTTTCTTCTTGTAATGATTATTTATTTCCGAAAAGTTAAATCCACTGAATAGACGTATAACAAAATTTGCAGTGTGTATGGCGATGAAGCCTTAGGAGAAAGCACTGTCCGTAAGTGGATTGCTCGGTTCAGAACCGGACGTTTTGAATTGGAAGACGCAAACCGCTCGGGTCATCCTTTAACTGTTGTTGATGACCAAAATGATCAAAGATGGCAAGATGTAATAAGTGAATCATATGTAATTGATAACAAATATTTACAAGAATCTGAAGTTTTTATTGAAATCAACAGTAAAAAACAGAAAAACCTACGGTGTGCCTTCTAAACTAAGTCAGTATGAAAATAAAAATTGTACAAGGAAGATTATTTTCATGGTTATCCAAGACCCACGCCTAATTTTAATCTTGGAACATACACCTATATATCATCTTTTGCATTATATATTTTTATTCTATCTTTAAACGCTAAATTTAATAAAAGATTAAATGAAGGTTAAAAGAAATATATTATAGAAATATATAAACATCTATATATTTTATGTATTTCAAAACATAGGTTAAAACATCCAATTTAATTCAAATAAAATTAAAATTGTCAAATTCATTAAAAAAAATGAAAAATGAGCATTATAATGTAGCAAACTCAAAAACTTACTATTTGGCCTAAAAAGAGGAAAACTTGCAGTATTTAAATTAAATATATTATTCTCTGATTAATCGATCGGACAGCTTTTCAGGCTTATATTTAATTTATACCAGGAAATGAAATGTGCAAAAACATGGATTTCTGTCTTTGCCTATGACCAATTAATTAAACATAGATGAAGTTAAAAATTGAATCAGGGAAAATAAATCTTCTAGGCACAAGTAACGACATAATTAACATTAAATTTCATTCTTTACTAATCTGAGACTATTACTTTTACTACTAGAGGCAATAAAGGTATATTAGAATTTCCTGATGTTTTATTTGATATTTTTGAGCACCTTTAAAGGGAACCATTTCCCTTTCCTTCCCGGGATTCCTCTTTCCAGAGGGATTATATTTGTTTTTTTTAAAGGTTCGTTCCTCGTTTTCTCATTATGAATTCTTTTCCGCACGAGTTGAAGATTATCTTAATATTCTTTTTGAGAAAATAATCTCTTGATAAAAAATAAGACATCAAAGTTTCAAAATTTCCTTTTTAAGTCCTCCGTTATGAACTGTTTTGAAATGGGAATTCCTCATGATCGATCCTTAAATATTAAAATGATATACAGAGTGTAATTATACAGCGTCATATTGTGAGAGAAGATACTGGTCCTCAAGAAAAACTAAAAAGTCTATAATATAACCAGCAGTCCGATTGTCAACGGTTTTGGAGGAAAATCAAAATTAGAGTCACTCGCTGTTCAAGCGACTAATAACTTTTTTGGTTCTTTTGAGGTCTTTTTTTTTTTTTTTTTTTTTTTAATTCTTGCTTCCTTACATCTTTGATTTCCCTATGAAGGTAGGTTTTTTTTTGTACTATTTTAAAGCTAATTAAATTCAAAAATAGAAAAGTAATATCTCCTTGAAATTTCCGAATATTCTTAGAAATATTCAAATTTGATTGTACGACATTTACTTTCTTATTTTATTTCATATTCTGATGAAAATCAAAGATGACAGCAAAAACAAAATTTTATTTTCCTCCTAAACTGTTGATAATCGGAATATCCGCAGACGATGTCCAGTGGGCCCGCGAGATGTCATTGAGAAATCGTATTGGGTTGATGCAAAATTAATGCAGGTTTTTAGTAGGTATTGTAAATACGCCATATCTTTACTTTAACCATATATATTTAATCAAAATAATTTCCATCTGAATCAATGCACTTTTGCCAACGTTCAACAAGCTTTCTTATTCCACCAGAAAAAAAATCCGAATCCCTGGACTCAATGAAATCACGAAAAGAATTTTCAATGTCGTCCTGGTTTTGAAAATTTTTCTCCCTCAAAAAGTTGTCCAGATGCCTGAAAAAGTGGAAGTCTGTAGGAGAGAGGTCAGGTGAATAATGCGGATGTTGGAGAACTTCGTAGCCCAACTCGTGCAGTCGTCGAAGCGTTGGTTGTGCAACGTGTGGTCTGGCGTTATCGTGGAGCAGGATCGGCCCCTTCCGATTCATCAATGCTGGCAAAGACGTTGCTATTTTTGATTCATGCTGTCAATTTCTTGACAGTACTTGTCAGCAGTTATAGTCTCACCTCGATTGAGAAAGCTGTAGTGAATAACACCAGCATTATACCACCAAACTGTGACCATAACCTTTTTTGGGTGCAGGTTGGGCTTCGGAAAAGGTTTTGGTTGTTCATCTTTGCCCAGCCATTGGCTAGAACGTCTTCTGTTGTCGTATAAGATCCATTTTTCATCGCACGTCACAATGCGATCGAGAAATGGATCATTTTTATTGCGTGTCACAAGCATGGAGCAGATTTCAAAGCGGCGATTTTTTTGGTGGTCGTTTAATTGGTGTGGCACCCACTTGGCCAACTTTTTTACCTTACCAATTGCTTCCAAGTGGCGTACAACTGTGGATTGGTTCACACCGAGTTCCGCCGCCATTTCTCGTGTGGTTTTGGTTGGGCCTTCTTCCACTTTTGACCTCAGCTGGTCGTTGTCCAGAGCAAGATGACGCCCCGACCTTCCTTGTCTTCGAGGTCGAAATCTCCTCTGCGAAACTTCTGGAACCAACGCTGCACCGTGCACTCATTAATAGCCCCCTGACCCCACACTTCATTAATATTACGAGCCGTTTGCGCAGCGCTGCGCCCTAATTTAAATTCGTAAAAATAAATTTGACGAAAATCGCACTTTGACATTTTCGATTCAAGACCTTTGAACACACTGAACAAAACGATTTTACTAAACAAATTCACGGTGAAAGAGAGGGTCTTAGATAAGGTTTGTTTTGGTATAATAATGATCAATGTTAGGATTAGCTTTGTTTACACAATTGGAATTAAGATATTGCAATAGAGGAAACCTGCATTAATTTCGCATCAGCCCGATATTAAATTACCTTGATAAAAAATATTTGCGAAGCCTTGGCTTGTAAATAGAATCATTCAGATATTACACAGACTCATTCAATCGCGCGCGGCAACTGATAGTAAGTAGGTATGCCATAGTATACTGTAGTTCTAAATTTTAGTAATTCTCTGAGAACAATTTTTTTAATCCAGTTATTAGAGCCTGGGTCTATCAAATACTATCTTCGCTATTATAAATTATCTTTATATTATAGGATATTATGGATTATCTTCAAAAATATATTTCAATCGTGGTCACTAAATAGTTGATCCATTATTTCAAAAACAAAAGGTTTCTATTAATTAGATGCGCCTTAAAATCAATACAATGATTAGGAATAGGTACTATTTTCATTTTAGGAAATATTCAGGAAAATAATATATATATATATATATATATATATATATATTATTTTTTTTTTTTTTTTTTTTTTTTTTTTTTTTTTTTTTTTTTTTTTTTTTTTTTGTAACAATGTAACTGATTATTTTTTCATTGAAATATATATTTGATTTTTTCCGTGATAAAAGGAGATTTTTTACTATGTTTGGGAATGAAATTAAATATGAACTTAGTAACTTTGGGAATGAGAATTCTTCTACATTATTGGCGCGACAGATGCATAAAGCTATCCTTGGCGTAATCATTCAATCTGCACCAGGCACTCCTATCTGCAGCATGTTCTCATTCCTGCTTGCCTTAGGTCAGAGAGGATACTATCCTTCCAACGCGCTCTTGATCTGCCCCTGGGTCTTGTACTTTCTGGTAAGTTACTATATGCCTATAGAGGGCCTCTGCTACCTTCCATCCTGAGTACATGTCCCAACCACTTACTTTCTTGTAATCTGACGAAATTAGAGACACTACTATCTCGGTATTAAGAGTAGAGCTCCACGTTTCTGCGTATACGCCAAGTATCGTTTTGTTTAATATGTATATGTATGTATGTATATACATATTTCAGATTTAGGGGGTCCTTAATTATTATTTTACTTAATATTGTCCGTACTTAATGGATGAAGGGGTCCGCGGAAATATTTTGTTGGGAACCACTGCTACATACGATATTCTAATACATGTTTCGATTTAAATATTCCCAAATAATGTTATTCTGGCATCAGGAATACAAAGGATCTGAAAAGAAATGGAAAGAAAACCGAGAGAATTAAATTTGTTGGTGATGGCCCAAGGGCCCAGGCAGACAGAGTAGCCTACAAAGAGAAGGAGCTGACCGTGGCTCTGAATTCTTCGGAGCGAGCAGTTCTTTTTATCTTCCTACTTAGGCCTTCCATCTCCATGTCCTCTTCAGTTTGCCAATCTCACGGCTGGGTAGTCACTGTCTTTTGTCCTGTCAAGGTCTTGTTTTTGTTTATAGGAAAATTCGGAAAGAAAACATTATGTTAGGGGTTCCTATTCAAGAGGGAAGAGAAAGGCAGAAGATGGGACTCTTGCCTTTCTCTTCCCTATCCAAAAACTTTATTTCCCCTCTCATTTATTCTATACGTCTTATTCTTTGTTCACGGTTGTTAGTTTTATAAAATCATGTATTCTTGTGTAGCAGAATGATAAAATATATCAATTACCTATTAAACTATTAGTATTTCACAGCGATGATAACTATATAACATGCAGATTACACAACTTGGAAAAAAAAATCTATTAATTTTTATCGCCAGTTAAACCTTAGCATTCTTGCTATTTTATTTCTAACCAAGTTTCGAAACTTTATCAATACAAGGTACTTATAAATTTAACTCAGAGGTCTTAACTATCGATCAAATATAATCAGTTAATAAATAACAATGGCCTCCCCCTGCGAAAAAAAAAATAGATCATAGATATGTTCCGATAAATATTATCCAATAACTACTGTAATGGAAACTATCGTCAAATTTTTGATCCGTGCAACATCCATATAGCTAGAGCGTTTGTAGCTGATGGTGAAAAAAAAACGTTACATATGAAAGTTACTGAATCTTAGTTTTTTGTCTTAGTCCCCAACTTTACACGTTCACGCCTTGGCGAATATCTACGTTTTTTGGCGTGAGGCGGAACTGCCTTAGCTGCTTACGCTTCCTGAGATGAAGGGACACTGTTGCAAATTCCAACGGATTTAATGCGATATCACAACAGTTCGAGGTTTCGAAAGCGCTAAATGCGAGATTGTAAAAGTTTTGACATACACATACGACTTGAATGACAAATTATGGAAACACTTAAAAATGATAGTTTTATAAATTCTAACCTTTAAGTTTTTAGAAAGAAGCCGCGAACTAAGTAACTGAATAATAACACGCATTTCCCATTTTTAATCGGGACTTTATTTCTTCCTGGATTTCATTTTTTCTTGTTATCATTGAACCTAAATACTTGAATTTCTCTACGTGTTCAAAAGTATGCCCTGATATATCAATATCACCAGTTAATGAATCACACACAGTGAAGATATTAATAATAATGCTTTTATTATCAGAACAAAATATATATTCAGAATACAATAAACTGTGCTGAGGAGTTAGGGTGACTACAAGTGTACATTCCGAGGTCTCCTTCTATGAGTGTGACACAAGTAAATGTTACAACTAGAGTGATGAGTTTTGAGGATCAAAAGGTATATATAGCAAGGTTTTGTAGAGGGGATGAGGAAGGCGGCACCATAAAGGAAGTGCTTCCAGATGTTGGGTTCTGTGTCCTAAGTACAGGTATGTGTTCTTTGTCGGTACTTAGTCTGTCCTTTCTAGGTTTATGGGTGACACCCTCAGGTATAGAAAAGGAAGTTATTAATAATTACTATATATTATTTATAAGTTAAGTCTCATTCTATAACTACTCTCCCCCTTAAGCACGAAGCCCCTTGAGTGCAATGTTTAAGTTTGTCAGTTTATATTGTTATGATATAGTAGTCCTTCAGATGGAGGTTCTGGATAGGAAAGTGTATTGTAGGAAAGGATACTACAGGAATGGGAACAGTTACATTTTTCCAAAGTTTACAATAATTCTTAAGAATATAAATGTATACAATCAAAACTTTAAAAAGAAACTTAATTACAATAATTGAGATTATATACAATAATTAATTAGTTATACCAATCGTCATTACATTATTCCTGTAGAAATTTATACATTGTTAATAGTCTTGAAACTTATAGGTACAATTATATAAAACTAAAATTTCTCATTATTATTTATAAATAATTAAAAACATAACCATAACACTAAATTAAACAAAACCATGAACTATGTCGTTTTTTTCATTACAATCTATAAAACGTTTTCTTAATTTTTATATAAACATATTTTTTTTTTTTTTTCATTTATCTTATAAAGTTATTATTACTTATATATATAGTTCTAAAAATAACATTTCAAATTAGTGTAAATAATTGACAGTGAATATTAATTACTAAATTATTTTTAACTTATAAGGCTTTTGGTATTAAGATTCTTAGGTAAATACATCATTTCAACTATATAATTGATATTTAGTAATTTATCATTCAATACAACCATCAATATAATAAACAATACACTATTATAAATTTTTTTTTTTTTTTTTTTTTTTTTTTTTATTTATTATTTTTTTTTTTCTATCAATTTTAAAACTACATACATCTCGGACCGCTATCACTGTTGAGATTTTCATCTGGCTTCAACGTCCAGAGATATATTAAATCTTTTCTAATAGATTTTACCATTTTGGGAATATTTCCTGAGGAAACCTTTTTTCTGGAATTCTTATTTAATTGAGGGGGTTTCATTACCTCTTTCGTTTTAATTATAACATTCTGTTTATGTAAACTCGCATTATAAGTTGATATTTTATTATTATAGTCGAGCGATTTATTATTTTTAAATTTTAATTTATCTTTATGGATAGCCGGAGGCTCCTTAGACTGGCTTGTCCTGTCATCATACATAGATTGTTTGTTATGTTTAAAGTTTTGATTTGACAATTTGTTTAATTTAACTTTCGATTTAGCACCAAATTGATTTACTTTTTTGATATATTTTTTCGAATTCCTTTTTTTTCCTTTAGTAAATTTAATACGATGTATAGAATATGTTTTTATTTTTTTGGATATTTTGACATTTTTCTTTTTCGTTTTCGACCGATGTGATTTTTGTTTTGTTGAGTTTTCTTTTTCGATGTTCACAATGTTATTTAAATTATCCCACTTTGAATTTTCTCTCTTATTTATTTCTGGATCTAAACTAAATGTTTTCCCGGTTTTGTCTTTATCTTGTTTTAGCGGTAATGTTTCAGAGTCTATTTTCTTTTCTTTAATATTAATTTTAGGTAATTGTTCAAATTTATTATTTGGAATTCCGTATTTTATTTTTGGCTGTTCGTCAGCGTCTTTGGACAAAAAATGTTCGGGTGGAAAAGGTTTATTAAAATTTGTCTCGGTTGGGTTATGATCTTTAAATTTACGTATTAGAATATTTAACAAATCGTCAATATTGTTTAAATCATAAAACTTAATTTCATCCGCGACTGTTTTAGAAAGGTGACATTTGGCCATCTTACATATCCTGAATTCATTAACGATTCTAAATGGATTATTTTCTGCACAAAAAGTGTCTTTAATTTCTTTTACGTTATTTATGAATTTAAACAAAGTATGCGGTTTACCATCAAAGTACGACATAGGCATATGCTCAAAGTCTGAGTTTCGAAAAAGTAACGATTCCATATTTTTTATTATTATTTTTTTTTTTTAGATATTAAAATCTTACTTATGTCTACTATAATTTAAATTTTACTTAAATTATGCTCAGTAACAATCATCATCTGATAATGAAAAAATTTGATGTGATTTTTATACAGCTTATATTAGTATTAATAAAATGTCATAAATTTTAAATGTTATCACAATTAAACAGCACATAAACAAACATATAAAATAAATAATTTTAAAATCTTACTGCGTTAGTTCTTAACATTCCTCCTGGATACCTGTTGAGCAGTGAAGTCCAGTGAGGTTCAGCAGGACATCTCGGGTGAGTATTGTCTTGACTGAAGGAGGGTGCGAGATGATCTTCTTACTTGGTGTCTATCTTCTTGTAGATCCTTCTTCGGAAGTATCTTCGTCCTCTCGGAAACTGCGAAGGCATTCAAAATCTAATTTGATGCTTGCAGTGCCTGTCTCGGGCGCCAGTTAATGAATCACACACAGTGAAGATATTAATAATAATGCTTTTATTATAAGAACAAAATATATATTCAGAATACAATAAACTGTGCTGAGGAGTTAGGGTGACTACAAGTGTACATTCCGAGGTCTCCTTCTATGAGTGTGACACAAGTAAATGTTACAACTAGAGTGATGAGGTTTTTTTTTTTTTTTTTTTTTTTTTTTTTTTTTTTTTTTTTTTTTTTTTTTTTTTTTTTTTCTAAGCCCCATGGGATTTGGGGTTGAAGTCAAGGAAGGATAAGGGAAGGAATCAAGGGTCCTCTTTTACTGCATCAGATGCATTCTAAGAGGGGTCTGAGGATAGGGAGATTTTCGGGGTCGGGAAGCAGTTTATGAGTCAGTTCTAGTGATGGGGCTCACTAGTCTTTTTGAGTCAGTGAAAGGAAGTTATGTTTTCTCAGTCTAGTCTGAGAGTTTGTACGTAGTCCTGCCAGCGCTGTGGCCGTCCTGTTGGAGTCAGTGTATTAAACAGTGGGTTCGTGCAGTACCGGAGGCTATCAAAGAATTTGATATGCCTGCGGGAGATGAACTCCGTCACTGTCGGGAGGTCTAGGGTGTCATATAACTGGTCTGTCTTTGTCCTATGTAGTGAGGTATGCCTTACCATTCGTCGTAATACTCCGTTTTGAAACTGCTGAAGTCTCTTTGCCGTCGGTGCTGTTATGTTGTTTAGCAACGGTGCTCCGTAGAGGAGGGCTGGTCTGAGAACGGCTTTGTAAATTAATATTTTCAGGCGAAGTGATAGGTTTGGAGACATCAGTAAGTGATTCAATCGGTAGGACTTGGTCCTAACCGATTTAATCTTTTTTAGGCAGTGATTGGCTAGTGTTAGATGCCTGTCGAGGGTGATGCCCAGGTACACTATGCTATTGGCTGGCTGATTTTCGACTCCTGCTACCTTGTAGGTCTTCGGTAGAGGGCGCTTGTTCTTTTGGAAAGAAAAGATAATACAGTCGGTCTTCTTGGGATTAACTGTAATATTTAGTCTTTCCAGCTTTGTAGTTATTGTGATGAGTTTTGAGGATCAAAAGGTATATATAGCAAGGTTTTGTAGAGGGGATGAGGAAGGCGGCACCATAAAGGAAGTGCTTCCAGATGTTGGGTTCTGTGTCCTAAGTACAGGTATGTGTTCTTTGTCGGTACTTAGTCTGTCCTTTCTAGGTTTATGGGTGACACCCTCAGGTATAGAAAAGGAAGTTATTAATAATTACTATATATTATTTATAAGTTAAGTCTCATTCTATAACTACCGATATCGCCACCGTTACTGCTACTAATCATATATTTCGTCTATATATTTCATATATTTTCTTTACCGGTTTTTATTAACACACTTGTATTTAGTTGTATGGTTTTCGTGTCATTCACTATTTAAATAATCAAAACCTCATGTTTTATGCAATCCTCCGTGTCTGTAAAATCATGTTTACTCAGTCTATAGTGTTTACGTATTTTAGAAAAATATTAGTTTAGGTGCTTTAATGCAACAGTTTCAACCGAGATTTCTTATCTTTCAGTGGTATTTTGCTTGCTCAAAATGAAAGAGAAAAAAAATTCGTTTTCTTCATGTAATGATTATTTATTTCCGAAAAGTTGAATCCGCTGAATATACGTATAACAAAATTTGCAGTGTGTATGGGGATGAAGCCTTAGGAGAAAGCGCCATCCGTCCCGCCCTGAGATGAAGGGACACTGTTGCAAGTTCCAACGGATTTAATGCGATATCACAACAGTTCGAGGCTTCGAAAGCGCTAAATGCGAGATTGTGAAAATGTTGACATACACATACGACTTGAAGGAGAAATTATGGAAGCACTTAAAAATTATTCTTTTATTGTTAGAATTCGGAATAAGAATATGAAAAGGAATCACGCACAACTAAAGAAAATTCTTATAGAAGAGTAATCCAATGAAATAAACCAAGAAGAGTCCTTTGAGAGGGTGGGAGTGTTGAAGGTTATAGAATATTTAATAAATAAACCCTTAACGCTTGTTAATTCCTACACCATATAATGTTGAGAAAAATAAAATAAACTTATTTTTTCAACAACTTATTTTCTGAAAACAAGTGACTCACATGTGATGCACGTCGCCTCACGACGTCGTGTTAAAAAAAAAATTATAATTATTGTAATCCCCTCCGGTAAAATTCATAATCTAGCAAAATATGTCCTCACCCCATAAAAAATAAATAACTGAATAAATCTAATAATTTTGGTGTTGCCATGCCCAAATTGGAAGTCAACTGATTTTATCATATTTTTCGCCTACCTCTTATAATAAATCTAGAAATAAATTTCGGTATTAATTGTAGTCTTCCATATTTGTGTTGTTACTTATTGCTCATATTTATACAAGATGGGAATATTTAGCGATCAAACTTTGAACTCTTGCTAATAAATATGCTAAATATCTCTATCTAAATATTTTAATGATTCACCAGAATTGTGATACAAATAAAATATTAACAATATGTAAGAGTTTGAGCCATTAAACATAGAACTTTGTAAAATCAGGTGCACGGTTATTAAATATTACTTTTCACCATAAGTTACTGATCTAGCAGATCATTAAATTGCATAATTCATAAAAATAAGTTATCGGATTTTGACGATGGTTTGATTACTCTACACCTTTGGAATTAATTGCATGCCATTCTAATAGACGGGTGTAAGGGGAACGTGCCAGCTAGAAAAAGAACGGGTTAAAAGCTTTGTGATGTAAGAACTGGGCGTACAAGAAACTCTTGATCCAGAGATAAAACTTTTATCTCTCAAGAAACTAAACGCAACTAATTGGCTGAAGAGTAATGGCGCGTCGTAATGTAGTTGAAAGGTAACACATCAGCATTAGCATATTTTTTTTTTCTAATTTTAAGCTGAAAAACGTGCAAATTTTCTTTTCAGAACGTCAATTGTTTTATGATAATAGTGATATAGAATTATTTAAAAAATATTTTCTTTTGGGAATTTGATTAATTTAATTAAAGTTATTAGAAGTGATCACTCAATCTCATTTATAAAAATCTATCAGATATATCAAACTTTCCCATTTTTTTTTTTATCCAATTAGATAAATATCGGCCATGCATTTAAAATTAATTGATTTTATCAAAATCAGAGGATGACTTAAAATTGAGATTTATTCAATGTTGGTTGCTTCAGGAATTGACGGTTTAAAATTGACAAAATGGTGACCAGCTGTTATTAGCCTATTTATTTTCAAGCTAATTTATCAATGAAAATTCTTTACTTTTAACAGTTTCCGAATAACTGCTAAATAGAAAATTAAAAAAAAATGAAATTTGTATTTTTGTAATATTTGGAAGCGGCGAGGTGTAGTGGAATGCCGAATGTGGCAGAATATTATTTATTCTGGGATATGGAGATATGGTATGGGAATGCCAAAGAACACCCAGCCTCTATTAAGTGGGTAGCTAATATGGTGGAAAAAACTGGTGGTTCAGTATGATGTTCGCCTTATCATAAGCCGGTGGCCTAGAAAGAGTAGCAACATGTACTACTGTACTGAATCACCATGACCCTCCAGGGGTAGATACTTTTTTTTTTTTTTGTACTTTTTTTAAAGCATACAATTTTTTTATTCCTTTAGTAGAAAAAATACAATAAAGAAAATAAATAATTGAAACCGAATAAATCTCATAATCTAGAAGTTGAAATTCGCAACAATTTCAAACATCTAAATTTCACAATTTAAAATGAATGCTCTAAGGTAAAACCAGAGAGTAAGGGGGATAAGTCAGACATAAAAATTTAGTTATCAGAATATATTGTCTGATTTTATCAATATTGTTTCCGAAATAATACATATTATTTCTAATTTATTTTATAGTTTTTAAAAAAAATTTCATTGAAGATGGACAGAGACAGTTATAAATAGAATATTTAATTATTATAATAACAGCAGTGATAAATTAACTCATAACTAATTCAAACTACTTCCACCTTTGACTTTGACTTTGAATATCCTCCGGACATGCTTTATCAAAAGATCCTTTTCCTCCTTTCATGAAGATTTTTTGAACTTTTCATACCTATAGGCTTTTCGGGAGATGAAAGGAGGCGGACCGTGGTAATGAAAACCCCTGGGAGCGATGAAAGCATGTTAGTTATTGAACCCCATCAGATATTCCCTCCGTGGTAAATTCCTTCCCTCGCGAATATTTCCAGGCTAACCGCCAGGTGTTTCAAAAAACCCGCAATTTATTGCTTTATCGATTCTTCGTAGGAATCGATAAAGGTCGTAATACACAACTATATCAAAATATTTCAATGTTATGGATTCGATACTGATTTCACCAATTTTTGCCAACATGACTCAATCCAATGACTACCGTCCAAGACCAAATCCCCGAGATGAGAATCAACAGAATCCTCCCACCTACGCCTTGGCCTACCCCTTGGACCAGGCCAGTTCAGCGCATATTAACGTTTTAGGAATTCATTCTTTACTAATCATAGCAAGTTTGCATGCTCTACTATGTTATATCTTGATTTATACTGGAAGAGTACTAATACTGTAAATTCTGCCTTGTGTAATTTTCTAAATTTTCCTGAGACCTCATCCTTTTTTGGGCCCAAAAATGTTTACTTAGAACCTTTTTGTCCTTGAGGCGTTGTTCATCTTTCAAAGTAACTCACAACGTTTCGAACCTTTACGTTCCTAGATAGAAGCCGCGAAATAAGTAGTTTATTACTGAATAATGAACGAATTTAATGGCGACTTCATTTTCTACTGATTTTTTTTTTAGCTATCATAAAACCTTAAGTCTTTTAAAAAAATGAAAAAAAAACTTCTTTTTTTTTAACCTTATTTAGTTCATATTTTCCTGATCAAATTCATCACCAAACACCTTAGAGCCTGTCCATGTTAACGCCGATAATATGGTATAAAGTGTATTATTAATCATATTTTACCATGTTATTGGTGAGACAAGTTTAGCAGAGCATTAATTCTTCCATAGAACCTAGGGCGCGTAATGTATCACGGCAACAGAGAACCTTCATAAAATATAATTTGATAAACTATTTATATATATTTCAATGTGAAGGTTAATAAACACGAAATTAATTATGTAATCAATATCATAGAAGTGTAGCATGAATGATTTGTAGTAAAACTGTGGTTCTAATAAGAGTTGAATTAAAAAAGAAAAAAATAGTTTGCAGAAAATATGTGAACAATTTTGTCCAACTGGTGAAAAAATTTCTAATTAACTAGGGCCGGAAAGTTAATTGGGCGATAAATGACTGGAAGAGCACAGTTATTTTCCTATTGTTCCCCAAGCTCTGAATTTATGGTTTGTTTGCGGAAATTAATGAATATCTCTATTGGAAGGGCCAATTGTGGCTGGGTCCTATCAGGCTAGGTGATTGCCTCAGCCACCCTTACAGCCACAACACAATCACATATCTATCCCAAATGACGGCTCTTTAATGAAAATAATTGTTTTTTAGTTGAAGAAGGCGTAAAGCTTTTAAAATAATGAATGCGAGTGAGTTCAGGACGTGTAATATAATAATAAAATACTTGGCATAATCTATTTATTTCTTATTCGAACGAACTTGGACAATTAAATATAAAATGTTTTTTATAGAAGTTATTTAAATTAAATTAATAGTTTAAATAAGATAAAGTTAAGCATATATAATTAATATCTAAATAAAAGATTATTTATTTATTACATTACTTACGGTCATACAGACCATTACATTCTTTTAATTATATGATTTAATTTTTTCAACTAAATTATGCTCTCATAGTGACCCGAAATAAATTCATATCTAACCCCAAATTTATTTAAAATATGTTCATCAGTTATAAACAGGATTTTTACTCACATTTTATATTAAACTTTCTTTGTTTAAGTCCCTGCGAAAACCATTACTTCGTCCAACTCGAATATAAAACTTCACACGAATGCTGCCATACTTTTGTGAAAGTTATTGAACGTATTTGCAATTACCAATGCAATTTTGAGATACTTTAGAGGAAGAACATTTAGAATATCGGCATTTATGCCCTATCAGACTACCTGCAGGATATTAAAGCCCATTAAATTTTACATCGATATAGGGAGTTTAATCGAAAATCGGCTCTAACATTTTTTTCAGAAAATCCTATAAATGTGCAGAATCCACAGTATAAATTGGCTCTTCTGGTTAGATGATTTCTATGAAAAAGTTGCTATAACATCTCGGGCGTATAGTTGTCTTAAATAGGATATTTCAGTTTAATACGACTTTTCGTTTCTGAGCTAGACTTACCACACACACAGACCTTTTTGCGGGACTTGGCCATTTGGACTCAGACCCTTAAACATGTATTTTCGTTGAAAACTCAAATTCGAAAATTTAAAGAGATTTGAAAAAAAAAAAATTTAAAAAGATTTGATCATCTATACTCAGAAAATCGACTACTTCCTCCACTTTTATTTTTGCATTAGGTCTTTCGTTCAACTGTGTGATTTTTTTATCGATAAATTCGAGCAGTATCAAAATAATTATATAGCTTATTGTCCTTAAAATTTAGCCTTATAGGTTACTTTTATCATAATATTATTAATCATAATCATAATATCTTAAACGCTATATCAATAACCAACTAACAACATTCCTAAATATATATTCCGCCCTTTACTAGTCATAAAATTTATCAAAGAACATCATACCAATCGGATAATATATTTTAACTACTGCTAATTATAAGTGTTTTATTATGATACCGCATTTAACGTTTTTTTACCATTCTCAGCGGCTATTCAGTAGATCACTACATTCTACTTACCGCGATCGATTGAGAATCTATGAAAAATTCACAGCTTTCTCAACAGCCGAACCATTTAAAACATAAACCTATAGCAATAGATCAGCATAACGAATATTCAGCCCATCCTTATTAAGTAAAATTCTGGGGTAGTTGCACCTAAATCATGCACTGAAAGGTGTTTCTGGCGTCTCAAAATGAAATATTTATCTTAATTTCTTAAAGTAACTTTCTTGAAAAGTTGGGAGAGATGATTAAACCCTGAAAAATACTAAGAGGGCTTATAAATTGTTTTAGATAATTAAGATTCCATTAATCTCTCCTTTAGTCTCTTAGGGAAATTAACTCTGATATTCAAGTTAATTAAAACCATACCTTCTTACTCTAAACAAATTTAATCGGCAGGAGGTGTGAGGTTTGAAAGTTTTTCATATTCACAATTGTAAACAAACAAATTATCTGTGATTTATCATATAAATTTGAAGAAACTAATCACGGAACCATAACCAGTCTTAGAAATGGACTCGGCAAATAGCGTTCCCACCGACCACTCAAGTTCAAGTACAATACAGATCGGTCTAGATCTAAGGATTATGGCTTTTTGGGATCAGCAGATACCAAAGGACTTATATATTATTACAATATATAAGTAATAAAGTAAAATCCAGCTTCTCTTTAGCCTTCTCCTGACTGGCATTTCAGCTATTGAGATGTTAATCAGTCTATTATCGTGTTCGTGCAGTTTACTGTGAAAATGAGAATAGAGTGTTCGTATATGTTGGACAACTGTTGGTCGTTGTTAGTCTATATGTAGGGTATTGTTGTTTTCATACCAAGGAGCTTTCGTTATGAGTCTTTTATTGAAATAATTAAAGTTATTGTATGTGAGTCTCTTTTGCTGAGCCTTAAATCTGTGAAGCGTTAGTCAATACTGGTTTAAGTAGGTATGTGTATGTATTCCGTTTCTGTCTAATTTTTCTTCTTCCAGTGGCGCGACAGGCCGTGTAGGCCCTGCCTCGTGGTGTAATTTCCTGGAAGATAACACTCACGTTTCTCGATGCATCATGTTGTAGTGTAGGGTCATCACTTCCTACGCCTAATTTTGTGAGTGGCCACATTTGGCTGACGGGTCTCACATACCCGGGGGGAGGCTCTGAGTTAATCCCCATTTAATTACATCCTTTATAAATCCCGCCTGGACTGGGATTCGAACCCACAACTAACATGAGAGGTTAGCGCGCTAGCCACTCAGCCACGGGCACTCTTCTAATTTTTAATTTTGATAATTTAGATAAAAGAGAGGATAGTATTTCAGTCGGTGGTTGAGAGTCTGTTTTTTCATCTTGACATGTGGATCCCAGGTCATCCTTCGATTGAGTGTCAGTCCTAGGAAATGTAAAAGTTGGTCTGAGGAATTTATTATTAACTACAGTGTTTATAATTATCATCATTTTTTATGTGTTTCGTGAGAAATTCAAATATTGTTATATACAGATTTATATGAAAATTTTCTTTTCATTTACTTATACCTTAGAGTGTCATATAAACATCACCGTTTTATTTTTATACAATAATTCGTCTTTTATTAACAGAAATGATTATTTTCTTATTTTTGTGCTTTCTCCGCATATTTTTCTTTCCCAACACATTACCATTATCTGGACTACAAAATATAAACGCTAAGAAATTTATTTTTTATCTCGTATTCAATTCATGCGATCTAAAATCCAATGAAAAAAAATAATTCAGATTTTCCAAATATAACAATAAGTCTATCAACCTTAATTATATACACACTCAATATCCACTTTTTTTCGTTTTTCGCAAAAGCTCTTGTGTTTGCTATGCGACATACTTTTTGTATGAAAAATGCTTTTTATTTTTATTATCGATATGATTTTCGCTATTTCGTTATCTCACCATTACTTTTAGGACTGAGTGAAATGCGATGCCGTACTTGATATCTAAAACATTGAGACGAAAAGATAATGATGAAAAGTGGGTTGTTAGAAGCTGCAGCAGTGAGGAACAGCAACAAGCTGCCCACTCATGAATTAAATGTCCCTCATCAGCTGAGACCCTTATCTTTTATCGTCTTCATTATAATGTAATCTTACCTTTTTTTTGTCCAAGATAAGTAAAATTGCTAGTGACAATAGATTATAAAAATAATACAGCTAATATTCTAGTTGAATTACCTCAAAAAAAGGGGTTGGCTTGGAAAAGGTAGGGTAATTTTGATTTTTGATTGTACGTACTAATCCCCCTTTTAAAAATTAAAATTATTAGCTTTCCATCTTGTAAAAAAGCTAAGAAATACACGGTTTTCAGTTTTTTCTTAAGAGCTCGCTTCCAGGGCATTCTATGAAAAACATTGTTGTTAGCACTTTTAAGGACCATTAATGTACCTTGTTTTTTTTTTTTGTTTTTTTCAAGATGGCGTAAAATTCTACATCTAATAGGCTATAATATCGTATTGCAAGCACTTGAACCATTTTAAGGAAAAAATTCAGTTTGATGTTCCGAAATAACCAAATAAACACGACCTCGCACTTAAGGTATTGAACCCTCAAGATAAAGATTATTCATTTTGCTGATAATGTTTCTGTAAGACCCTGTATAAGCCATTACTAAATTACTAAATTTTTGACTTGTCTAAACTGACCAGAATTCGATGCATTTGCTTCTTTAAGAATTTAACTTGTATTTAATGAACAAACTATCTATTTATCTTTTTTGTTTATTTGTTTATTTATTTAACGTCACTTTATGCTACTATGGCTAATCGGACGATGCTACAGTGGGAGATCTAAATTTTGCCTACCCAGGTTTTATTAGGATAGTGATCTTTAACGAGTACCTGACATCGCACAGGTTCGGGACCACCTTTTAACGTCCCCTCCGAAGGACGGCGTAACTAAGGATTTTTTACTCCCATTAAAAAATCCTAGGACCACCTGCGGGTTTGAACCCGTGACCTTTAGCATGGGAGGCTGTTACGCTAGCCACCCAGCTACAAGTGATCCCATTTATCTTTTTTAAAATTCTCAATTAAAACTACTTCTTTGTATAAATTTTATATTTTACTTACTATTCTTTATGTGTATGTATGTATGTATATATATATGTATATATAATAGTAAGTAAATCCATCCAGCTTCTCTTTAGCCATCTTCTGACTGGCATTTCAGCTATTGACATGTCGTTAATCAGTCTATTGTCGTGTCCATTAGATTTAATGTGAAAACGAGAATAGAGTGCTCGTTATGAGTCTTAAAAATTTGGATTGAAATTATAGCAATGTTTGTATGTGAGTATTTTTTACTGAGCCTGAATTCAATTAAATTAATTCTTTAACAATTTATTTTTTACCTCTAAGTATATTTAGAAATTCTTAAACTGATTTTAACAACGAAGGTAAGTGAAAGTTGTTAGTTGCACGCATCAGATTTTTTCTCTTATGTTTCCTGGGAATATGACCATTAATCCGAGTTAAACTCACTGTTTTTCCCAAGATACAACGTTTTTCTAATCATAATGCCAAGGGACCAGATAAAAATGGCATTTTGTTCCAATTTTCCCCTTAAGCTATCCAATCATGGAATCCCCTACGGGCGGAAAAACAGCCCCTACAAGTATTATAAGCTAACGAAGGGGATAAACCTACTTAGGTGCCCTCAACCATGGTCTAGATAGTCTTCCATCTTTACCGCCTAAGTCAACAATATCTCAGCCTTATCGTCTCAGCCCTTGGGCTAAAATGTTTTTCTCCTCTTTCACCAGAGATTGTAGGAAAAAAAACTATAGAATCCAGATAGTATGTTTTTTCTTTGATAAAAATAGTGGAACTTAATCTAGTAAACTTGGCGTTTTCTTTATATTTCTATTAAAAAACTGTGCACCTTTTTTACCGGTTCAGAAAGGAAACTCTTCAAGTGTTGAGCTTGGAAGAAACAGGTAAATTTAATATTACTAAATTGAAGAGTATATTTATTATCAATAAAATATTTGGAACTTCCTCTTTATTTATTAATTATTTATTTATTTATTATCGAGGTATTCCTTGCCTCATCTTCAGATCAACAATATAGCAAAACAATTCAATAGAATCACATAAACAATTTTATTTTACATGTTGCACAAATATAGATCATTTATAGTATAACAATTTCACTTATATGTGTTATTTATAAATTGATAACATTATGGATTGTTAAAACTTTTCCATTACTTCACTATCACATATTGTTATAATATCTATCATAATACTATTTGAGTCCACTTCATGCTTATATGTAAATAGTATGATAGAGGTTATAACAATTGCTAGGTATGTAATAGTAAAGTAATAGAAAAGTTTTAACAATCATATGACGAGTTGATAAATATATAAATAACACATATAAGTGAAATGTTTAAACTATAAATGATCTATATTTGTGCAATACAGAAAATAATTTTGTTTGTGTGATTCTATTGAATCGTTTTGATTTTATTGTTAATCTGAAGATGAGACAAGAAATACCTCGAAACGTTATATACAAATTTATTTGTTTGAAAATTTAATAAAGGAAGAGGAAATTCCAAATATTTTATTGATAGGTAAATTTAAATATTCTGAAAATGCGATTTAGAATGTCTATTCATAGGTATAATCAGGTCTATACATAGTAAATCACTAGATATAAGTTTATAGTTTCATTGATTAAAAATATCACTCTAATTAATTTTATCTTAGAGAGCGTTTACCTCCATGGTATGATTCAGTTAACAAGCCCCAAAGGATTACTACTATCGTAAGGAGAAAGAAAGGCCTCCCAAAGGCAATGTTGGTTGTAAAGGGCGATGGGAAAGGTCAGGCAGGGAATAGCTATGAATATTTAGTAGGCCTCCTTCATACATATGTGTGTGTCAGGAAATACCATCCTTTGTCGGCACCTGTCCTCGTCCAATCGTTTTATGGATTTTCTCGGATTTTTTAACAACAGCCACAAAACTTTGATTTAGGATAGAATTATTCGATCCTAAGATAATAAAGAACTGTTCACCGATATTATTATAAAATAATAATTTAATTAGCTACAAACAGCGCATTTCCTTCTAGAACAAACAGACTCATAGAACGGGAAAAGAAAATGGAGCACTATTTAAAATATGAGACATTTTGGTAACACTGTATTCTTTTGTGAAAATAATGACATCGTACTGATACATAGTGGCTTTTTTTTTAATTGGAAATTAATGACAGAACTCTACTGCAAATATTTTCTTTTTTTAGCATATTGTTGTGTTGGATAACACTACGTCTTTGGATAATCCGGCTTACTCTGTCTCTATAGAAAGGGTACCTAAAAAATGGAGTGAACAGCTTGGCGTCTGAGTGCAATCTCGGCCTAATCACCACATAACACGGCCGTCGGCCTAAAAATAGTACGAATCCCTAAAATATTGAACCCAAGACCCTTTATGGGTTGTAAAGGTACAGATAAGAAATAAAAAACCGAGACAGGAACAACAGTAAATAAATTAATTGTTCTCAACTTGTATATGATCAAATGAATAATAATAGCCTTATCGAACCCTAAGGTTTGATGCCGACACCAATAAATGCTACCTACACAGACTCGTCCAATGATTACCATTTAATCCCAAGCCCCCGAGATCAGCCTTAACACAATCCTCCCATCGACGCTTCGGCCTACCTTTTGGACGCCTACCAGTCGGTTCAGCGAATACCAACTTTCTCGGAATCCGCTCCTCACTGAGCACAACAACCTCACACGTCCATTTGAGCCTCCGCGATGCTATCAACTCAATTATATTCACAGGATACCAGCTCCGCAATGCCGCATAGTGCAACCTCCTAAACTCTCCAGTGACCTCATCTCTCTTGGAACCAAATATTTTACGCAGTACTTTTTTACTTTTATCCTTAAAAGTGGCCACGTTCGTCAGGTACAGCCGGAAGAATAATAATAATAATAGGCTTAGCGAACCCGAAGGTTCGATGCCGATACCACCAAATTCCGCCTACACAGACTCGTCCAATGCTCACCATTCAAGCCCAAGCTCCCGAGATCAGCCTTAACGCAATCCTCCCATCTCCGCTTCGGCCTACCTTTCGGACGCCTACCAGTCGGATCAGCAAATACAAACTTTCTCGGAATCCGTTCGTCATCGAGCCCAACAACTTTACTCGCCCATTTGAGTGGGAAGAATAATAGTTTTATAAATTCTAGCCTTTAAGTTTTTAGACAGAAGTCACGAGCTAAGTAATTTCGCAACTGAATAATAACACGCATTTTCCACCTTTAACCGGGACTTTATTTCCTCCTGGATTTCATTTTTTCTTGTTATCATTGAACCCAAATAATTAAAATTATCTACGAGTTCAAAAGTATCTCCTGATATATCAATATCACTAAGATCGTCACCGTTTCTGGTACTCATCATATATATTTCGTCTCATCGGTATTTATTTCGAACCCTATTTATTTACCGGTTTTATTAACGCACTTGTACTTATTGGGTTGATGCAAAATTAATGCAGGTTTCCTCTATTGCAATATCTTAATTCCAATTGTGTAAACAAAGCTAATCCTAACATTGATCATTATTATACCAAAACAAACCTTATCTAATACCCTCTCTTTCACCATGAATTTGTTTAGTAAAATCGTTTTGTTCAGTGTGTTCAAAGGTCTTGAATCGAAAATGTCAAAGTGCGATTTTCGTCAAATCTATTTTTACGAATTTAAATTAGGGCGCAGCGCTGCGCAAACGGCTCGTAATATTAATGAAGTGTGGGGTCAGGGGGCTATTAATGAGTGCACGGTGCAGCGTTGGTTCCAGAAGTTTCGCAGAGGAGATTTCGACCTCGAAGACAAGGAAGGTCGGGGCCGTCATCTTGCTCTGGACAACGACCAGCTGAGGTCAAAAGTGGAAGAAGACCCAACCAAAACCACACGAGAAATGGCGGCGGAACTCGGAACTCAAAAATTGCAACGTCTTTGCCCAGCATTGATGAATCGGAAGGGGCCGATCCTGCTCCACGATAACGCCAGACCACACGTTGCACAACCAACGCTTCGACGACTGCACGAGTTGGGCTACGAAGTTCTCCAACATCCGCCTTATTCTCCTGACCTCTCTCCTACAGACTTCCAATTTTTCAGGCATCTGGACAACTTTTTGAGGGAGAAAAATTTTCAAAACCAGGACGACATTGAAAATTCTTTTCGTGATTTCATTGAGTCCAGGGATTCGGATTTTTTTTCTGGTGTAATAAGAAAGCTTGTTGAACGTTGGCAAAAGTGCATTGATTCAGATGGAAATTATTTTGATTAAATATATATGGTTAAAGTAAAGATATGGCGTATTTACAATACCTACTAAAAACCTGCATTAATTTTGCATCAACCCAATAGTTGTATAGTTTCCGTTTCCGTATAGTACCAAATCCTGGGCCTATCTAAGAACTGGAATTTTATCACCCAGATTTAAACCTTTCTCGATCAAATTAAGGATAAAAATTGATTTTGGATTCGTTTAAAGTTATTTTAAAGTAGGTTTTGCTAGTCAATATTATTTTTTCCTTTGTTTTCCACATATTTATTCCATTATTGGTAAAACTTGTATGGATATATTGCAGAATAGTCTCATGCCTCCTTGTGTCTATCTAAATTAAGTTCTACCTAACTTCAATGAAAATGAAATCAGGTCAACTTTAGCTTTCCTGTATGTTCTGCTGATATGGTATTTATTTTATGTTCAAATATGTTATTCTTAGAGATCCTAGTATAAAATAATACTCTTATTTAACCATCCTAATTATTAAAATTTGAAAGGATCTTAATTCAAACTATAATAAAACGAATGTTTATTTTCCGAAATACAATAAAGCGTAGATAACACAATGGCTGGGAAGGTCAGGAGAAATAAAAGGAGCCCATTTGGCACGGGATCAAACAGAACCTAAATACGTCGACCAGTTTAATAGACTACTGAATCAGTATGTCTTCTCAAGCCAGTGTTGTAGCCGAAGTATACTGCGGTGAAGTTTGTGATGTAGCATCCGGTCGTCAGGATGCCAAGGCAGTCTGTCAGGCTCGTTAAGTGGTATTGGTAGGTTTGAAGGAATTATAATACCAGTAATGGCTCCTAATTAGTTGGGAATCGCATTGGTGCTTCTCTTTGATTTCTAACCAACTTAGGTCCTCGTTTGTTTGTTTGGAAAATAACAGATCTGAGTTTAGTGTTTCTGTTTGACCATATTCGTCACGGTCATGGTCATAATGTTGTTATTAAACTTGATGATGAAGCTATTATTCCAAATGTGTTTGTTGCTTAAATAGCAAAAAGAAGTAGTTTGTAAAATCTCCAATACCAGGTAAGTCATTTCTAAATAAATGTTTCTCTTTCCTCCAGTAATGCGTCAAAACTGTAACTATACAACCATTTTTATCAAACTAGTTCAACTAAAAAAAAATTAAATAATAATTAAACATATTTTAAAAAATTAAAAACACACTACATAAGAACTTCTCTATTTTTTTTAATTATGAAAACTCATCAACAAATCTAAATTGTTCATAGTTTTTAGTAAACAATTGATAATATTTTTTTTTTCTGGTGTCTTTTCATGGTTTGGACTGAAGAGAGCTATCGGCCTTCTGTTCATTAATTCAGCAATTTAAAAAATATATCCAAAATGTTTTGAATCACGATAGAGAATTAATGATTGGCTTATTAGAACTATTAGTTCCAAACTTCAATCAATTAGAAATATAAATTTGATATTTAGCTTTTTATTTTTCTGAATTATATTATTTTGAGAATGTAACAAATCCTGAAATCAACCCAATACTTTTCCGCATACCTATTTCGTGCCTAATTATAAAATATTTTTAAAAAATTGTTTTTCTTAACATGTAAACCAATATAACAACATGTAAACCCTTTAATTTATCAAAGTTATATTTTGAGCCATGTAATATTGTAACAGTCAATAATTTTTACAAAATTAGATCATCTTTTAACTAGATATTACTAAACGACTCCCTACCAACGGTTTCACAATCAGAAAGCTCTTATACATTTATTATAAATTAATATACTATACATTATGGTACATTTTACACGCTCTGCGTTGTGATACATAACAAATGTAGAAGGAAATATCAAAATAGCGCGAAGCCTCTCATGAGTTATTTAGGTACATGTGGATAAAAGTTCGATGAGTCAAACGTAGTATCATATGTAATTTAACAACATAAATAATTTATTTCTAATCTAAATACGAACGTCGGTTAACTTATTTGGATATAGAATCTTTCATATACATCACGATTAATGTTTTTTTATGCTAAATACACTTCCTACGGTTCTTTCCGGATGTGAAATGTGGCCTCTTACTTTAAAGGATGAACAACATCTAAAGTTTTCGAAAATAAAGTTCTGCTTTTTCTGATTTGGTTCACAGAGAGATGAGGCCACTCGGGAGTTTAGAAGATTATACAACGTGGAATTGCGGAGCTTGTACCCTGTGAATATAACTGAGCTGATAGCATCGCGGAGACTCAAATGGGCGTGAAAAGTTGTTGGGCACGGGGAGGAACGGATTCCGAGAAAGTTTGTATTCGCTGAAACGACTTGTAGGCGTCTGAAAGGTAGTCCAAAGCGTCGATGGGAAGATTTTGTTAAGGCTGATCTCGGAAACTTATATAATGATTATTGGACAAACCTTTAAAGGCAGTATTCGGTGGTACTTATCGGCATTGAACCTTCGGGTTAGGTAGGCCTATTATTATTATGCTAAATAAAAAAAATATTCAGGATACTACCCAAATCAACTAGTGGTATGAAACTCAACCATCTATTCTCATAGGTATCAAAATTTATATTAAAGAATACACAAAATTTGATCGAGCAGTTCCTGACTAGTGCGACCACGAATTCCGTGACACAAGATTTTTGTATATTCTTATTTTCTCTTTGTTAGAGAAATGTATGAAAGTAGAGTATAGAGGTTATTTTCTTTCGGTAAAACAATTTTTACCTGTTTCCTTGGAAAATGCGAATATAGGAGCTTCCTAGTAAACCCTATCAGACGCAATATGCTTACCCGAGACGACACAATTTGCATTGCCAACTCACTTATCCCGGATGGAAAATGAAGGCTGAGAGGCCCACTCTAGGAGAGGTGGACTCGGAACGGAACTTCCCCGGATATTGGCAAGGAACTCCCTGCTCCTAGTTGTATATTCGGCCATTAATCAGATTAGCGAATCATCGTTCCTCAATGAGCGTTCCCTCCGGGTCGATAGCTCGTTATCGAGTTTACTTGGATGGCCTACCTTTAGCGACCCTTCTTCCCAATGGTGCCTTAAATTGGCACGACTCCATCTTCCAGTATCCGATCTTATTTCTATTTACTACTGTTACTATTTTATATCTTAAAAGTTACAATTTTTGACCATCTTAAACCACTCGCTTAGACATTAATTGTAAACTGATTTTTTAATAGATTACTACCATTTTTACGATTTGTCAGGCGATATCTATAGTAACAATTGCAGTCGTTCACACCATATATAGAGTGAATAATAAAGTAAAATGAACACATCAAAATCAACCATAAACAAGTTGAAAACAACAGAAGTCAAGAATATCCCTCCACATCTCTCTGACCGCATCACTGTTACAA